>CALNXK010000013.1:127500-420000 GCA_942486035.1 Porites lobata | reverse complement strand
CAACTTGATTAATACTGATGAAAAAGAAGAAAAAAGAAAACACGACATAAATTCACTTTGGTTTTCAAAAATCATAGCCTGAATTTCAGACGATTACTTCGAGTCGTTTTCATTCCCTCAGTTGCTGAGAGGAGAAAACGACTCAAAGTAATCGTCTGAAATTCAGGCCATCAAGATCATTGTAATATATAGATTAAGCCAAGGCTAAAAGGGAAGCGTCCATTTATATAAAGGATATTACATGGCCGCGCGGAGATACGAAATTTCTCTTCGAGTGTTGAAAAATATTTTACGAGTGAGCGCAGCAAAGGAGTGAAATATTTTTTCAACACGAGAAGAGAAATTTTGTACCTCCAAGCGGCCATGTAATGTACTATTTATTATTTAAACACCAATGAACTACCAAACCATTTCACTTTCATAGTTTTTTGGTGTGAAAGGCGCGATTTATCATGTAGCCATAGCAACGGTGATATTTTCACATGTGAAGATATCAAGTTTTCGCGCGAAAGCTCACCTGGTATTTCATTGGTGTTTATATAATACATATTTTTAATTACTTACTTGAACCGGACTTTTGGAGAGAGAGAGAGAGAGAAAGAGAGAGAGAGAAACAGCAACAACAAAGCCGAACAAAGTGCATTCATTTGCAACATACGCGTATAGCTGTCGCCGGAAATTTTTAATGTTTTTAAGCCAAAAACAATGAAAAATTGCAGCAGGCAAATGCGACAGCTACATATATGTGTAGTGTTGCAAATGAACGCACCCTTTCTTTCGACTTTATTTTTATGTCGACATTGACCTGGATAACAGCTGACTGACTGTAGTGATTGATATCTAACTTCAAACAGTCAGCAGCAGTTTGAAAAAAAATGTCCATTTTTTGTTTTCAAACACCTTTAAGTTACTAAGAAACAGCTCTTGCTGTAGATTTCAAGTAGGGAAATTGACAAAGATGAAGGACGACTGTCGAATCAGTGTAATAAATACACAAAACAGGTCACTAAATTCTGTTATTGTATCTCTAAATGAGTACACACACTTTGAATGGTCAATTTCGTGGGAAATATTTCACTGTACGGCCGAATTCAAAAGTTTTTTTTATTCGCTGATTGTTTCATGTAATTTTGGACAATGGGTACGTTAAGAGATAAATATTTTTGACAATTCAAAGCCTTGACTTTGGACCCTTTTGGATTGGATGCACCACGACCATCAACAGTTGTTCCACTTCTTGAAAATGAAACCTTCAATGCTCTTTTAGACTCTCCTTTAACCCAGAGATTTAATAAATATCCTGTTCTAACTCCATCAATCCGTAAGTTACATCAATCTGTAAGTTACAGAACCTCATTTAATAAACAGTTGATATTTGTTGTATCTGTGGATGGTTTAGTCATGAGCAAATACAACAGAAATGCGGGATCATATGATTATCATTTGCTTTGGACGATAATTTTCATACACTGAACCACTCAATAAAAAGCTTTCTGTTTTCTTGCTTTCAGTTTTTCCTGCAGGTCCATTTCCGACTAACACCCAATCAAATTCAACAGCAGCAACAGAAGAGAGGACTGGAGCTAGTCAACAGAGTTTGCCACCTGGCCTTGCACCTGCACCACCCAGAAACATCCCCTCTGCAAACCCTCTTAATCCTTTTACTCAGCTCTGAGTACTTTTCCAGACGAACACCTTCTCATAGAACATTCTCGAGTCAATGTGTAAACCCTCTTAACCCTTTTAAGCCCTCGTATCTAAAAACAAGTTCTGCAGACTGATTTCCTTACGTCCTTAAAGAACTAGTTGAGAGAATTTGATGAAAGATTAAAGCATATTCCCTTTGGTGATCGTTTTCATAATTCTCAAAACCTGTTCTCTTGATTATGTATTGAAACTGTGAAAAGAAGATTGATGTCGTTCACTTTTGGGACCTCAGCAGTCAATCCTTTTGCTCGGTGTTGATAGGGTCCTGTGGACATGGGAGTGAATGTCTAAAGAGGTTTTTGATGGGGAAGCAATCAGAACTTTTAGGTCTTATTTTCTGCAAAAAATTCAGGAAGTTTCAAACATGCACAACGGAACTGTGCCAGGTAACGGAAGTTTCTATTGTATGGTATAAAAAAATGCATTGCCTTGAAGATGGTGTTCAATTTTCAAACATTGCTGTCCTTGATGTCACATGAATTTTCAGTCTTACTTTTTGTCATGCTGTAATTTGTGGTCCTGTGGGACGTAATTAGCTTTTTGTCTCAGGAAACATTGAGGTTCAAGGAATGACAGTTTCCTAAGGGAATAGCCGCCCGTTTCTCAAATTTGGGCCTGAAATCAAATATTCAATTCAAAGTTTTTTAAAAGTGCAGGTCCTAGCTTACAAACGGTTGAAACCTGTGAGAGTTTTATCATATTATTATACGTTGTACTCATTATCTGTCTTCTAATTGGCTAAGAGCCCACACAATGCATGATTTCCAATAAAAATTAATTCAGGTTCCATGCCACGGTGTGTTTGTTGTTATTTTCTTCAAAAGAATGTGTAATAAACCAATTATTAGATTCGGTTTTTGCGATATCCTAAAAATGTTTAAAAATCAAGGTCTCGTTAAGTCTTACGAGCCTCAGCCTTCTGCTCGGCTGATAACACTTACCTCGACCTTGATTATTCCAGATATCACAAAAAGCTCACCCAATAGTTGTTTATTATCTGCAAAACTTTTGAAACCTATATCTTGAATTTTAACTGACAACAGGTCTCTAGGCCCATTAATTATTGGGACTTTCAGGAAACGGGTCCCAGATTCGGGTTTTGTCATGGAGCCACAGGAAAATACACAAACAAACAAACAACAATTTATGTACAACACTGAACAAATTGCTAAATAGTATCTTACGCTGGTTACCCTTGAATTTGGCGGCTACATTAACATTTATTGTCTAATAACAGTCTAGGTTATTCCAAGGGAAACAGCTTTTCTCCCCACAACAACAACTACAAACTTTATTAATACACAGATAATATTACAGAAGCACTAGCCGCGTGTGCAAAATGAAATTAAGATTAAGGCTAACTAAGGAAAGTTTACAGTATATGTTGTAGTTAATATTTTATCTTGGGCAATTTTGTGTTTTTTTTTGTTGTTTTTGGGCATGGTAATGTATGCAAATGAAGTTGAAACAAAAGAAAAGAAAAGTAAAAATTACCCGAGATAAAAAAATTTATAACTACAACATACACAAATAAATGACATCAGATGGATGAGGACTAGATAACAAGATAAAGAAAGAATTACACAAATTAAAAATTATAAAAGGAGAAACGAACAAGCAAAAACATATTTATTTTTCGATATTTTTGGCTAATTTAACTTTTTTTTACTAAGTTGGGCGTATCAATATAGTCATCTGAAATAAAAATTCTGAAATATTATTCAGTTCTCTCTACTTTGTTCTCAACAGAGTTTTAACCACAAGCACTGTAAACGAATATTAAATTATAATACTTTTGTTAAACAGTACCATTTATGTGAAAAGATGTAAAAGAAACAAAGAACCAAATATTGCATTCTTTGTGATGCTGAACCATCATTCAAAAATCTGAATACGACCGTTTCTGAGGTCAGACACAACTATTTTACCATCATGGGAGAGCATGCGTGGGGTCGGTGTGCGGTGGCACGTTTTGTGAGGAGCGTAGTTTCTGTCCCTTTACGCCAATTTTAAGAGAACTTTATACCGCCTTGACATAATAATTCAACGTTTAAACACTTGCTGAAGTATTAAATGCAGAAATTAGGAGGAAAACACAAACGAGGAGCTCGAGGATCAGTGGAAGAAGAAGAACCATCGACACTTAAAAGAGCCAACATGGCGGAATGTCAAGAGGAAGAGGCCGCGGAGTTAGTGGAAGCGACAAATGAAGCAATAAACGCCGAAGGTGAGCCCAGTAATGCAGAACTAAGGGAGATGTTGGTAGACATTCAAATAAATACTGCAACTATCCTACGCGAAAACAAAACAATCAGAAGCGAAATGACCGATCTCAAGCGCACAATTCAACATCAAACAGACGATATAACTGCGTTGAAATCATCTCTAGAACATAACGAAGCAGTACAACGAGGTAGAACGCGGGCTGGTGGCAGCAAGAAAGAAAATTCAAGAGCAGGAAGAAGAAATTGGTGAATTGTACGATCTTCAAGACAAACTAGAACAATACACGAGGAAAAACTCAATAGAAATACATGGTGTACCAGAAAGCGCCTACACCGAGACGGAAGACGTGGTGTTAAAATTAGCGGAGGCCCTAGATGTATCGGTGGAACCAAAGGATATCGAAATATGTCACAAGCTGAACAGGAAGGGTAACAAACCAATTATTGTAAAATTTATAAGCCACAAGGTCAAAACAAATCTATACAGGGCTAGGGCTAAGCTAAAAAATGTCAGAGTTTCTAACATCTTCCCGCAGTGCTCGTCGTCAACTCTAGTGCAAGCCGACAGAATTTTTTTAAACGAGAATCTTACCTCGTACAGGAAAAAAATAATGAATCGGGCAAACGAGATGCGGAGAAATGATGAATTGTTGAGTGTCTGGTCAATGGATGGATCAATATATGTCAAGACCTCTCCGCAGGGTAAGCCGGTCAGAATTAACGAGCTGGAAGACTTAGATTATCTTTAAATGTCCAATCGTCTGGCCAAGGAAGATAAAAACTGTAACTTACATTTGGGACAGGAACAAAAAACGCAAAGTTCGGAGAAGAAGAAGGGAAACGCTCAAAAACTACTTTAATTTACGTTTTGTATAATTTTAGTTTTGTTTGCTTCTGTATTTTTTTTTTTTTTTTTTTTAAATTTGCATATATATTCTTCTTGTTTTTTTTTGTTTTTTATTGTAATGCAAGAGAAAGCAAAATACGATATACTTTCTCTAAACGTAAGGGGAATAAGAGATCAAGCCAAACGGAGGAGCATTTTTCTATATCTCAAAGACCATAACTCAAAAATTTATTTCTTGCAAGAAACTTACTCTCAACCAGAAGATGAAATTATTTGGAAAAACGAATGGGGAGGTGAAATATTTTTCTCTCACGGATCCAGGCATAGTAAAGGTGTTTGCATTCTTTTACACCCTACGGTACAAAATAAGATCGATTACTCATTCAGTGACAAGGCTGGAAGAATCGTGCTAATTACTTGTGTTCTGAATTCTCTAAAATTATCACTGGTGAATATTTATGCCCCGAATAGCCAAAGTGAACAATTAGATTTCTTACAAAACTTAAACAATTGCCTTATCGACAAGTCAGAAATTTCCACGCTTATTGTAGGAGGCGACTGGAATTGCACACTATCAAAGATAGATAAAATTGGTGGCACAATTTGAAACCAACAAATTATCGAAACCTGATTTTGACAACTATGGACGCTTTCGATCTCGTAGATATTCAAAGATTACGTCACCCGAGGCTACGTAAATACTCTTATGAATCAAAAGTGTTAAAACTGAAATCCAGAATAGACTTTTTCCTAGTTGCCAAAAATCTGACACAACATGTGAAGAAAAGCGAAATTTATCCTTCTATAGCACCGGATCACCGAGCAATTTACATTTCTTTGTCTTGGACAACTGAAAAGTCTAGAGGACCCGGACTTTGGAAATTCAACAACACGTTACTGAAAGATGAACATTATGTGTCCAAAATCCGTGAAACGTACTCCCGCACACGCGCTTTTTACGCCAATTTGGCAGACGCACGCCTTCTTTGGGAAATGTTAAAATGGAAACCAGAGCGGCAACCATTGCTTATAGTAAAAAAGAAAGCTAAAGCGACCACTAATAGAGAATTGGAAATTAGGAGACAGCTCGAAATTCTGGACCGCAATATTTGCGACAACTTTAACTCTCCCAATATCGCGCACATCCTAAATGAATATGAAGATCTCAAAATGGAACTCCAATCTATTTACGAGGAGAAAGGGAGGGCAGCTATTTTTAGATCGAAATGTCGCTGGGTCGAAAAGGGCGAACGTCCAACAAAGTACTTTTTCAATCTGGAGAAAAGAAACTACAACAGGAAAACCATCACTGAACTGCGAACAGAAAGTGAAACAGTAACAAACAACGAGTCTCAGATATTAGAAGCTATCGAAAACTATTATAGCGAATTGTACGCATCAGCAAATAATTCACAGGAAAATAATGTTGATGAATTCACCGAACATTTAAAAATTCCAAAACTATCAGATGCAGACAGAGATAGAATAGAAGGTCCATTATCTTATGAAGAATGCAAAAAAGCTTTAGACACTTTTCAAAACAACAAAGCTCCAGGAGAAGATGGTTTCACGGTTGAATTTTATATGTTTTTTTTCGATCTGCTAGGACACGATCTTGTTGCTAGTTTCAATGCGGCCTATGATGCAAATGAACTCACCATTTCACAACGAAGAGGCGTTATTACTTTAATTCCCACAGGAGATGGCTCGCTACTAGAACTTTCAAACTGGAGAGCGGTAACACTGCTAAATGTTGATTGCAAGATAGCAACTAAGGCAATAGCAAGGAGAATAGAACCATTATTACCAAATCTAGTGCACACTGATCAAACCGGTTTTATCAAAGGAAGATATATCGGGGAAAATATTAGGCTAATAATCGACATAATGGAACATACGAAGTCAGAAAGCATACCTGGCATTCTAGTATCTCTAGATTTTCGGAAAGCTTTTGATTCTCTAGAATGGTCGTTCATGATGAAAGCACTGGATATATTCAATTTCGGAACAAGTATAAAAAGATGGATCAGTACATTCTATACAAAAATTGAGAGCGCGGCGATAAACAATGGTTTCATGACCAACTGGTTTAGACCGTCAAGAGGAGTGCGACAGGGGTGTCCCCTTTCTCCGTACTTATTTGTGCTTTCCACGGAGATATTATCCAGCAAAATCAGACAAGAACCAAGTATAACAGGAATCAAAATATTCGGGCACGAAATCAAATTGAGCCAATTCGCAGACGACACAAACCTTTTCTGTGCAGATTTGATCTCCGTCGAAAATGCTTTGAAAACGGTGGGAGATTTTGGGAGGCTAGCGGGTCTCAAGTTAAACATAAAGAAATCGAAAGCAATTTGGTTGGGAAAATGGGAAAAAAACAAAAGTTATCCTTTACAACTAAAATGGTTACATAGTCCGGTTCGCCTCTTAGGAATTCATGTCTCTTATGATGAGAAGGGTAACAACGAATTGAACTTTAATCTGAAAATACGAAAACTTCAAACAAAGCTGGATATGTGGAGATCTAGAGACCTCACACTATTTGGGAAGGTACTGATAATTAAGTCCCTAGGATTGTCACAATTAATTTATTCAGCTTCAATTCTTAATGTTCCTGAAGATATCGCAAGCACAGTGAAAACAAAGCTTTTTAGTTTCTTATGGAAAAACAAAAGGGATAAAATTAAACGAACTGGGCTCTATCAGGATCTGGGAAGAGGCGGAATACGTATGGTAGACATCGACATAATGTTTAAAGCTCTAAAACTAGCCTGGATTCCAAGATTACTGACTCCAGGGAACCAGAATTGGAAAACAGTTCCTGATTATTACCTAAGAAAATTCGGAGGTTTGAACTTTTTACTGAGATGTAACTACGATGCGAAATACATAAAATCTATTCCATTGTTTTACCGAAATATTCTAGTATACTTCAGTGAATTAAAAACTCTGTACAGCTTTGATCAAGCACAAAATATAATTCTATTCAACAACAAAGAAATACTTGTTGACAGTAAAACCTTTTTTATCAGGGAATGGTTTAAAAAAGGTATCCTGTCAATACAAGATCTCTTACACAATACCGGTCAACCAATGACCTACCAGGAATTTACGAATAAGTATTCCTGTAAAACTAACTTCCTTCAATACTATCAAGTTATTAGCGCTATCCCAAAGCACCTATTAGCCAAAGCAAAATCAACGAAGCCAATTAATAAAGAGTTATATTCTGATAATAATCTTAGTCTACAATTAAATGAATCGATAACTCTATATCTGAACAAAATCAAGACTAGCGACTTCTATACGTTATTATGCACAAAAATCCACACAACAGGTCATTCTGGGCCACAGAGATGGAGCAAAGATCTTTCCTTGGATGAAGATAAATGGGAAAAAATATTCACCTCCCTAAAAACCGTCTGTAGAGAGACCAAATTAAAGGAATTTCAATATAAATTAATCCACCGAATTGTAGTCACCAAAAAGGAACTTTACCGCTCACCGCTATGGAATCAAGGAAGATGATGAATGTATATATTGTGGTGAAAAAGACTCTATTAATCATACTTTTAGAGATTGTCATTTCGTCAAGATTTTCATTCAACGGGTTATCAACTGGTTCAATATAGAAAACAAGATCAATTTCAACCCATCTAGCGAAGAAAGACTGTTCGGCATCCTCTCGGACTTACATGAAAAGGTACTAGTAAGGAAATTCAATTATACCATGTTGTTTATGAGATACTACATCTACGCCAACAAACTACACAACAAACCAATTCTCCTCCAAGACTTCGTTGGTAAAATGATAATTAAATACAGAATTGAAAAGCTATAAAATAGACATGAAAAATAACTCCTCTGACCTACTAACTATTTTTTTTTTTTTTTTTTTTTTTGTGTTTATGTGGGTGTGTGTGTGATGTACTAGAATTGTAAGTAGTGTAACCATTGTAATTATTAGTAGTACGAGCATCGTATGGATGGTATTGTCAGTATAGCCAATATTGTAAATAGTGCAAGTATAGTGAATATTGTTAGTAGTATTTAGTTTCAGTAGTGTTTAGTACTGTAAACATTTAATATATGTCTGTAAGGCAAAAAAAAAAAAAAAAAAAAAAAAAAAAAAAAAAAAAAAACAGTACCATTTATGTGAAAAGATGTAAAAGAAACAAAGAACCAAATATTGCATTCTTTGTGATGCTGAACCATCATTCAAAAATCTGAATACGACCGTTTCTGAGGTCAGACACAACTATTTTACCATCACTGAGAACTGCTGCTGACAGCGGTAAATTAAACTCTCCCATCCCGCTTCCTTCTGTTCCAAACTTAGCGAGAAACTTCCCACTCAGCTCAAACACCTGAATCCTGTGATTTTCACTATCACAAACCATCAGGTGTCCTGCCTTGTCCATGGACAAGCAGTGAGGTGTGTTGAACTCCCCATCTGCATTTCCCTTATTCCCAAATTTGTAAAGGAAGTTACCCTTTCTATCAAAGCATTTTACAGAATGATCACCTTTGTCTGATACTATAAAATAGTTGTTATGTTGGATACAGTGATAGGGTTCAGTGAAACAGCCCTCTGTGCCAAGTTTATTTAAAAACTGCCCATCAGCAGAAAAGATCTTCATTAATTTGTTTCTCCTATCAGCTACAATGATATTGCCATCACTGTTAATATGTAAACCAGAAGGAAAGTAAAGTTGGTGATCAAGACTTCCTTCTCCCCCAAAGTGGCAAAGATATCCCCCCTGTCTACTTAGCACTTGAACTCTGTGGTTACTCTGTTCAGCTACAATAATATTGTCGCCATGATACGCTGTACCAGAGGGGAAGTCAAACTCACCGTGTTGAGCACCCTTTCCACCAAAAGATCCAATATGAGTTCCATTGCTCTTAAATAAATGAATCTTATGGTTACCACTGTCACTCACTGCAATTTCATCTTGTCCATTAACTGGTACTCCCCAGGGATGCTTCAATATTTGTTCTCCAAAAGATAACACAGGTCTGCACTGTCTGGGTTTGGCTTGAACCTTAAAAGGGCTGCCACGGATATGTTCTCCATTAACCTTCACTGATGCACTGCATGTTCCTGTTTCTTTGGCAAAGTATTTGATCTTGTAAGTACCATCTTTGTTATCTTGGACTTGCACTTCGGCTGCGCCGCTATCGCCTTGACGATTACTGATTTCCAGTGTGACACAGTCATTATTATAACACTGATGACATTTCTTGTTTCTTGTTGTCACAACAAGCTGTGCTTCAAGTCCAACAATTGCCTCACTGATTCCTTTTCCATCAGCACTCGATTGTTGCGCCCTGGTATGACTTTCTTCCAGGGAACCAATTTGTTCAGTCCTTACGAGATCAAATAACTTATGATTCTTTACGAAATAAAATTCTTGGAAAACATCGTCATCACGATCACTGTCTTCTTGGTAATTTTCTTCTTGTAATATTTTGTCCATCAGCTTGTTCGGCTGCATGAGTTGAGCGCTTGTGCTTCGCTTTAAAAGCGTTTCACCATGTTCTATTTCTGATTCATATCGCGTGGCTTGTTCTACAATCCCCTCCTTTTGGTTTTCAATTTTTTGAAGAGATGCTTTTGTCCTTCGTTCCACATCATCAAACATCTCCAGTTTCTTTGCTTCAATGGCTGCATGAATGCTGTCAGCATACTCTTGTACATTTCTCTTCACACGAGCGGCTTGTTCTTGAACTTCAATAAGGCTTTCGTCAAGTTTGGTGATTTTGCTTCTCTTTGACTGAGCTCTTTTTCTCTGAGTTTCAATTGCAGATTCAACTCTTAACTTCCGCTCATTTGCAGCTTGTTCCAGAAGAATCTTTCCATGCCCATCATGATCGGTGAACGCACAAGCGTTACAAATTGCGACTTTACAAATCTGGCAAAATAACTTGATTTTTTTCTTTTCGTGGCCCGGCATTGCACAATATTCTGGCCTCTTTAAAATGTTCTCAAAGTCTTGATCTTGAAAGTCTTCTAATGCCAGGGCATAGTGATCTTTATTGGCTTTCATCCTATTGTGGAGACCAATGCACTCTTCGCACCAGAAAGCGTAACATTGGAAACAATAATGACTCTGTTTAGTTCTTTCGTCGCAATTGCCACACTTAACTCCGGTTGTGTTGCACTCCTTTATAGCTAATACATCGAGCAAGCTGTTTATACGAAAGTTTGTTGGCAAAGCTGCTAGGTTTCCATTATCGGGGACATTGAATTCCTTTCTACACTCCGGGCACGCGATTTTATCTCGTCTGCCACTCGTTCGTTGAATCCCATTCAGACAATGAAGGCAAAAACTATGCAAGCACGGCAACTGTTTTGGATCGGTGTATTTGCACATACATACAGAACATGATAACTCTTCATGAAGGTTGTTCAACAAGGTTTGAATATCCATGTTGACTGTGCTGGCGGTCGCGAAAGTGGTAAACGTGACGGAACGGCGAAAACTGTGTTGAATACATTGGAGTCTTTTGTGGGTTAGGCTTACTAGTTTTGCGCATGATAGACCTGAGATATCATATTCTAAACCAATCATAAAGGCTTCCTTGACATGTTTTGACGTTAAGTAGATTCTGATAATTGTAAAATATCCGGCAATTCTTAGAACTGAGTTCAGGGTGGGTACTGTTCCCTGACCTTTATTCAACTGTTTCACAAAATAAGTAACACTGTTTCTTCAGGTCCGTTTTTCTTAAATAGAGAGCTGCTTTTTGGTACGTTAGCGTATTTTCAACAACACGAGACAACTATAATGATGTCCAAAAGGTTTTGGACACTTTCCTTTTTTTCACGTAAGTCTTTGTTTGGATTTTGGATGTAGCCAGCAATACATATTCATAAACACCGCCTTACTAAGGTTCCCCCCGTCCTGATCAAACTTTAAGTTGAGGTCGATGTGTAACTAAGGCCTGGTTCAGACGCCGTACTTTTCATGTGCCGAACCTACCTGAATAAGTTCGACTTTGGAGCGACACTGGCGCGACATCTGATTCAGACGGCGTACCGCGTGTCGAACCTAAGTTAAGTTCGACAAAAGTTCGACAGACTCTGTCGAACTTAACGCTTTTGCCGCACCAAACTAAAACTGCCGTACCAAATTGATTCAGACGCCGCTCTTTTGCCGTACTTAATACCTCAGTTAGGTTCGGCACATGAGTGGAGCGGCGTCTGAACCGGGCCTAAGTGTTTGACTTCTAACACCTAACACTAGCCATGGGGGAGGGGGGGTTAACAAGCTCTCCATTTGGGGGAGCTGTAGCCTGTTCCAGGCTCTTAGATAGTAGGGATGACGCGTAGGCCAGGGGAGCTGAGAGTGAGGAGTCAAGCTAAGCGACAGCCGCACGTGAAAGGAGACGCCACTTCTACGAAGATATTAAATAATTTAGGTTACTATATTTCTTTCGTTCTTTTTCTTTTTTTTCCTTTAAATACATGTGCACAGAAGGCGCTCTTCAACGAGTCTTTACAACGTAATCTTTTTAATTTGAAATTGAGATTTGCAAAAAAAAAACTAAAATAAAAAAAGGTATGAAGGTCCTTAATTTAAGACGGAAACCCTGACGCTTATTCTTTCTTTCTCTTCTAATAAATAAATAAATTTTAAATAAATCGTTTCTTTACGAGAATCATCTTTTCACTCTTCAGTATGTTCTAGTTTAAATTAATTTGCGGGACTGGTTACAATCGGTTGCGAACCTACGAGCATTCTGCTCACGTGTGACTACTGACGATATCCCCCAAATGGAGGCTGGTCAAGAGCATTCGTTTGTCACTGTGATTTGACGTTTTTTCCATTGGGAATTTATATTAACATCCCGTTCCTCAAAAGGACTTAACAGCTTTTTTACCTTAAGGCAGGTTTGCAATACAGCACAATGTATGCCGGAATCAAAAGAACGTGACCCTAGATATTTAAAAACTATAAACATTGGGTGATTATTAAACCAGGACCTCCCCTGGACACACCCGCTCTCCCCAGCCATAACAGCCCTTACTTACGTCACATAATCATCTGATGACGTCACTAGCACCTGGCTGCCAGTCAATGGCGAAAAATATGCGGACGTAACAACACGAGTTCGGTGTAAGGAACTCAGCTTTGATTTCGCGCCTTTTACATTTCGAATGTCCCAAAAAGCCACAGACCTTAAGAACAAAAACAGAAGGAAGTTAGGGTGCAAGATATGGAAGGAACATTACTCAAAACCGAAGGTGTGTCTATGGTTTATCAGATGGCGTAATGAAAGAAATATGCGTGTTCTGACATGGAGGACGACAGACCTCCATATCGACCCATACTATTTGCTGTATAACACGACAAGTAGGCCTGAATGAATTAATCAAAAGAGCTATCAAAAGAATACTTGCCACAAAATGATCAGGGCCCAAAATAAATTTGAGACTGTGGCTCGTGTGACGTCTTTCCTCTTACCGGTCAAAATATTAAAAATAGTCCGATAATAACTTGAACATACTTGCCTAACAACCAAAAACATAGAGTGAAAAAGATACTTGTCCTCTTAAAACACAATGGTGTGAAAATGTATTTTTTTGTGGTTGCTTATTTACGTGCCCGGTCAAATTGACCGGCAAACCGAAAGTGTGTCCGGACATATTCCGTTGACCAGCCTTTATTTTGAGCCCTGATGGTATATCCAAACCAATTTATAAGGAAACCAAAAGGACAGAGGTAATTGTTAGAAGCGACCGTAATATGTTGGCATTGATTGTACGAAGTTTGACATCGTTCAGACCAATTGATCTTGAGGCTAGAGGTGTGTACATTAAGGTGGTATAACTGTTAAGATCAAGTGAAATATTCGTAAAATGGAATATCTGTGCTGTAGAGTGACAAAATATGAGACACTTACCCGTCAGTTGACGAAGTCAAGAAGAGATTATTGTTTAATGGATGTGTATCAATGCATTTGATAATTTTATCATGAAGACAATAACTTTGCTCTGCTAATTTGACCTTTCTGAAAGTAATTTAACAAAAATAACTGTTAGTGACGCGAAAGTAACAAAACTGAAATTACTACAAGGCGTTTGACGCGCCATTAGACCACCCCCCTAAAGATCTACACACGACAAATTGTTGTTGGCAATGCCACACTTTGTGATTGGCTAGGAAATCTCACGTCATTTTCTCAACCAATCGATATTTTAGAAACGGGAAGGAAACTGAGCCGAGTTAGCTTTCGCAAAGAATTCTGGGATCGTTACTGGGGACGCGCAGGTCAGCTATTGGCCAATTTTTTCCCTTTCCCCAGTAACAGTCCCAGAAGTCTTTGCGAAAGTTAACTCGGCCCAGTCTCCTCGTTTCTTAAGTGGCGAATGGGTCGACCCACACCGATTCCTAACAAGGTTTGTGATTGGCTGGGAAAACAATAGGGATGGTGACATAACAATGCCCCTATCCCTGAAAAAAATAGGGATGAAATAAAAGGTTTGGAAGGGTGATGGTCAATAGTGGTGAATAGACCAATTTCGATACATTAAAATTCATTCTTGGCTACGAGGCTTTGGGGATTAAGACAAGAGAACTGTATTAATTATAGCTGAGCCTCAATATGATTTCTTGTGTTTAATTCCACTAAGCCCTAAAGCCAAGTACGAATTTTAATGTATCGAATTAACAAAATTAAATGGGCTACAATTTCCCATGGTCTGTACTCTTACCGACCGTAGAAATGACGTCAAAATGTTCAAAACTCAAGTTGAACTGAACGGCCCCGGGCGAGTGGTTTCACTGCAAAGTTTTGGTCGATAAGAGAACAAACCAAGGGAAACTTTTGTCGATTTGTTTTCTATGATAACGTTGAAAGTTTTGACGTGCCTTTCTGTTGAAGTTTCTCTGAAAATCGCGCTCGCGAGAAAGAGAACAACAAATAGTCCAGTTTCGAGTTCGCTATGACCGCTGAATTAAGGAAGTGAAGACACATTTTTTACAGGCTTAGCTTCCATCTTAAGTAAATATGTTCACAAATTCTAACGAGAAAAAGACCTGTTTATTGCTCTGTCTATTGTATACAGTTATTTCGAGAAAGGTTGTCGGATAAAGTGCACGCGACAACCCCGAAAGGTATTGTTGGTTTTGAGTACACTGTTTTTCAAAGAAATTTGAAAGAATGGCAGGAGAGGTCATGGACATATGTCTGCCAGTGCTAAAGGAAAGCAACAAAATTAGGTTTGACTGGAACAGTGTCAAGAACAGTGTATTGAAAATCTCCCATATTACCTTTCGGGATTGTCGCGTGTACATTTTTTCCGACAACCTTACTTGAAATAGCTGTATACAGCTATTTTGAGAAATGTTGTCGGATAAAGTGCACGCGACAACCCCGAAAGGTCTTGTGGGTTGTTTTGAGTTCACTGTTTTTCAAAGAAATTTGAAAGAATGGCAGGAGAGGCCATGGACATGTGTCTTTGAGAGCTAAAGGAAAGCAACAAAAGTAGGTTCGACGGCTACAGTGTCAGGAACAGTGTATTGCGCATATCCCATATTATCTTTCGGGTTTGTCGCGTGCACATTTTTTCCGACAACCTTTCTCGAAATAGCTGTATTCAAATTTCAAACACTTACTTGCCGGAATTTCTGAATATGTTACTTTAAGCCGAGGCTAACCCTGTATGAATGTGTCGTTAATGTTTGTATTCAGTAATTTTTCATTCGAAACTGGTCTATTGCACCACCATCATGTCATTTCCATGCACTGTACTTTCATCGAACATAGTTCTCAACCAACCAGCGCGCGAGGAATCGCTTATTTATTGTAAAAACTGGCGTATTGACCCGCTCGCAAGTGATTTCCTGTCCCCCAATAAGCACACGCATAAAAAAAAAATATATATACCGTTTAGTTCTTGTGTCAACAACCAATACGTAGCCAGAGTCAGTAGCTGCTAACATGGTATTTGTGCTCGGGGATCCAAAGGCGAAGGACATGAATCTGGTGTAGTCATCTTCTTCGAAGGAATAAACCTAAAATTTATAAACACATTTGTGACATTTCATACTTTTGTTTGCAGGAGCGCGAAGAATGCGAGAGTAGAGTTAAGAGATGTAAAAAAGCCCGTTTCAAATGTTTGCCAATAGAGTCTAGAAGGACAAGTTGTATCGCGATAAACCGCAGTTGTACGGTTTGGTTTTAAAAGTTCCGCTACTAAATATACCACTCCGAACTCAGTTTAACTCAAAAATTACAAATATATTGCAAAAGCTGGCTAGACAGGTTGTCAGTTTTTAGAAAGTTCGACTGAATTAAAAAAAGACTTCTACAGCTAAATTTGAGCCAGATTAGAATGACTGTAAAACGACGTATGAAAGAGTACTTGGAGTTCCAAGGTACGTGCTAAAGACGTAACAAAAAGCAGACACCTAGTAGATCAAAAGCGTGCGTCCTCGGAAGACTGTGTTGAGCGATGACACGAAATTTAGGCTACATTTACACTGCACCGGACGAATTTTCGATCGGCTGAAAATTTTTACTAGACACTTTGTTCACACAGAACCGTTTAAAATTTTCGTCCTGTTCACACGGAACTTTGACGGGCTGGGCGTCTAAATTTTGGTTCGGTTTAAGTGGTTCCGTCTGAACCGAACACTGAAGCACACGAATTCTCAACCGGTCGAAAATTCGGCGTCTGATGCCGTGTGAACATTGCTGTAGAAATATTTTGTCCTACAACAAAAGCGGGCTTTTTGTCGATACTGCAAGACTTGTCATGGTGATAACAAAAATAACATCAAAAACATTTTTAAGCAAAGGAAAGAGAAACCTTGCTGGACTTTTGATAAACTTACCTCTTGAAACGCAGCAGATGTGACGTCACAACACCTGATCGTTCCATCATAACTGGCAGTGTAAAGTTTTCCGCAGTTGCTTGGATCAAACAACATACAGTTGATGGGTCGAGAATGCGGTTCATAAAGATAAACACCGTCATCGCCTTTCGATGAACCCTACAAAATCAAAGCAAAAGGTAAGAATTTAATCATAGAAAATAATGAGATAGCAATGTTGGGTTACAAGTGACTCATGCATGTCACACCAAGGTGTGGCTCTGGTGACTTTGTCAGGTTTTCATAAGAATTTTCAAACAAACATTTAAAGACTATTTTAGGGTACGTTCTCTGGAAGTGGCTTATTTTTTTCGCGTAGTCTTAGTACGGAGTCCTAAGTATGGAGAGGATAATCTTGGAATCTAATCTCCTAACTTTGAAAAGAACAGTAATGGCAGATTTGAGGAGGCCTCAATTGTGAAACAAAAAGACGTTGAAATCGACAACGTGAAATATACACTGTAGCAGTAAACTTTACTAACGGTCTCCGTTTAAGATTTAAGACAACATAAAGGATTCATACAGTCATAGGTTTTCGCTGAAATTCCAGCTACACTCCAACTAAACATAAGATCTAACACTCTCGATAACTAATATTTAGGAACAAGGTCCCCAATGTCCGCGCAAAATTTTTTGTAAGGCAGTCCATCAACGTAGAGATGAGTACTTTTGAAATGAATGCCAAAATGTTCTTCCAACGATTTATGCCCCGCCACTAACAGCGAAGTGACCTCAAGTATGAGTTTTAATATAGTACGAGCTTAATATAGTCACTTTTCTTAGACCTTTTATTATAAAGGCCTGCTCTATCATCTAACAGTGAGGGGAAAAAATGATAGTCCTGGGCCAACTACAAGAGTTTTGAAGATAATACGAAAAACCTATACGTTAACAAAACAAAATGGACTGGTTTGTTGGCTAGCTCTCGCATTTTAAATAGAATATTTGACCAGTTCTGGACCCAAAAGGTACTGTAACTTTGGAGATACGGGCCTCGAGAGCCCCAAGACGCGCTAGCCGAACTTAAATCTAAAGGTCGCTAATGTCCTCTTTAATAAGACCAAAAATGCAAATCGAAACTACTTTTCTTCCTTACCACATCCCAAATGCCTATTTTGCCCCACTTGTCTCCAGCGAACACCAGGGTCTTACATCTTGCAGGATGAAACGCTATTGAGAAGATCCTATCTGGAACAACCTTGGCTACATGTCCTTCTCTGATTTTTAAGCGTTGCAAAGTCTTTTTGTAACTGCAAAATAAAGAATTGCAAGGAAAACTCATAGGCAATGATTGCAAAGAAACCATGACTCGAAAACCAGGAACTTTATAGCAAGGTCATGTTAACTCACAAGAGGTAACTTTACAGCAAATTTATACGTTGAAATGTGGTATCCTCTATGTTCTTTTTAGCCAAATCAACTTTGATGGAAGCAAGACCCGGTCAAATAACCAAAAATTGTCAGTAAAACACTTTATATGACGGCCTTTGTCAAGATACTGAATTAAAAAGCTGCATGTTTTCCTATTTGATGTGCTGCATTTCATAAGATCAATTGTCTTATTGCTGAGACAACATACAAGATTTGTAAAATCGTGTTTGTTATCTCAAGAATAAAACACGTACCTTTCTACATCTGTTTCTTTAACTTCATCATTTTTTTCTTCCGACTTCTGCAACTTCTTTATCAACAGAATACAATCATAGTCAACATGGATTTACACAGTACTTTCATGATTTCTCAAATTACACATGCTTAAACAAAAACGTAGAAAGCTGAATGGGTTTTGCAATTATACATGACCGTAGTTCAGAGAGATAGGAAGCAGGGTGAGATCAATTTTTCACTTCTTAATGAAAAAAAAAAAAAAAAATCTTTAAAGGGAATATGGGTAATTAAGTTATGCCTTTTGGTCTTAGCCATGCAGCGTTCACATTTTGACTTCTTAGAGAAAGCAAAATAAATATTTTAAGGCAGGGCCAAAAGGAAGAAGGATACTAAGTTATTAGTTTCACTTGTTAGTTTGATGAGCTTACATAGCAAAAAGGTGTCTATTTTTATGTCTTTTAAAGCGTCGTGATGAAAAATAACAGATAGAGTTCTTGACACAAAAAAATTAATAACAAAGAGTAGTGGCCATAACAATATAGTGTACAAGTGAACCTACTACCATATTGGCAAGGACTGTTAATTCATCAGTAAACTCCTGTGCCTCTGTTTCTTCAACATCATTGCAAGGCTTCATTTCCAAGAGGCCAACCTTTCGTGGCTGGAAGAGTAAAAGAGATGATAGGGAATTGTTCAGCTTAATGACACAGTTGCTCGTCTACTTTATTTGACTTATTTAGATAGGGATGGTAGATGAAATATAATAAAAACGATAGTGTTCAAAGGCAAACAGTTACACTGATCAAAATGCAGAGGGTTTAAAAATACAACAGATTCATCTTCTGCAGAGATTAGTTTTGAAACTGTAAGACTGCTAGAGATACCAGTTTCAAGGTGTTTTGAAAAAATATCGTTCTTCTATGCTGTTTTGTTTTCCTTGAGTTTTTAGTTTTCACTTTCTGTTGACAACTGATACAACATTTTCAACAATGACTCCAACGTTTGTGGAAAGGGAAACAAACTTTTTCCCTCAGAATGCACGCTGTCACTAAGCGCTGGGGGTAGTGTGAGCCCTGGTTACTTCCATAGAAAACAAATAAAAAATCGAATCAAAAGAACTTCCTAGTTCTACAATATTCCCCTCCTACTAATTCCATATACCCAGCACCTTGAAATTTTAGCAACAGCCCTGAGAAGGTGAGAGAAGTTTGTAAGCCCAGAGGACAACATTAAGTTTGAAGTCAGCATCTCATGGAAAGAACACAGTCAAATATACTCCAGCCTAAATCTAACTACAGCCTTTCATCATAAAAACAAACACAGGTTCATGTGAAGATATTCTCATTTTATGACAAAAAGTGGAGGCATCCCAACTAGTAATGCTTTGGCTTTCAAGAAAACAAAAAGTACACTATAGTTTAAACTCTTGAAAAAAATTTCATTGCAGTTGACAACATTTAAACATACAGCGGGTGCAGTACATCTCGCAAGATACAAGGCAAGGTGAAATGCAGTGTAAGTGTGTGGAAGCAAATTTAAGTCTTGATCATTACAGCTTTTATCAATTACCGGTAGTTTACTTACACGTTCAGTGAATTTTTTTGATGGTACAACTGACTTAATATTCTTTAATCCAACAGCCCTTATATGGCGGGGAAAGTATTGAAAAGTTCTCTAAACAAGAAAAGCCAAATGATCAGCAACTATGGTTGCAAAAGGTATTATTATTATTGAAAATTATTATTGTGATACTGTGGGTACAATATACATCTCTCTTTGTTTGTTTGGTTGGCTGCCGGCAAGCTACCAGCTGAGGACTTACAGTTGGAAAACAGCAACAAACTAGAAGGAGATGAGGACAATGACAGAAGAGGATCAACAATTGCCACTCCTCATACTTTCTAGAACACTTTCAGCATACATGGAAGACTGCAGAAGCTGGCAAAAAAGGGCTGTAAGTAACAGAGTTTAAAAAACTACAGACAAGTGTGAAACACTTTTTGTAAACTTGCACTGCATCGATAATATTTTCTTCCTACTACCAGTAGTACCTAATAGTGATGCTACCTAACATTAGCTAGTGCTAGTGGTATCAAGTACAGCACTCCATTTATCTATCTGGTTATAGTAAACCAAAGTGGTTTGCCTTAAAAACAGTGATTTTCACTCACTGATTACTCCATAATTTTTTTTTGTACTCACATGTTCATCAACAGGTTCTTGTTTGATTGGTAAATCAGGAAGAGTCACACCATCAGGGTCCTTATTTCTGAGGCGAAGTGACTGTCGTGTGGGTAGCATGGGTGCTTCTCTAGGATTTTTTTTAGGTCTGCAATCAACATGGCAGAGAGGTTTGCACGATAAATAAAGTGTACCATATTTTCGCAGTGCCTCAATTCACTCGAACATACATTTTGTATAACGCATTTCTTATCTAGTACAGTCAACTCTCTTTAAGACCTAGACCTTTGGAATGGCACTAAGTATCCATCTTTGAGAGATGGCATGCCCATCTTATGGAGAGTCAAATAACAGGAGAAAAGAAAGACAGGATCACTGTTCAAGGTGTCCGTTAAGAGGAAGTCGACTGTATTTTTGTTCTTAACATCATTGCTGTGATGTAAAATGCAAGAAAAGTAAATTAAGTTATACATCAGGGATGTTATTACCCTTGCCTGCGTGCAGACGTCTCCTATTTCCTTTGTTGCACGTGGAAAAGGGACGTCTGCGTAACGCCGTCGCTAATCGTGTTCCAGCGTCCCGCTGGCAGGGTATTCTATTTCGCATAAATTGTGAAATAATATCCGGTTAGAAATAAGAGTTGACAGGCCAAACAAAACATCATAAGCTCGTGAGACGGGCGAAACGTGACCTCGAGAGTCTGCTTGAACAGAGGTTTTTCTTCTTTTCTCTCTCGCGCGAAGATTACTAGCACTACACAGTGAATGTAGCATTCTAACCTTTGACTGAGTAAATCTCATTTTTGCCGTGCTAGGTCTTCCATTTAGAGGTCATGAAGCAGGTTTGTTACATGCATACTGAGTAATCATTTCCTGTGGTTTATTCTTCTGTGGCTGTTCCCGATTTGATTTCAGATGCAGTTGTAAAGTGTTTAAATTTTCTTGACCTCTGTTTGTTACAGCTAAGTAAAGATTTTAGTTTCTTTGGCTGGCTTTCTCCGAAATGCCTGCCTGGTGCGAAGTCCACGCCGCTTTTGTAGTTTTCTCAGACACTGTTTACAAATATGATGTGATGTGTCATGCACAGTAAATTGTAAAGAAATAATTTCCTCGTACACGTTAAATTTTCCGCGGCCCCGCACAAGATTTCGATCGCTCTGCTTTTCGATCGACCAAAAACACAGCACACAATCGCACATGTTTTGATTTGTTTTGGTTAGAAAACCCCGCTTACATAAATCATTTGAATCACCGCATACATTATCAGACCACATTCGATAACAACCAATCAGCGTTAAGTCAAACAATGCGCACTGTGTGTCAGCCTATCACAGCATGTTCCCAAGATCTTGGGAACCCAGCAGGACGCTGGAACACGATTAGCGACGGCGTTACGCAGACGTCCCTTTTCCGCGTGCAACAAAGGAAATAGGAGACGTCTGCACGCAGGCAATTGTTACCCTGACCTTCCCCAATTAAGCAAATGAAAGAAACGACAAAAGACAAAAGAGGAAAAAAAAAAAAATATATATATATATATATATATGAAGAATGACCATTATCCTTCAGGCTGCTCCACATTGCTATAAAATCAAAATGGACAGCCATATATCAAACCACTTATTGATATTTGACAGTTTAGGAAACTGCAGTCAAACTTTTACACTCAAGGTCTGATTCAATAAAAAACAGATTTTAGATGAAGGGCTACTTCTGAAAGCATTCCTGTAAAATGTATTAGAAATTAAAATATTATTGCAAAGACAAACTCGTGAAATTGCATGTTACATGTAAGCCCAACCACTCTTGACATAAGTTAAGAATGTCTCTCACAATGAAAATTTTGAATAGAGTCACCTAGCAAGTCCTCTTTGCTTGACCTTTGAAGTGGACTGTGGAGTCATGGATGTATTAAAATCAAACTTTGCCTGCAAAGAAAGCCATATAAATGGTGAAATTACCGTAAGTCATGAGTATACATACTCAATAAAACAGAATGCTAGGAAACAGACCAAGCACATAGGAAGAGCAGCCAGTGTTTCCTGACTCTTTGGTCTTTTTTTATCATTCACACATTGTTAGGTGCATGGCAAGGTCTTGTTTGTGCCATGCACCCAATTGTCTCTGTCACACACTGACTTATAATCTATAAACATTGTTCTCATTGGCAAAAATTGCCCTAAAAGCAACGAAACTCACTAAGAGGGCCCACATGTATATAAAAATGAAAGTTCACTTCAGATGACAGTAAATAAGGTTGGGTTAGAAAAGGCAAAAAATGAAACAAAATAAAGTCGAGAACCTACATTGTATCTGAAAACATAGCATTAATTAAGCACACATGTGCAGCATAGCTCTTGCACAGAGAGAATCTCTACTGCTCAGTTAACCGTCAATTCCCTGGAATCAAAAAACATTCCAGCAAGTTTACCAGGTCTTCTCGTAATTGGTATTTAAAGTATTTGTTTGTACCTGAGTTAAGTTTAGTCCATCAAAGAAAGCTTGATTTCTTCTGATATTCTCCAGCCGCATTTTTTCATAATCTGACAAGCCATCATCATCACTTTCCTATACATGTAAGAATCAAGTGTCATGACATTTGTTTTCATTTAAAAAGTTGTAGACGGAATCCATCAGGAAATTGAGTAATTTTAATTCTCAGTTGACAAAACCCTTGTATCAGAATATTTTCAGCCATATTGCATTCTTATTTACACTTTTCAAGGGCTATAGATGTTATTAGTTATCTGTAATTACACCAAAGACAATTTCTTATGGGAACCCAAGAAGATAAATTTCAAATTTCATGGGAATAGAGAAAACACAGGTAAAATCGTCATGCATAAAATTTCATCGAGAAAAATTCAAGCTTTTGAAGTTTGTTTCTCGCTCTCCCATAACAACCTTTTCCTTGGAGTTATTTCATATATTTTATTTCATTTATTTTTTTTAGCATGAAACGATCTGAATGGTGGTAATTGACAATAGCAAGCCCATACGTCCAGCTGTCTGTTCAGGGGGACGATATGTTCAGGCTCATTTCCCAAACAGTGGCTGGTAATTGAGCCTACCCTGAAATGCAAATTTTCGTTTTCCATTTTAGTGTCCAATTTTTGCCTTTTGTTTATTTGTTCATATCCTGGAGAAAACTTCTTTCCAAAGTGAGTTTCAACCTGTTTGCAAGAGTTTGCAAGAGTTTGATAAAATGACGTCTTCTCTTGAATGGTAAATACTAACTATAAAAATAATATTGAAAATTATCTTTTCCGGTTTTAAGAATCGTGATGACCTTGAGCTACATGTGTATAAAAATAACAGTATTGCAATCTACAGGAACTACATGTAAATTGAGAAAATAGTTTAAACAGTGATTTTATTTTTTATAAATCTATAATTGTTTATTACAAAAATAAACAATTATAAATTGATGAAGTGACACCTAACCATTTTATGATAAAATATTGCGGGGAAATCATAAGATTTGTAAATTCATCCTGTTGGTCAATTTTTCGATACTGGCTATTTCATTACCTCATTGACTGCAGATTCATCCAGTTTGTTGGGATTTCTGTTCTCAATTAAGGACTCCTATTGGAAACCATCAATACATCAAATTAACACAAGTGACTACACTATATTACTCACACTTCGGGATGAGCTACAACAGGCCCTCTGCTTTACAAAGAAACTTTTAAGAAGAACTTAACATTCAAGGGGGTGTTATATTATAATAGGTTGGTTTATTCGAGATTGAAAAATAATGTATTAAATAAAATAATAAACAATCTTTATTTACTCTTGGCAGTATATTTATAATGTGAAGGCTAGTGGAAGAAAGTAACGTAAACAATTGAAACAAAAATATCAAATAAACATAACATTACGTTTAGAATTCCAACTGGCATGAGGCGAACCAGATGACTACAGGGCCGGGTTGTTCAAAGCTAGGTTACCGTAACCCAGGGTTAGTGTGAAATTTGAATTCAGACAAGAAACCTTAAAAGAGAATTCAGTTTAATTCTTTTTGTACACAGTTTGGTAATTGGATGAACTAAAAAGAATAGAGAAAAATATCTGAGAAAATCCTTTTGAAAAAAGGATAAAGAAGCCCAGACTAAAATTTAACCCTGGGTTAGCCTTTATCGGCCTTCAAACAACTGGGCCCAGGTATATCAACAAATGTGATCAAAGAGTAGATAAGATAAGATAAGATAACTTTATTATGTCACTTCAGGATATCTCTATTTACAAAAATCTATTTATAAAATTATTATCAACATGTGATAAAAATCTAAAACGTATCATTATAAGAATACAAAAGTCACAAAAATACTAAAAGCAGAGGAAGACAAAATTAAATATTATAACAAGATATTTTGCCGCATGGCAACATCGCAATTGGCTAGTAAATAATTGGCATGTTCACTTTTATCGCTTATTCTATTGAAGATTTCTTACGATAATTTCCAGAATCCATTAGGCAAATCAGGTTTAGATAACTTAACAAGGTCAAGACCAGCCTTAAAGGCATTGATACTTGTTTAATTTCGCACGCGTAGTGGCAGCTGGTTCCAATATCTGAAAATGCTATCATTAAAGAAGTTATGCACTGATCCCTAATGGAGTTGAACAAGAGAGACAGAGAAACAAATTCACCATAGGTTCATGTTTGTATACTACATGTCCCTGGGCTCTTTTATAACCTTCATCAAAGAGGACTAGTATTATTAGCTTGCATTAATACAAATGAGGTTGTGGATGGATTATGCTACAAATACCTATTGATCTTGGGAACTGCCTAAACCATTGGAGGACCACTTCGACAAAAAGGAGCAAATCTGATCTTCGTGTAGATCATGATTTAAATTCCTTATTTTTAGCTTGCTGATCAGCCTTACACATCACTTTAAGTTACTTTCTGGTACCATGCCAATACGGTCAGTATTGACTGGTTGAATACTCTTGAAGAGAACTATAACTATTATTATGTTATGCAGTTAAGGGCTGGTCTGTTAGTGTGGGAAAGGTGGGTGGTGGTGGGGGGGGGGTAACAGGGGGTCCAAACCTCCCTACCTCCTATGCCTTGCATCCCCAGTTCCCGCTGATTTTTTATTTTGTTTTTGGCTTCCTCCCTGCTCCTTGTTTTCATTGCAAAAAATTAGGCATTGTCGCAAAATTCTCCCACTTCCAATCCTTTTAGTACTCCCACCTCTGGCTCTTTCCTCTCCCATCTCCCATACCCCTCCTGTCCCCTATTTCTCCCAGGATTCCATTCCCTGTCTTCCCCCAACCTGTCAATATGAGACACCAAAAATGGTTGCAGTCTACATAGCAGCTAGGACACAACTTAGCACTAAGCTGGGCCTTTACTGCACTTTTCACAAACATGCGAATTCTGAAGTTCAAAAGCCAACTGACGATTGCATTTTTCGCTGCCGTCAATCATCTTAGCGGACCTCTTAGGAAACAAAACTTTACTTTAACGGGTTCAAAAGGTCAAGGTTTGTGATTTGTGATTGGTGGATTTCGATACATTTTGTGTGTTTCTGTGTTTCAAGGTTCGTTGCTTGGGATCGTAATTATGATTGACGGCAGCGAAAACACAACTGTGAAGGCGGCTTTTGAACTTTAGAGTTTGCAGGTTTGTGAAAATAGCAGTAAACCCAGCAGCCTACAGAAACAATGGTGTAAAAACAACGTACTCCTATTAACAGACAACCTAACAACCTTGCCAGACGTTATCTCCATTCATGACTTAGAAGGAAACTTTGGCTGTTGAAAGTTCTATAAAGTAAAAGCCCTGGTGATCACATTTTTTCAACAGACAACTCCTACAGGTTTAAACCAGTCCCCGGCAAAAGAGCTGGTACTCCTTCTTTAACTTCAGTCTCTTAGCTTAAATTTCTATTACTTTATATATTGTTCATTTCATTTTCAGCATTTGTTATTTTGCAACAACTGCTTAATAAACACGTTAACCCCAGCTATCAGATCGAAGATTATGTAATCGAAGAATTCAAGGATCAGTTTCTAAAAGTAGCGAATTCGCAGAACAACAGTTAAACACATCAACAGAGGAAAATATTACCTAAAGATAAATCAAGATTAAGTTAAGACATCTTACCTCCTCAATTCGTGCGGTAGATCCTCTGGTTAATCGCTTTCCAGGAAGCCTTTCATTCGAAGCAGGAGAATTAAAGATGTCGTCCACAACAACATCGATTTGTCTGACCTTCTTTGATCTTGCTGATTCCGATGGACTTTCAGAGGGTTTCCTTTTTGACATGTTGATCAAGGCCTTTCAAAGCAATCGTCTGATTCTATAGGAGTGCTCTGCTAGGCTGCAAATATCACTGAACGGCGCGCGTTCTATTATTGGAACGAAGTGACTGACTGTTTCGCGCCAATTTTCGCGAGATTCACCGTGATTCACCGACACCTTGGCTCACCCTCCCACCCCTATTGAGTAGAAAATATCCTCGGTATTCTTTTGAAGAATAATTCTTGATTTACGTTTCTTCGCGTATCAAAAATATACTTAAGTTGATTTTTTTTCATTTTTTCTATCTCTTATTACAAAATTTATCGAGAAATTTAGTAAGCGAGACAATTCTAAGTGGATAATTACAAAACCACTTAGGTGACAGTAACCTGGGAAGGGATTATATCGATGACGACATTCTAGCAGGCGTGGTTGCTAATTACGCTTTAGTAACGGAGTAACAGAGTTCGTTGTTAGCTTTGCGTCAAACATTTGCATATTTTTTGTGCTGAAGAATACATACAACGTGAAGGCTTAATTCCTTGATGTTATAATCCATGCTTTGTGGCAATCTACAACAGAATTTTCCTGGAACTTTTTCTCATTTTAAAAGATCAAGAATTATCTATAGATGTGCAGATAAACGGATGTCGCGTGACATGTGCGCTACAACACTCACAACTGCCATGGAATTTTCGAATGGAGTAAATTGCTGACTTTATTATTTTCTCAAAACGTTAAGTTGTGTTTTATCTATAAATGAGGCTAACGACAGCTTGTGATCTCAAGCACGAATACGATTTCTACGTTTTTTGGCGGCATGTAGAATCAACGATGGCTTGAACTCGCAAAAAAAACTTGGCCTTTCTGATCGACTGACGTGAACTCAAAAGGGAAAATGCAAAGCTCAGAAGCTGTGAAAGGTGTACTTCAGGATACACATCTATTAAACACAGGTTTTGGCCGGCCTGAACCTACGAGGACTACGCAAACTACTAGACATCGCGCAAGACCCGTATCAGGTAGGCAAAAACTTGTAAAGCGTCAAACACTTGTACTGTAATGTGTACTTCTAAACAAAGCTTATTATCGCAAAGTTTGGATTGGTAAAACGTATTGTGCAGTTGTAATCTAAAAGTCGTTAAGCCGGGGGTGTTTGTTCACAATAAATATTTGTAGGATTAACAGTTTTTTAACAGTATAATGCTGTGAATTAATCCTTTTACCCTTGCCTTTTTAAAATTAGAAAGAAACTAAGTTTTCTAATTGATAGGTAAGTATAGAAGACCGACGGGGCTAACAACTTTTGTTCATTTTCATGTGTCCCATTTGCTGCATTTGAGTTTATTTTGTGGGGCATTAACTTCCAAATGACGGAAATTCTGCGATGCCGCCCCTAGTAAAAGGCTATGTTCACAATATACTGCAGTAGCTCTTGCGCCGACATGAAACCATACTGGATAGGGCTTCTCTTCACATATCTTGACTCAATATTTCTGTGCAGTGCTGATCCTGAAAGTGGATCATCACATATGGGATAGGTTTCTGCCACTCTTTGCAGCAGTGTGAACAGGTATAATTCCGACTACAGCAGAGGTAAATACTTAGGCATGAGTACTGGTCCCCATCCTTGGCCAACTTCTCTGGTAAAATGTTTGATGTGTATGAACGACTTGCTCCAGTTCTGTGCCTTGTTTACAAAGTACCAGATAGCATTTCATGTTGGTACAAAAAGCTATATCTGGTACAGTATACTGTAGATTTTACAGGTCAAAATTAAATTCAGATTATTTTTTAACCTAGGTTGATTCTTAATTTCCTTTGTCTCCTAGCCCTAATTCATGAATAACAAGGGCTAGGAGACAAAGGAAATTGAGAATGTGTAGCTCCGGAAAATATCAAATATCCATACTCCCCCCATGGAAAGGATTGGAAATTCCTGGGGGTTGGGGGGTTCTCAAAGGCCCAAAAATTTAAGTAAATGTATGAAGCTTGACTGGAATTTCCAGAGAGGTGGGGGGGGGGGGGTCTAGGGAAAAATCCCTTCCTTGGGGGAGGTATGGATAATTTTTGGAACCACACAATCAACCTAGATGAAAAATTTTTGACCTGAGTTCAATTCTGACCTTTTAGGCATGCATCTTGTGCGTCTTGTAGGCATGCGTCTTGTGCATCTGGAAATCACCCAGGGGCAGACTATAAATAACCGTATAAACTAGCTTGGTGTTCCTTATTATCATAAAATTTAGGCTAGCACAATGGACCTCTTATACTACTGCCATGGTAGGAAACGTAGGCCATCTGAGTGTCTTAGATGGTGACTTTTCAATTTAGAAGAACAGAAATTTATATGATCTCAGTTCTTAGTGGCAAAAGCTTCTCTTAAGAGCTCTGAACTTAACAACAAAACAAAACATAACATTCCTCCAGAGAAACATCACCATTACTCTTTTGTGTTAATGATCTGGTTGTCTTATTGCACAGGCAAGTTGTACAAATGTAGAATGTATCCAGGCACAAAAAGATGTTGCTCTTTTCCAAAGGGACAAGTGAAATTGTTAAGAAATTTTTGGTCTGTGTACATGTACATCTGTACTGACCAGTATCTTCTTACATTAAAATTAAAAATTGCAAAACTGATTTTAGTCTGTTCAGACCTGATCATTGCTATTTGGATCTCTCTTATCTACAGCACCCCCAGCCAACCAGCCTCGTTGGAGATATCCAAACTCTCCAGAGCCTAAAAGAGCAAGAAAGTTTCACGTGAGCCTCAATCACACTCCATTTGAAAGTAGAACCAGCCAAAAAGCTCCATATGCCCCTAGAGCCACTATAGGAGGTAGCACAACACTACGGGGAAAGGAATTCTCTCCAGCAGTTTACAATTCCCTCAGTGATCCTCATTTGAATCCTTACTTTTCCAGAAAGTTTGGAAAAAGTGCTTCTTTGAGGGAATCAGGGGTTTCAAAGTCAAAGGTGTGTGATTATAAAATAAATAGCTGTTTAGTGTCCTGAGTCACCTAAGCTAACACCTTAATCTACAATGTACATACACATGTGCATGTTTGATACATATACCGTAAGTTATGTTATTTTATACATGTACGTACAGCTGTATGTCTAGCCCAGGAATTTTGGCTTAGGGGGCGGTGGTTGCAGTACTCCCATAAATTAATTTCAAATAGGTGCTTGCCGCCCAGGGTCTTAAACCCTGACCCTGTTTAGGAATGAACCCAAAAATTGCACCCTATTCAAGAGAAAACAAAAACTAATAATTTAATGACAACACATAAACCTTTCCAAATACCCTGAGGGGTACAGTGGAAGCTCTATTAACAGACACTTTCATTAGGAGACAGCTCTATTTGAACATGTACAGCAACCTTCAAAAAATCCCATGACAACTCCCATATAAACTCTGTAGTTTTACATTCCCGTGATTAAGTGGACATTCCTGTAAGCAGCTGTGACCGGACACTTGCAGGGTTTCGGGTTTGACATTGGCTTTGTTTTTAGGCTTCCATACACACAGACTACACAAAATGAAATCTTATTCTCCTCTGAATCTGTATTTTAATAAATGAACTTCAAATTGCTGTTCATCACAATGAATTTTATATCAGTTTCAGCTATTGCTTTTTTTTCACAGGTTATACATATACATTGTAAGCTTGTTAGTTGTAACAATTATTGACAGTTTATATTATAACTGTAGAGTGGATGGTTTGCATGTCTCTATAATTCCGATAGCTATGTTGGCTTGAGTTGTATTCTCCTTGTATGGTCACCCATGCCAAACAGGTTGAAGGGTAGATGCCAAATGAAGACTGTTAATTGCTCAGGTCCAGGTGGGGGTTGGCTAATGACCCACTCTTGTAAAGGACCCTTATTACACCAAAAGTAGTGTTTCCACTGTACCCTGGGAGCAAAGGCAAAAATCACTGTTGACAATAGAGTCAGATGGAGAAAATTACATGTATAGTAGTTCCTTGGGTTGAAGGAGGACTAATGATGATGATGATGATGATGGTGATCATTATAATTATTAGGAAGTATGTTAAGTGGGTGCATTGTATAGGTACAGTACGTTAATTCATGTACCTAGCTGTCATCCCAAGGGATGCGATTATTGAGCCATTTGGTCTGAAAGTGTGTTGAAAAGTATCAGGAATTTCGTACTTCTTTGACAATGATTTAAGTGATATGAAACATTTTTAAAGAGTTTTATGGTTTTTAAACAATTTTTTACCATTCATTATTTTACCAAGATGGCTATTTAATACTAGATATCCCTTTATTTCCATCAGGGAAGAAAAGGAAGTAGCAGTAAGACAAAGAAAAAAGGTAAGAAATAAATAATCTAGTGTTAAATTTTTGTTCTTTACCTACCCTCATTGGCCCCAATTGTCTTTCCTCTGCCGTTTACTTTGAAAATTATTTTAACACTTCTAAACTTAATTTCCTCTTTTTTGCTGTTTGTTAAAGGAGTAACTTACAAAGTAGTGGTGAAAACGGGAGCCAAGAAAAATGGTGGCACAGATGCGAAGGTACTGTAAACATCTGTACTGTATGTAACTTAGCTTGCCGTGGGTTTATGTACCTCATTACCTGACACTTGTGGATGGATATGGCTTCACACAATCTTAAAATTAAACTCTGCTTTTCACTTGCAATTAGATGATTGTACTTTTCCAGGTCTGCATGAGCAGATTATCCACTATTGTTTTATGAAAATAATGTCTGAAAAAGCGTTAATGAAAAACTGGTATTTGGTCCAGGGATTCTAATGCATTGAAACAAAATGGTTACAGTAAATTCCCAGGACTTTTTGGGTAAAGCGCAAACTTCTCTTTTACATTAAAAAAATCATTAATCCTGGGAAAGTATTATTTTAAAAAGCTGCTTTGTTGTATAGAAAGTATATTATCATATAAATAATATAAATTCTCATTATCAGACAAATGTTTGTTAAGGTTATTTTTTAGGTCCCTGAAAAAAGGAAAATAAAAGAAAAACAACATTTTCTCAAAAGCAAACTGCCATTAAGTAAATAATAATAATAATAATAACCTTCTTATATAGCGCTGTTTCTCTACTGAACCAACAGCGCTTTACAACAGTGAATGATAAAGAAAACTAAGTAACATAAAAAAGCCTGAAAAAATGTAAATGATGTTAATGCTACTACAAGCACTAACTTTTTGCTTTAAAATAATCAACACCTCTGAAATTCATGCATCATCTACTAGCATTCATCTTCTGTTGAAATTCTGAAATCTCACTTCAGGTTTTTGCTGAATTTCGAGGGACAACAGGTAAATTTACTCGACACCTCACACACCAAATGGATTCTGCTGTACCATCAGCTTTTATTGCTACCCTACCACCCTTCCAGTTCCACTCAGGAAGCACAGAAACCTTCAACATTAAAGGACCTGATATTGGAGAGCTCATCCAACTCACTGTACAGGTAATGGCGATGAGTAAAAATAATGTGCGCACATGCTGTTCGTTATCATCTTTTTCCATTCTTTTAGTTTTGAAACACATGAGTCAGATCTAAGATTTTGATAAGGGGTCACCTCAGATGCAAGGGATTAGATGGGGTGAAGTGTACACTATTTGGTATGAAAAGGAGAGTACAAGGTTAGTTAGGAACCCTGGCCTGTAGATGTGCCCTTGAGTAAATTATTTTCCTTTGCATACAGCACTTTTAACTCATTGACAAAATGATGAGCTTAGGAGCAGAAGTCTTATATATCAAAAGTCTGACATTTGAACTGGGCTCAAGAGAAAAACTTACTGACCTCCATATTTACTTACGATACTATAATTATGGTGGGTTGGAGAAGTAAGAACATACACTTTAAATCTGAAAGCTGCTTTAAGACTTGAGCACGTATTAATAAATTTTTGACCCAAGAGCAAATCAAAGAAAGCAATGGAAGTATTATGCCATGTTACATATATCACTTTTACAGTGGAACTGTTGCTAAAGTGTAATCACTGTTTGCCCTGCATATAGCGTGCTTACATGGGCTCTAAAACTGGCCAGCTGCAAGCCTCTTCCTAAGGTAACTCCCTCCAAAGCCAATAATTTTCTTTGAAACTTGTTCACAGTTGGTATTGTATAAATTTCTTGTTTTGATCTGTAGCATGACGGCAGAGAACGCAAACAGGGATGGTTCCTTGATGAGATCCAGGTGACAGATCCTAAAAAGCCTCAAACCTGGACATTTCCTTGCTACCAGTGGCTGTCGCTGTATGAGAGTGACTGCCAAATACGACGCAGTCTAAAACCATTGGTTCATAAAAAGTCGGAGAAAGTTGGTATGTGTAGCTACATGCACCTAGATTTTATACAGTACATGTGCAGTCAAACCTTATTAATATGGACACTGAGGGGGCCATAGAAAGTCCACATATTAACGGGGTGTCTGTCTTAAGTGGTTTGAATTTAGAGAAAATTAATGGAAGGTCTATCTTTCCCCAGGGACAAAGCAAATCACTGCAGTGTATGTTTCATATTCCAAGAGTATGTGTTGGATATGAGATAGTAGATAGCCAACGAGGCGCATAGTGCCGAGTTGGCTATCATCATCTCATATGCAACAAGCACAAGTGGAATAAAACGCCCACAAATATCGAGAATTATTCCTGACTTTATTTGTAAAAACAACCGATTTTCAGCTTGTTTTTAATTTTGAGCAGACGCGGACAGTTACTATATTTGGAGAGCATAGTATAGTGGCTCATATACCATGATGGCTAAGCCAATCAGAGCTCTAGAATTGCATTATCCAATGATTCAGTTTTTAATGATGTAATTTACATTGTCATTTCCAACACGTTTTATCATGCCACATGAATAATTACAGCTGCTTAAATGTAATGGAAACAAATAAAGACATAAACCTGCATGCTTTTTTTTCTGGACAGTTTATGTGATAGAAGTTTACACTGGTGATAAAGCAGGAGCTGGTACTGATGCTCATGTGTTTGTTACTCTGTTTGGTAAAAGAGGACAGACCCCCAAAACACAGCTTATCAGCAGGTGAGTGTGTTCCTTCACTCCTGATCAGCTTCAAATTTCTTTCATATTTTCAACTTGAAAACAGTTTGCAATTTGTAATGCTGTCCTATTACACTGTCCTATTGGTGCTGAAATCAGGCAGTTGATAGCCAATAAGATTTAAGAATTTTGTTATAGTTATGATTAATAATTTAATTTTAAATTTTAGACATATTATGATCGACTCCCCTCAGGCCTCACAAAAAGCGTGAATTCCATCTTGTCCTTTGGTCAAGCAGGTGTCACATTTTTCTTGCCACGGTCACTTCTTTCTCGTCTTAGTTGATGATTCTGTTAATGGATGGCTTACTTGGGCTAAGCGTGCTTTTGGCTATGCTTTAAAACTTACTTGCCCAGCAAGAAAATCTACTTTTCCCGCACTACCGGACGGAACGTTTTTCGAGCCCTGCTCGGGGCTTATCAAGTACTGAAGTAATGAGTAAGAGACCACCACACCGGGGACTATGTCCCCTACTTTTTACAAACAGTGTGTAGGTTCTTTAGAGTCTTACAATAGGCCACTTGCACTAAGAGGTCACGTAACCAATGCTTCTTTTTCCAATAAGTTGGAATCTTTCTGATGCCAAAAATTGACAGAGCCCTGTACGGATTAGGTCTGCAGCCTTGGTGGCAGCAAAAATATATTTTTTAAGAATATTGCGAAATTTGGCAATATTTTAAGAATAAACCCAAGGCTGAGATTTTGAAAAGGATACAATTTTGTGTGTTGAGAATCTGTGAATACAATACAGTTTTGTTTTTAACTTAACCATATAGAATTCTTCCTTTCTCTAAATGGGAAAAAGAGCCAACAAAACGAAAAATCCTGCAATAACTGTAATTGGTCATGATACCCCATTACACATTCTAAAAAGGAAATGTCACAAACTCTAATTTGAGAATAATACTAGAATAAAATCCAGCCTAAAAATGGCAGAAAAATAAGAATATTCAACCTGGGCCGGAAAAACAACATTCTTATAAAAACAAAAGAGTGTACATAGGTGCATATAACTAAAGAACTGGCAAAAGTGTAATATCGATTGTCTTAATACATTTCTGTTTATGTGCAGGACTGATGATGCATTTGAGCGAAAAAAGAAAGACGTGTTCAAGATCAAGACAACTGACATTGGACCACTTAGAAAGTTAACGTAAGAAAATGTCAATGCATACATGCGTAGCTTTATTGCCAGCCTGCGTCTCATACGTAATCTTACTCCGGTTCACCCGGTTAGTAACGTCTGCGAAGCAGTGCCGATATCCTTGTTCCAGGCCTCCAACAGACTCAATGAAATCACCGGAAATGCGTTTCGAATTTCCCTTCATCCTGATTGGCAAATTGACAGTAGCTTTTTTTTTAACAAGCCAGTCATGGTGCGTAATCAAATCCTGGTACACAGGTGGGGGCCCAGAGCAAGGATTTTGGCACTGTTTCGCAGACGGACTTGACCAGAGTTTAGTTTCGTCTGTGGCACAGGCCGGGGTTTCATTGCAACCTTTAATTTTTTTTAAAATTGTTGTCAACTTTGATTTATCACAGCGTGGAGCATGATAATTTTGGTTTTTCCGCTGGATGGTTTCTAGATAAGGTGAGTGAGACAGACTATACATTTGTCAGTCCCTCTTTTTCCCTTTTAATGTACAGACTTAATTAGCCAGGTCTAAACGGGAAACTTAAGTTAGTATAGTTATAATATAATTTTAAACCCAATTAACTTTAAGCCATGACAAGGAAAACCATTAACCGCCAATCTTTGCTTACCGTAGCTTAAGAAGCCTTCATTGCACCTTTTTAGGAAAGCCATTTTTCACGGTCAAACGAAAATCAGTCTAAAACAAAATGTGCTTCTTCTTTTCAGATAATAGTGTATTGTCGCGAAAGAGAAGATCGGAGGTTCTACTTTCCATGTAACCAGTGGCTAGCTAAAGATGAAGGAGATGGGCTGATAGTGCGACAACTGACAGCAACAACTGACTCCTCAGCTGCTTTTGAAGGTCATTAATTTACATCTAAAACGACCGAAATTATTGGCCACTTTAGAAACGCGAAGGGAACTGGAGCCGAAATGTATCCCGCAATTAATTGTGGGATCGTTACTGGGGACGCACGCGTCAGCTATTAGGGACTTTAAGATCCAACGACGCGACGTCAACGAGATCCTCTAAAAAACGATAGATTTAATGAGCAAAACGACAACTTTGCACGTACATCTCACATTTTTGTACATTTCTTTGCCCTTTTTGGCACGACTAGAACATGAGAATCCAATTTCGTGTTTTATGAAGAACGTAAACAAGCAACGGCGAATTTTTTTTTCTGTTTCTGAACTTGGATATGGTCTCTTGGAATTCAACTTCAGAAGAGTTTGTCCACATTTGACAAAGTAAGTGGGTAGGAATAATTGCGACAAAGACTGAAAGAACGCAAATTCACCTTCGCCGTCACGTCGTTGGATCTTAATAGAGAGTTTTAGATCCGAGTTTACCGCGAACCTCTAACCGCGGTTTGCGGTTACCCGTTTGCGGTTCGAAGTTCAAACATAATTCGATTTAGATTGGCGGTGGTTTAAAGAAGTGGATTCCGGTTTATTTTTCCATTTAGAAATAGAAGAAATATCAATCAGTGAAAAATGAAAGAAATTTAGAATAACACTTGGTTATCTAGCAGCAAAGAGCTGTAAATTCTTACATTAGTTCTTCTTGCAAATGTACGGCCACCATTTTGAATCAGCAGCCATGAATGGCACTCGTTTTCAAGATCCTATAGGATTTATCAAATTTAGCATTTCGCCCGAATGTGTGCCTCTGTTAATGGATAAAGACTTGCTCCACAAGATTTTTGTGTCATTGCGTGAGATAAAACAAGAATTATAGGCTAAAAGCTTTCAGGTAAATGACCTACGTGAAAACCTACTTCCCCACGTTGAAATCGCACGTCGTAAACCTCAAACGTGACGAGAAAGACTTGTCACGTGACCTTCAGCGGTTAGAGGTTCGCGGTAAACTCGGATCTAAAACTCTCTATTGTCCCTTTTTTCCCCCCTGTCCGTCGTAACCGTACCAGAAGTCTTTGCGAAAGTTAACTCAGCCCAAGCTCCTTCTCTTTTCTAAGGTGGCTAATAATAAGAAAGATCTTTTCAATAGAGGAGAACTTTGCAAGAGTAATTTAAGCAAACTTCCGGCGTTTTTAGAGCAAAATAGTTTGCTTTTTCGGCGAAAGTTGGCGAAATAATTAGCAGCAAAATTTCGGCGTCTTTGTCAGCCTCGTGACAGCTAAATTTCGTAAGCTCAGCAGAAAGTGATAGTTGATGGCTTGGGACGAAGTATCAGTGCGAAATTTCGTTTCCTCTGGAAGAAAATTCGTCTTATAACGCAAAAGTTTGTTTCAGCAGAGCAGTTGTGAACGCAATTTATGCAATTGCGTGAGAAGCCTGAAAAAAGTTCAGGACTTCAACGGGTTTTGATCGCAGGTCAGGGGTTCAAACCCCGTTGAAGTCCTGATTTTTTTTTCAGGCTTCTTACGCAATTGCATAAATTGATTTCATTTCCGCAGTTCATATATGATTTATTTCATATACATCTATCATAATAATGTTGGTTTGATGCGGACCTGGTTCCATAGTTATTTAGTAAAATTCAACTAGTGGACTATTATAAATGCTGCGTTCTGATTGGTTGAGCTACTACTAGGCTATATGTTATAGCCCACGAGTAGCGAAAAGCGCGGGCTTTTTGGCGGCAAAAAGGGATTAAAGTCTAGCTTTAACTAGCTAAACTTTCTTCATTCTTGATATTTTTGACCAACTAGTTGGATTTTACTAAGACAATTATTCCTCTCGCCCTCATGGCCTCTGAGTCAATAGCCCATTCGGGCTTGAGGAATAATTGTTAAGTACATCGGTCGTTAGCCTGAACATGCTTCTCAGGTTACTTGGAACAGTTTGGTGATAAACGTCATGCATCTTCATGCTGCGACATGTCCCTGTGTTTCTTAGCAACAATTTGTCGCCCAGTGTGTTCCGACTTAAGAAGTAAGTTCATTGCTTCTTTTCCAGGCCATCCTTACCTGGTTCACACATTCACTGGTGACAAGAGAGGGGCTGGGACCGACGCAAACGTAGTCATTACCATGTTTGGAGAAGAAGGTGACTCAGGAGAGAAGAAGTTGGAGAACGCCAGGAATAATTTTGAGCGTGCAAAGTAAGCGGCTTGCATTGTTATCTACCGGGGCATTTCAAAACCATTGCAAATTTAAAAGATCACTTTTCAGCCCCAAAGTGTCAACTTAGCCCTGCAGGCTAAAAGTCTAATTCAGCCTCTTCTGGAGCCATTTGAGCACAATTTAGCCAAAACAGCCCCATGAAATGCCTTTTCCAGCGCACGCTGGACACGTTTCAGCTTTTGGGTCCAAATCAGCCCAAGGTAAGACTAACTGGACTATGTTAGGAGACGTTCTTAGATTGCTCGTCAGGAAGGAACGCACCATGAAGACCTATGAAAGTCTTTATGATTAGAGCGGCCAAATTTAATAGATCCCCCAAAATAGCACTGTATTTTACTCACCGAAACGGCCCCATTTTTAAGGCTAAAACAGATCTTTTTTATTTACAGTGTGTCCACCACCAGAAAGTTGGGTGAAACTTGCGAATTGTATAACTGTTTCTTATTGTGTGGATTCATTTTTCAAGGAAAGATTCTTTCAAGGTAATCTGTGGAACACATCTTGGACGACTGACCAAGATAAGAATTGGACATGACAACAGTGGTCTTGGTCCTGGCTGGTTTCTAAACAAGGCAAGTCTGATGTATTACTTTATGCACGTTTTGGCTTCTGGAAAACGTTATGGATACACAGAATGCGACTAGACAGTGTATTTACCTGATTCTATAAAGGTTGCTTTGGATATTGAGCAATTGCGCACTGGGAAGCGGTCACTCACGCAAAGTATTACAGTGAGTTCTGTATGCCCAAATGCCCATTACCCAATTGTCAATGACCAATTGCCAAAGCAGCCTTTATTGAATCACAGTGCAACCTCAATATAATGAATAGCCAAGACTGGCTAAATTTGTTCTCTATCACGAGGTTCCGTTAAAACGAAGTTTTTTTCCATATATTTTACTGTTACTGGGGGTAAACAAAATTGTTCTTTATGCCCAAGACTACGTTATACGCAGGTTCGTTATATCGAGGTTCCTCTTTATGCTTTGTTTCAATGCTATTCTTAGTTCCAATTTTGTTTTATTTTGTTTCAAACTGACTAGCATACATTACTTCACCCAAAATTGAAGAGAAATTAAATTTAAATCGGAATAAAATTAAACCACAACATGTAAATAAATTCATCTCACGACCTGTTTATGAAATGTAAGTTAGTTTCGAGCTATATATCATGCAAGTTGCTTCATCTATGGTATTGGACTTACAATGAAAGGCTTTTGGTTAAACGCAAAATAAAACTAACCGTTGACGTGATATTTGTAACAGGTTTCAGAAAGGAAACGTCACACACAAGACACGAACAAGTTTAAACAATATTTCTTCATTTATCAAATCGTTTCTTACAAACTTGTTTTAGGTAACTGTTGAAGACCCTAAGACGGGTGAGGCAGTCGACTTCCCATGCCGACGATGGTTATCAAGAACTGAAGATGATAGACAGATTTCTCGTGAACTGATCAGAGGAGATACTAAAGATGAGGACATGGTTGTTGATAAAGGTAATTATACAGCCACAGACTTGTTGGCTTTAAACTAATCCTCGTTACTTTTTTGTACAACTGTGGAACAGGATCACGCTTGATCCTTTTGAGTTTTGCCATCTGTCGAGAAGCCGTAGCTTTGTTAGCCTCCCACGCAGATATTCTTAGGGGTTTGTCGCGCATTCCTGCCCCACGGAGAGGAGGGGCAGGAAGGATTGGGGAGTGTTGCGTGACGAGCCAAAAGAACGTTTGCAGGGGAAGCTATAGCTTCGTCGGCGGGCTTAAGGTCTAAAACAGATTCTGAAATGAGGGTATTGAATTGAGAATTTACATCTCATTGTTGCTGTCTGCAGTCTTCCTACAAGCTTGAGCCTCGTCTATGTTCAAGGACAAAGAAAAGGAGAAAGGAAACAATTTAACAGAACAAGTTGACCATTTCAAACCCCCGATTGGCAATACCTCGCGCACAGCACTCGAACCTAGTTCCCTGTTCCGTGACGTGTCATGTGTTTGCTTTGTAACTGAAGCGTGAAACCCTGATGTAGATGCAGCCTGAGAGTCTTCCAAAACCATGTTACCAGGCGGGGAATGTCCAGTGTTAAGAGTGTCTGACGTTGAAATTTATATTCACCATCCCTATTTATTTCCTTTAGGAATCCCATACCATATTCATGTCACCACCGGAGATGTCAGAAATGCTTCGACTAACGCACGCGTGTACGTGATACTTCATGGAGGAGAAGACGGAGAAAACAACAGCGGTAAACTCTGGCTACAGAACGAGAAAAAAGACAATTTTGAGAGAGGAAGAACAGACATATTCACTGTTGAAACAACGGAGATGTTGAGTCCCTTACATCACTTGACAATTGGTCATGATAACAGTGGACTTGGTGCAGGGTGGTACTGCGAGAAGGTAATGTCAAGTCATCACTTATGCTTTTTACTGCTCACAAGTGACGGTTTGGCCTCGCCTTCGTGCCTACTCGGCCTCCACTTTGGTTTCATCTTCTACTCTTCTGGCTCGTTATAATACTGAAATTTGTTTCCGTTTCACGGTTTGTGGCTCTGGTTCCCAAACTAGGCGAACTGATGGGACACGTAACCGCAATGACCTTAATGCGAAATTATAGGGCGTGGCATGAGATCTGGTGGTTCAGTTCCTTTATTTACTAAGACAGGAGCATTATAGGTGCTTCTTGGGGTTTGAACTTGTACTGTAGGGTAGGTGGGGGAGGGGTTGGGGTTGGACTTGCTATACGTAGTGTTCCAAACCAAGGGTCAGTAAAGATGGCGGACATACTTTTTCATTTTTCTTCTTAGGTGGTAGTTGACTGCCCTAGCAGTGGACACCAACAGATATTTTTGTGTCAGAAGTGGCTGGCAGACGATGAAGGAGACCAGTTGATTGAGAGAGATCTTTACGAATCCGAGGACATGAGACTCAAGAGAAGGCCAAGTATGTTTACAATTTCATTTCGTTTGTTCTTCTGTTTATTCCATTCCCCGTTTTCATTCCTAAGTTACATTCCCAACTTCTAAGAAAGTTTACCTTCTACCCTACGGCGTCTACTTCTTCCCTTTGGTTTTAAGATGTTGTTTTTTCGTTGTAGAAACTGTATGGAATGTTTGGGTGTGGACGAGTGACATGCGGGGTGCTGGTACCGACGCTAATGTGTTTGTGACAATGTATGGAGACAAAGGAAAAACTGATGAGGTACCGATTGGTAACGCAACGGATAACTTTGAACAAGGACAACTGGACAAGTTTAAGGTATGTCACGTACGTTTGTTCATGCAAAGAATTTATTTACAGACCTTTAGGAAAAATGGAGAGCGCGAAACGATAGCCAAAAGAGCGACAGCGTGACATGTCCAACAACATCATTGGGAACAAACCTTTATTTCTTTCAAAGAACTGAAATTCTATGCAATGATTTCACAAGCGATCTCGAAACTGCCCACTGCCAGGACAGTTCATAGCCGGAAGACGAGCAGCTTTCGCTCACCCATTGCTAGCAAAACCTTTTCATGGATGGTTTTCGCGAAAAAAAAAAAGATGCTCATTTGGCCTTCCAATATAAAGCAAGCAAAAAGTATTTGTCTTAGTAAAATGGATTCTGGGACATATACTAACTGCGTTATGATCCCATCCATAACGATCCCATTCAATCACATCGGAAAATTGCCTTGACCGTACGACAAACGTTATTGCAGAACGTAACGAAGTTGTTTTATATGGGTTTTCTGTGTCTTCTTCGTGTTAATGATTTCCATGTCCATTTTTGCCACTGTTAGCTTGAACTCACCAGCGTTGGCAAACCATATAAACTCAGGATCCGTCATGATGATTCAAAGCCTTTTTCAGACTGGCACTTGGAAAAGGTAAGCAAAAGAAAAGCTGGAATTGTTTGTTGTTATTTTGTCTACACAGAACATGTACACACTGTATCACATCCCGGCTTAGTTTTTTGTTTCTCTTCGTCAGAGTGATTTTGTTATAAAGGGGTGAAACAATGGCCCAAAAGCAAGGCGTCCCAATTTCACTGAAAAATGAATCACTAATGCTCCTTTTGGAAAATTTGATTATGATTACGGCAAGTGAGAAATACGCTTCCTTCAATTCTGCTAAGGAAATTTCTGATTTGGAAAGTAAATTTGTAAATCTACCTTCCACTCTGGCAAGTTGTGTCAAAAGTAAGTATCAAGTCAGGTACATACTAAGCAAAACCTAAAAAAATACTTCTTTCATCCTCCGTGAAGTGCAGAGGTCCCTGATACATACGTTTGCGAGATGTTCCTTTCTTTCTGTTTGCGATATTCATTACCACACCACACCTGCACTGTTAAGTGGCAGTAATTGTTTTGAAGAATACCCGTTTGATCTGATTTTTCCTAGATTCAAATGGAAAACGCTCGGTCAAGCATCAAGTGTTCTTTCAAGTGCAACCGCTGGCTCTCCAAGAGTGAGGAGGATCACCAGATTATCCGGGAACTCCCGGCGATTATTCAGGGAAAAGAACCGCTACCAGGTAAAACAAACTAAGATTAAAAGTAAATAAAACAATTGAAAAGCGTCGAGGGTTGGAGTGAGGGCTTTGGTACAGGTCTAGTTCAATTTATTGACGAAAGTTGGCGTGTGCTTAAGAGTTTCTATCGTAACATTAAGGACAATGTCTGGCAGTCACTAAGTTCTAAGCAGAGAAAGGAAGTTGAAACGCTTCAGCATGCTTCTGCCCAGACATCAGATGTGAAAAACTTGTCAGGGTGTAACGGTTCTATGCGTAACACTGCGTGAAAAGTGTAAACTGATTCCCCCGCTGTGCTGTTTTCTTGTTTCTCAGTCTATGTGTACCAAGTGTTCGTGCACACTGGAGACAAACGTGGCGCCGGTACTAATGCAAATATATTCCTCAATATATTTGGAGAGTTAGGAGATACCGGGGATCGACCTTTAGAGGAGTCCAAAAGTAACAGGGATAAGTTTGAGAGAAACCAGGTAAGTTTGGTAGACGATCGACTACATCTTATCTGCGTAATAATAAACACTTAATGACTGGTCCTGAGGAAAACAGTTAATTTTGTTTCCCGAGAATCTTAATGTTTCCCTAGGCGGAACCGAGGGAAACACTGAGATTCAAGGGAAAAAACTAACTGTTTCCAAGGGACCAGTCTTAAAGAAATTCTTTATATATCTGGAAATTTTGAAGCTGGAAATTCATTAAACCTCGCTATAACGGCGGTCGTCGATCAACATTCGCGGGTAACAGTGCACTGTTACCCTCTGACATCATAAATTTGCAATGTTGCTCTCTCAGAGATTTTGTCTGGGAACAGTTTCATTGATAGATGTCATGGGACCTCGAAGTAACCAACGAGAGTACGCGCTGTTGGGAAAAATTTCCAGCTATATAACAATGATAATGTTATGACAAATGTTGCAGCTGTTGTTTAACGAATGTTGAGTGGAGTATCGTGCCTTGTTTAGTAGGGCCTTGTCCTCAGGTATCCGGCTTTTTTAAAAAACGGAGAGTTTTTTCCTCCGTTCTTTTGAAAAAGTACGCATCCACACGTAGCTTATTCAAATCGTTTTAGGCCATCCACACGAACATAATACGATAGCGAACCTTACAGAGTTTGCGCAATATGATGTATGACATCATCATTTTCGAAACCTCCGTTTTGTTCCTTCTTCACGAAAACAACAACCTGGCTTTTTCAAAAATTTTCATTCAGAGGACCGTTTTCAAAAAACCTGCGTATTTTGGTGCCCGAAATCGCCGTTTTCGTGTGGAAGGAAGGCTAAAACGGGATGAGGGTTAGGTCATTCAACATGTAGAAGGTTGCTGAACAGTGAGGGCCGCAGCATTGGTTAATCAAAAAATGTTGAAACCGTGCGTCAGGTTTGTCTGGTTGTCACAGGACCGTCTAATTTCGTTGTTGTATGTGACGTGCCCAAAGAGTCACGGTTGTATCTGTGGGGAGCTTCAAAAACGGTGGTGCTTTGCCACAGAACTATTTGACCTGGAGTGGATTTCTTTACGTGACAACATGCAGTCAAATCTCCCTAACTCGGACACCCAGGGGACAGACTCAAGTGTGCATATTTTAGAGGTGGGGATATGTGAACTCCAGTGTTTTCGCGGCATCAGGAGAACTGTCCATAAAGGTGTCCGTATTATATTGCTCCAAAGTTCCTTCCTTTCCACCTTTGTTCTAGTAAGACCCTCTCTAATTCTAATCAACCGGTTCATTGAGCTTAAAGTGGAAGGTTTCCTTTGCTGTAGGTAGATGAATTTCTTATTGAGGCAGTGTCATTGAAAGGTCTTCAGAAGGTCCGTGTGGGTCATGATTCCTCCGGGGCCGGAGCAGGCTGGTTCTTAGACAAAGTTGTAATAAAGGATCCTGAGGACAATACCAAGGAATATGTGTTCCCTTGTAACAGGTTTGGAAAACTCACAATATAAAGGCACAATAGTTCTTGTTTATTTTCCGGCTTATAAGTTATGAGATTGTCTTCAATAGTTCATGTTCATTTCTTGCCTTCTTCGGTTTCACACCTCTGATATGTATGTTGTAGTTCAAAATGAATTTCAATTTGCTTTATCTCCTTACCCAAATCATAAGCGAGAAACAGAAAAGTAACCATTCAAACTAGGTAAGGGTTAGAGGTAGTCTTCGTACGTAAAAAGATATAGGCCCTGAACAGTCCATTGAAAACGAATTATCAACACCATGTACAGATGTTGAGTTTGCTTGTTTTCCAGGTGGCTGGCAAAGGACGAGGATGATGGACTGATTGTGAGAGAACTTCCTTTGGGTGGCACAAGTTTGCTCAATAGTACGTTTTGTTGATCCAATTCCCTCCTTGCACTTTATCGCCTATCTGTTTTTTGTTTGTTTCCTTCTCTGTTACAAACATGTACCGTATATTGACGTTGATAGTGTTTTTTCCACTTGGGACGTCCCTCTTTACAATACGGACGCGTGTTGATGTCTTGAGACATTTTGTAGCTGTTTTTTTATACTTCTCTGATAGCCTGCGAAGGAACGACAATGACAGAGTAAGAAAGACGTGGCTGCTCGAGATCCGTCTTGTTATCTTCACTTTACTGGGACCAAAAATAAATAACTGGTTTAATGTTTAATTGTTAATTGATCAGTCCCTGATCCTAACACTTGTGCTCAATGCGTGTCACGAGAGATATAATGCATTGTATTTGTTGTAGCTGAATTTTGTGTTTGTTTTTAGCCACATCTTACCTGGTGTCAGTGAAGACAGGTGATGTGCGTGGAGCGGGCACGGACGCCAATGTTTTCGTCCAAATTTACGGTGATAAAGGCGACAGTGGGAAATTACAGCTTCGAAGTGCCGAAAACACGAAAAACAAGTTTGAACGAGGCAGGACTGACCAGTTTGTTCTTGAGGCCGTGGACATCGGAAAGGTTTGTCCTGGTACTTGGTATTGGCAAATCGCGTAGAGATGAATCATGAATAGATCATCTCTCTCTGCCTTGTTCTCAGTACTCTCTTACTTGCATCTACTTTTTAAGTCCAAAAAGTTATTACACGTAACATCAATTTTCTTCTAACAATTTCAATACAAAATCAAGAGAAGAGGTTATGAGAGTTAATAAAATGACCCCCAAGGGGAAAATGTTTTGATCTTTTTTCCAATTCTCAAACGAAATGTAAGGAAATCAGTGTGGAGAATTTGTTGCTCCTTGGTGAACCGTTTAATTCAACGTTGACCAGCGTAATAGTTAGTCGAGAAAATATGACGGTGACCTGGAGAAATGTCCTTCAAACGACAAAATAACCTCCATAGTGAATACATGAGAAAGATGATTTTTCAGTCAAGGACACAGACGGCACGGTGGAAGTGAAAAGGCTCGGCCTCAGCTCCCACAGGTTATGGTTTTCAGGGTCTTGAGTCTTAAACAGGGTATATAATTTCACTATTAAGCGTCTTGAGCAGGGTTTCTTTTTAGACCCGAAGCCTTAAACAGGGTGTGAATCTACAGGGTGCGATCTACGTGTGTAACGATGTTTTTTAAAATAAACTAATTTTGTCCTCTCAGTAATGTCAAAAAAATCCCCCCCCCCCCACCGGGCTCAGCTCCCACGATTCTCCTGTAGCTTAGTGGTAGAGCATCTGAACTAGTAACCGGAAGGTCATGGATTTGACTCTTATTGGGTGCATTTGGATTTTTGTTCCGAGCCACTTGTTTCACTGACTGAAAAATCATCTTTCTCAACCTCAAAAGAGTTTCAACCTCTTCTTGTTCCAAAAGAAAGTAAATAACAAGCCAGTAAAGGCCTCGCACAATGTATCTAGTGCAAGTGTACTGATGGTGCATCTTAGGAAAGCAACCGTTAGCAGGGGTGAAGTCAATAAATAATGACTTGTTTGGAGTAGGACCTAAGAAAACTGCCCGCGACCGCTTTTTGTAGTCATTTTTACTGATGAGTGACGGTTAAAGGAGATGTTCACGAAAATTATCACTGAGAATTTCAGCGGAGGGAACCACTACTAAACTGAGTGAAACAGAAAAATATCTGCTCAAAACATGAAAAGAAGGTATAAATAACACTGCAGATGTAAAAGGAGAAACAAAGTTCAACCAGACAACTGTGACACCGCCTCTCTAAGGGAAGTGATTTCTGCGACGTTGATAGGTGACCAGTTAAAGGAGGGTGAATGTGGAGGGTGAATGTTTCGTATAGGTTTGACTGTATTCTTTCCTTTTACAAAAAAAAAAAGCAGCCTGACACTGTGCTCTGTATTTTTCCTTAGATTGAAATGCTACGCATCTCACACGATAATAAGGGAACAAATGCAGGGTGGTTCCTTGATGACGTCACTGTGGATATTCCTTCACGTGGTGATAAAGTGGTATTTCCTTGTCACCGCTGGCTAGCTGACGATGAGGATGATGGGAAGATCGAGCGGGAATTGTACCCTGGACAGCAAACTCATACTAATCCAAGTAATTACTCTGTTTTTGTTATTTATTTGTGTATTGTTATTTATTGATAACTAACCGGTTTAATTTTTGATTTTTATGATTCTTTTGCATCCATAAAATGAATTGAAATTTAAAAAGGTAAAAGATTTCGACATAGTATCAGGGTAAAACTTAATTTCCATTCTAGGGCTACTCTCCTTTTATAATCGTAAAACGTTCATCTGCACACTGAAAAACTTTTGAATCTAATTACAAATAGCTTAAGAGGGAGACTTCATTGTGAAGGAAGTAGGAACTGGGTAGTAGAGTCCAACCCCTCTTAATAAGGACACCTCATAACAACGGACAGTTTGCTTCGTACCTGGGGAAAGAAAGCCCTTACATTTTCTCTAAATTCAACCCGCTTAATACTGACACCCCTTTTAACAGCGACACCTTCTATGGCTCTCTCAGTGTCCGTATTAACAGTGTTCGACTGTATTTTGTTTGTCCCCGCTCTAGGAGTTACATCAATGTAGTATTCACACAGAAATTACCTGCGAGCAAGCTCTCCATTTGGGGGATGTAGTGAGAAGTTACGCGCGAGCGGCAGGCAAGAGGAGATGCGTTTTCTCGCGTTTGTCGCTTCGCTCGCCACTCGAAATGGAGAGCTTTCTCGCGGGGTAACATAGAATGTACTCTCTTAGACGAATGTTATGGTGCAAATCTGATCGCCTGCGTAAAACAGTACTCGCCCGCTAATTCCGCCGGCTACAAACTTGATTGCCTCTTTCATCTTTGTTCAAAGGAACGAGGTTACTATAATTAATTGACCTGTTGATTTTATTTTCTCGATTTTTTGCGAGTAGAGATCCCATATGAAGTGACAGTGTACACTGGAGATGTGAGAGGGGCTGGCACGAACGCTAATGTGTTTCTAGTCATGTATGGTGAGAACGGCAAGTCAGACCGGTTTGACCTGAGGAACAAGTCTGACAACTTTGAAAGAGCACAAGTAGACAAGTTTAAGGTGAATAGTAGTTGATTTGACTAGTTTTAGAAGCACATGTAAATTCTCCTTGTTATTGTGACATTCCTTGGAGTAAAAACAGAGGCAGCGTGGCCTAGCGGTTAGAGCGCTGGACTTGCAAATCGGAGTCTCCGAGTTCAAGTCCCGTTCTGACCGCTAGCTGGATTTGTTCACTGTAGTCCCGAGTTCAAATCCTCGACCACGCTTGTACATAGCTAACTGACTTGCCTTCCCGGCAAGTTGGGATTCTTAATGACCGTATTATGTCTGGATTAAATTATTTGTTTCAGGCAGTTGCTCGGCCCCACTAGCATTAGTGCAGTAAATACTGCCCAGGGTAAATATTTGTAACGTGGTTATTATTTATTATCATTAAGTTTATTTCATCAAAATGAATTTTTTTACACATAAAAGGGGGTGTGAGATGATTTGAGTGGCTTTAGGTCTTTGTTGAAAGTTTCCTTTAAATTGACAGGTGGAGAATGAAGATGTTGGACCGCTCTTAAAAATTCGGATTGGACACGACAACAACCGAATGGGTTCAGCCTGGTTCCTGGACAAGGTAACAATATTCCTGGTAGAAGTATGAAAAACTTAAAATATTTAGCCTGTTTTAACCAATAATAATTTCTTTACGTCTTGTGATAAGTGATTTGAAATCTTCTAGCCTGCAAGCAGCCAGCCTGCTACGCAAGCGTTTCCTATCGAGTTAAAAGTTACAGTAAAACGTGCAACAAAAAGTGCAACTTGTTTTGCAACGTTGTTGCAAAACGAGTTGAGGAGCTATGTTGCGCAACATCGCTATTCAATTCGTTTGGCAACAAAATCGCAAAACAAGATGTACGCATTTTTCTGCCCGTTTAACGGTGCCCTTACGCAGGCTACAAGCAAACCCTCTCTTGTCTTTCACTCGCGCGTGAATCTTGCATTTTTAAGGGCGGAGGTTGATCGCTGGCTAAAATATTTGGATTAATTAATTTTGTTTCTTATTGTAACTCGCGTTTTTCATTTTCGCGAAGGTTGAAATTCGTCGCGTGAAGCCTGAGGAAAAAGAACCTCGTAAGAAGCGTAGAACATCCCAGGCTGAAGAGATGGGTGACGAGTTCAATTATCTTTTTGTATGCAACCGCTGGCTTGCACGTGATGAGGAGGACGGCCAGATCGTGAGGGAGCTGGTACCAGTTGATGCGAGCGGAAAGCCAAGGCGAGGCTCACTAGCAGGTATATATTGTATATATGGCCAATTCAATTAAGTTTAATTCGCTTTGGCAATTGGTCAATGACAATTGGACATTGGGCTTTTGGGCAAAGGGAACTAACTGCAATTTTTTGCCAAAGTGACGACCAAACAATAGCTATCCAGTGCGCAATTCCCAATCCCCAAGGCAATCGTCATTAAATCAACTATATCTGTGGGATTGTAATATTAAGTAGTTGTCGAACGTCTCTTCAACAGGCTCTTTGGGACAGAGCTGAGCCGGCGCTCGTGTTTAGATGGGTGTCAGTGGCTCAAATGGCATGAGTTTATCTCAGCAAACATTAAGCTGCGTTCAACAAACTGTAGCTGTTGATAGGTGCCGTCGAAACATAAGTTTGCCAACAGTTATGACTAACTTAAGCATTTATTATTATTATTATTTTAGAGAACACATACCGAGTACACGTATTTACTGGCGATGTTTCTAATGCTGGAACAAATTCTAACGTTTTTATCTGCGTGTACGGCGAGCATGGTGATACAGGGGAACAAAAACTGGAAAAGTCAGAGACCCACATGGACAAGTTTGAAAGAAATAATGTAAGAACTGTACTTTTTATGCACGGAAACAAAGAGCAAACGTGTTTCTTTTATTTTGGAGTTGTTTTATCTGTAATGAATAGAAGTGTCAAAGAAAATGTAAAGCAAATTTCAGCATGGCTAGGTGGGCGGGCCTGTCGCGATGCCAAAGACATTTATATGTGTTTTCCAAAATTGTGAAATACATTGCTTTCAGAGGCCCGAAGTTACAGCATTGTGTCTTAGTAGAAAGGTAAAAAACTAAAAAACAAAAAAGACAATTTTTGAGCACGAAAGGTACTAACTGAGGACACTATTTAACGTCAGTCCTGGAGTCGGGACCCGAGCGCCATTGCACGTGGTCATTCGCGAGCCAGGGCAAAAGCAGTACCTTCATTTCTCAGTTATTTTAAGACCCTGAGTATTGGTCCGGACCCGGAAATCGATCCAACGACCTCCCGCTCCACAGTCAAGAGCTTAACCGACTGAGCTAATCCCACGACGGTCAAATGATTGGGGAAGGTTGGCGAGTTAGCGTGCCTACTATTGAGAGCGCATCGCGGCTTTTGCAATGCAAAGGTCCCGGGTTTGGGTCTCGCCCTGACTATCAGTTGGGTTTATTTCTTTGCAAACTCGAGTTCAACCTCTCGCTCATGCTTTCAAAAAGCCGCTTGGTTGTCTCCGGCCTAGTGGGATTTTTCAAAGTTGTGGTGTTGGATTTTAATGAATTGTTTCAGATATTCTCGGCCCACCAACCGTTCTTCTATTAATATTGTCGAGAGAAAAATAAAGTTTTGTTCATTTCTGATCGCTTTACCTGGTAGTTTAGCCAGCGTTTCCCCGTGGTTACAGGCCTTCTTTGGCTATGGTTTATTTACCCATACCCGTACCTCAGAAACGGAGTATCTTACCGTGCTGTTCATTATTTGATTTTTTTTTCGGCTTTGGTTCATAGGAAGATATCTTTTCCTTCAACTGTATAAATATTGGTAAAATCAGCAAAGTCAAAGTTTGGCACGACAACAGTGGATTGAAGCCCGCCTGGCACCTGGACAGAATTGAGATAAACGACAGACTAGCAGAAGAGAATTATGTGTTTCCGTGTAATCGTTGGCTTGCAACCAGTGAAGATGACGGGCAGATCTGCCGTGAACTTGGCGCAGTTGACGATCGAGCTATGCAGTTACAAAGAAAGAGATCTCTATCCAGGAAAGCCAGCGTTGTATCTAATGTTGATGGAGTTGATCTGGAGGCAAAAGGTTGGTTAACATTTGTTACAAGGGAATACGGCTGACATGTTTGGTTGAAAGCATTTTTGCGCACTGTTTCCGTGCTCGCTTCTTCATATGATTTTCCTTTAATGTAATGAGTTAAAATCGACGCGACGCGCCTTTTTCCCAGCATTCGCTGGCGTGAATCCCAAACAGTAGTTTGGATGATCGAAACAAGCATCAGCTGTGATCATCTTCATTTTATAAACTGCCTACACCAGGTTTGTCTTATTCACGTTTTACTGCTTTATTTAAACTCTATACATTGTATCATACCTGCGTTCGACCGTAACTTTGCAGTATCGCCATGATTAGGCTGAGAAAACAGCCGTCATTTTGGGATACCAGCAACGGTTTCCACGCGACATGACGTTCCATGAACGAGCGCAGAAATTCCATACTGATGACGTGCCACTACCGATATCTGGGTAGTGCTTCTGATAGACCGTGAACAACTGCAGCCTTTCTTAACAAGGCGCTTTTCGTTTTAATCACACAAAACAACTGGTTGATTTGTATTTCTCTATTCTGTGCTGAGCACAACATCATGCAAGCGCTTCGTACTTAATAAATGCTAATGGTGCTCTTTTTTTTCAAATGCTCTGCAGCCCGCATGAACACGTATGAAGTATCAGTTGTCACTGGTGACGTCAGAGGAGCGGGGACCAACGCAAATGTGTATATCATCTTATTTGGAGAAGAGGACGATACTGGTTAGTTTTTAAAGTAAATATTTTTGCGTTTAGAGTTTCCCTTGGTTTGTTCTATGCCTCTTGTAATGAGATGAACCTTTCTTTTGCAGGTAAAGTCCCTTTGAAAACGTCACGTACGTTCAAGAATAAGTTTGAGCGTGGACAAACAGATGTGTTCACAATCGACGCCTTAGTTGGAGAAGTACAAAAGATCAGGTAATAATTGCGAGTTTGGAGATTATTTTCATGAACTGGAGTCTCACTACTTTATTTAGCAGGATAAGCAGTCGTTTCCTTGATCGAAGGATGGGCTCAGAGAACTACGTTTTAAGTTGCAGTGGCTAAAACTTTTGGGGGGCCGGGGAATCTTGTATTTCTTCTTGCGAGGGAGAGAGTACTAGTCAAATAACCTGTTAACGTATATACTTAATAAAATGGGCTAAAACAATCGGCTTTTGAGCTGTTGCAATGTTGTGGTAAGCCAAAAAGGGAATGAAGAATTATTTGTTAGTACCTTGTCTTCAAAAGTTCCAGACAGCAGTAGGCAAATAGCAATAGAAACATGTATTAGATTAAATTTCGTCGTCGGATATTTTTCGAATTACTTTTTCCTCCTTATGCAGTGATTTATTGAAAGTGTGTAAATGTAAATGTAAATATCATATTATCCACTCCCCGGGGCTTTTCAGGGATAATTTACAACACTGATTGGGGGACATGGCCTGACTGTTTAAGGTGCAGTTTACTAGTAATGAAGGAATGAGTAATGATGCCCCCATACATGAGGATGAAAGTGAGATACACCACTACATCGGGCACTAGGTGCCCTACTCTTTACGAAGAGTCTGTGGGTTCTTTAACGTCCCACAGATTTTTATTATATGTGCAAGGGCTTGTGAGGCGGGGCCTACGGTTTATCGTCCTTATCCGAGAAGACTAGAAAGTCAAACCGTTTGCAGATGTTATTACAAAGGCAGGACTTTCCTGCTCAGCAGAACGGCGCTTGTCCCATTGAGCTAACCGGGCGGCGGTTATTCAAGTTTTTAATAAGTGAACAAGATAGTGCAAAAGGGAGTATTAATAATGACCTCCTTAACACCATTTTTGCAGAATTGGCCATGATAACAAGGGTGGATTTGCTGGTTGGTTTCTCGACAAGGTAATCATCGACGTCCCATCTCTTGGTCAGCGGCTTGTTTTCCCGTGTGGCCGTTGGCTGGATAAGGGCAAAGATGACGGGCAACTGGAAAGAGAGCTCGTCCCTGGTGTGGACGCAGAAGAAAGCTATACGCCATGTAAGTCAATCTATCAATCAATCTATAAACTAGGATTATTAGTTTCCTGGCTTTGTGATCATTCATAGAAACAAAAGATGTCGACTGGACAAGCTTGTACAAGAGACGAATAATGAGTCCGACATTAAATTCGTTTTGAAATGAAAACGGATAAACCAAAGAGAAAAGAGTGTGAAAACTTGCGATAACACTGAAAGAATTTCCGCCCTTCGACAGGTTTCTTTATTTTAAAGAGCTTCTGATTTTTCATTCGAATTTTTTTTCTGAGTTTTGAACTTCAAATTCTGCGCAAGGGGAAAAATGATAGAAATCTATTTATTTTGATTTGTATTAATAGTTAATGAATTCACTTTCTCAGTGGTTCAGTAAATTCAGGGAACCCTTATAACACATATCATCAAGCCTATTCTCCATACTCGCTTTCATTCATTTCCTATAGTGCTGATGAGAATAATTTTTTTTAGTATATACTAAAACAGTGGATAGTGTTTTTCGGGCGCTCTGATTGGCTACTCAATCAGTGAATATCCTGCACTATTCACTGATTCACCTCCAGTTCCTCCGAGCGAGCGACGCCAAACTCGCGTAAGTTCCAGCAAAATGCTTTCCCGGTTTGCTGCCGTAACAAACTAAGAAATTTCACAACTAATCACGCAAGCTATTTCCGAAATACATGAAGGTGACGAAGTTCGGTTTGGAAGTTTTAACAGGTAAAGCTTTGTCTTTTTGACTTGAATAGTTATCGATAAAACCGGTGAAAAAGTTTTTTGTTTACAAATGCAAATTAAGCTTAAGTCTTGCGTTACTTTATTTAGTTGACTGGTTCATAAATAAGCTTAAAACTAAATTTAATAATCTTTTTTACAGAATTATTTTAAATACAAACAGAATTTACAACTCCTTTTGAAGAAACTTCCCCGCAAGAGCTAAACAAACGCCTTCAAAAGTTTTATTTGTCGCTAAGAAAAAGCGACGACCGCGGCCGTTCGGTCATCGCGCGCCAAAATTGTAATCGTTGGCAACAGTAAATGAATTAAAAATCATCATTTTGTGCTCAATTATCTCACTGTTGTAGTATATACTAAAACAATTATTCACCTCAGTGTCGGTGGCTAGTATTGGATATTTACCTCGCCGCTTCGCGGCCTCGGTAAATAGCTAATACTAGCCACCTCCACTTCGGTGAATAATTGTTATTTAACAATCCGGCGAGAACTTTTTCACTTTACTCTCAACACGTTATGTATGATTTAGCAGTGATATTGTAAGGAGAAATTAGACGCTGGTAATTTTAAATGCTTAATTGATGTTCTTGCAGACGTTCCTTATGAGATAACAGTATACACAAGTGATATGATGGGAGCAGGCACCTCGGCTAATGTGTACTTAGTGTTGTATGGCTCTGATGCTGCCACTGAAGAAGTTGTATTAGCCGACACGTCAAAGAAGAAGAAAGATTCCTTCAAGAGAGGCTCTGTTGATCAGTTTGTCAAGGAGGTTAGCGCGCTTGTTGATGTATTTCCGGTATAAAGGTTTAATTGCTAGGTAATCTTTGTTAATTGAAAGCGGTTTTCCTTTGAGTGCCTTCAAAATAGAACCAATCAATTTCTATGACCAGTCAAAACCCGTGCAAACAACCAGATGAACCAGTCAGAGCTCAAATACTTGTAGCTGATACCTATCGCGGAAAACACGTAGACGCAGATCGCGATGTTCTGATTAGTTGAGAAATTTTTGCGCAAGAAGATTTTTTAACCAATGAAATTGCGTACTAATGAATTAAACAAATCAATTACCTTTGCGCTTGAACTAAAAAAGGGGTCTATAGCTATCTGTATAACTATATTAGAGACAGTAATCGTCAAAAAGTTTTCGTGTTGTTTGAGAGCTTTAAAAATTCTTTTTTGAGGCAACCTCGTGATACTTATGCCTAGAAGATGTTTATAAAAAACATTACAGCGTCTCACGTGTAACTTTCGATCTGTCAGTAATGTGAAAATGTATTTTTTTTTTGCATCATTTACATTACTTACATATAAAGCATATAAATACATGATTACATTGCTACTATACAGAGTAGCCAAAGTAACTTAGTAGTTCTTGCGTACTCGTGAAAATGTTGTTGATGTACGTTCATATTTGATCATTACTTAGGTGACGATGACATTTCATCGATCTCTACGCTTAAATTGAAATTTATGTTAATGAAGTCCCTCCTTTCAGTATTGTGCTCCAACAGTAGTTGTTACCGAGAAATGTCAAAAAAGCCTAGTTAACAATTGCCGAAAAAATGGAATTCTCGAAAATGGCACTGTTAAGAACCCATGTTGATATTTGCTTGTATTTTTTCGCTCTTGCTTGTTCTAGCTGGACAATGTCGGTGATGTGATCGAGAAGATTCGAATCGGTCACGACAACAAAGGTATTACCTCTGGCTGGCATCTAGATAAGGTGGAAGTACGGCGTCTGCAAGAAGACGGAGAAACATCCACAACTTACACGTTTCCTTGTAAGCGGTGGCTGGCTAAGGACGAAGATGACGGCTCTGTTGTTCGGGAGCTGATTCCGCAGAGAGTGGTAGAGGAGTCTGTTACAGAAGATGGCGAGTTTAAAACTAGAGAAGTCAATCAGGAAACATTGGAACGTGAGTTTTGTGAACTGTGAACTGTAGTGACATTAGGTCTTATGAAGAGTACCGAGCAAGTAAGAGTAAGAGTAAGAATAAGAGTACCAAGGACCTAGAATCTGGAACTGTCTTCCTGCATCTGTTACAAACTTGTCAAGCTTTTCTGTCTTTAAGAACAAAGTGCCAGAGTTTTTATTAAAATAGTTACTGAATTAGTTTAGCCGCACCTCTTCGCAGCCCTAATTTCTTATAATATTGTGATGTCGAGGTGGCCTCTCTTTATAAGCCTGGTTGTTTCTTGAGGTCTCCTCGCCTAACAACCTGCTGTATCCTGTAAAATTTGCTGTGAAAAAAAAGGCTAATAAAAATGATGATGATGATGATAATGATGATGAAAGATCTGACCAAATTGACGCGTATTACAGTTGGCCTAGAAAACACTCCATGAATTTAAAGTTGCTTATAGAATACTCTAGGAGTACCACGTGACCTATAGGAACGATCCTCCGGGCAAATTGTTGCTCGGTAATTTGGGCGTGTTCCATCGATTGTATTCTGGAAGAAGAATAAATGGACTACGCTCCGTAAGTCACTGATTTTGGCGTTTATTGCACTGCAATATCTAGAAATTCGGCTGGAAATAAAATATCCCGATGGTGGTTCAAAATTCACGTTACCGGAGATTTGCAACAAAACTTTGCGGATTTTTCTTGCGGAATATGATCAAATGAGCGCTCACTGTACTGCATTCGCTGTCTGATTCCCCATTTTCTTGCAACAGGAATTAACCATGTCAACATTTGCAACCTGTAAGCCCGTTTGCAAAGTATAGTCCGTGTAAGGTATTAGTGTGGAATACCGTGGTAAATTTTTAAGCGTGAGGAATATTGAGCTCGTTAAGGTCCCAGTTTATGGTTTAACAGCCTCATTTTTATTTACAGTTCGAAAGTACAAAGTTCACGTGTTCACTGGCGACGTCAAAGGTGCGGGGACAGACGCCAACGTGTTTATTACCATATATGGGGAGTATGGTGACACTGGAGAGAGACAGCTTGGCAAATCAGAAACGCACAGTAATAAGTTTGAAAGAAGAAACGTGAGTGTTTAAGTTCTCTCTGTATCAGCTCTCACCATTTCACATTGGTTGCTCTTTTTGCCTTTTCTCGTGACATTAGTGAACTTACGCAACGGGACGGCAGAGGAAAGAAGACGGCAAACCTTGTGTGACAAGCGTGACAACAATATCTTCACCCTCCTTTAAACAAGACTTTTGGTAAAAGTCCAGAAAACATTAACTTAAGTGAAGATCACCACAAAACACACAAGTAATAGCCCTGTCACGTTTGCCACACAAAAGCGTTTTGCCGTCCTCTTCTTTCTGCCTTCCTGTTGCGTAAACTCCCTATTTTCAAAACTTGCTCGTACAACCGAGTTTCATAGTAATAGGTACAACTGGCGTCATTAATTAATGCTTCACTGGCAAGTGAATCAGTAATCAGACTTATCTATGACTCTAACGCCTGAACCTTCCTCCGCCATGATTTATGATGTTTACACTTAATATTTTTCATGACTTTACTAAACTTCACTACTCAGGACGTACTACTACAACAGATATACATAAGAGAAATTGTAACAAAGATAGCAAGAAAAAAAAAGGTTGTATAAAAAGACTGCATGTATACATTTGAATAAGAACAGATGAATTAGTGAGCAGCAGCCAAAGTAGCGAAAGCTTTCAATTTGGGAGCTGCTTACTTAAGCATATGATTACAAAGAAGTGCACAAAAAAGGGGAAAGAAGTAATGAAAAGGGGAAAGCAAAATAGTTTGCATAGAAAGAAAAGAGGTATAGATATGAATCAGTGTGCGGCGGCCAAAGAAGGAGCTAAAGCTTACGAGTTGGCGGCTGCTTTCTGCTTACTTATACATAAATTGAGGAGGACATCGAGTATACCTACATGTTGTCTCTACGAGTATCCTATAATGAACATAAATTGCAAGGAGACTTTTTGCAGAAGAATTGAGTTGAAATAATTGAAAGTATTGTTCTGTTTACCGTTGTGTAATCTCAGTATTAAACAGTTTATGTTTCCTTCTTGACAGGAAGATGTTTTTACTCTGGAAGCGGCTGAACTTGGAAATATTTACAAGCTGAAGCTTCGACACGATAATTCTAACATAAGCCCTTCCTGGTTTGTTGACCGTGTGGATATAAGGGATGTTGAAACCGATAAACTGTATCCGTTTATTTGCGAGAGGTGGCTTTCTAAGAAGAAGGAGGAAGGAAAAATCCAACGAACTCTTTACGTGAAGGGTTATGAGGTATGAAAATGAACAGAATAGGAATAAACCCTCACTGATATTTAAATCTTGGAAAGTGCGTACGGTTTTTTATAACTACCACTAAATGCCCCGCCTTTTTGAGGAATCCCGGCGCCCGCTCCTTAACGGTAAGCGCTCGATCCTGACGATTTCACGAGAAAAGAGGAGACTGTTAACAGTCTAGACAGAATTCGGCCCATTTTTGAAAACGCACCTTTCCTTGAATGCCCGCGTCGTTTGTTTTGAAAATATTATTTTAATTTTTATTTTATCAAGCTCGTCGTCTGCAATAGTTGATCACTTAACCACCGTCTTTAATATACTTCAATCCTTTCCATTTTCTTATCACATCTGTAACTTTTTTATTTAAAGTTGGTTCTGCAGGTCGAAACATTGGCCCATAATATCGTGTTATAGCCTCTTTGAAACGTTTTACACTCGTAATTCCAGTCAATACTTATACTGAGTTTTTGGCCTTTTATTGTCCTTTCAGAGTTGCGTTATGAAAGGAAAACGCACCAATAAGATATGGTAGAAGTAATTAATAATGTTGACTGTTTCTTTTTTTCCCGTTGTTCATATTCCAGGGAGAACGTTCCACACTTGGAACCATGAGTATGGCGTCTTTGGGAGGTAGCCTTGGTGCACGAAGAAGCAGTCGGAGCAGCCTCGGAAGTAGTCGATCTTCACTGCATCGTAGCAACGAAAGTTTGCCGACTGCTAGCCGAAGTGCGTCCGCCGATGCTATCTTTATGAAGGAATTTAGTGAGGGTAAAAAAGAAGCGGCAGCAGCCGGTGAAGGTCAGTATTTTTGAAAGGAAATCTTTCCTGTTTATGAATAAAATTGGTTTGGTAACTACGTATATTGTCTCAGGGTTTTGAAAAAAATAGTTGCTGAATAAAGGGTTCGTCTTGTCGGGTTTGTCTAAATCTCTTCTCTGCCTCTATGTACCGTTCCCTATAACTTCTAGCTGCAATCGCTGTCAGTGTTAAAGGAATAGTTGTGGGTCCATTATTTGTTGTTTAATGAAACCGATGGTAGTCCTGTTTGCAAATGGTACACTTGTCTTTGTCTTATCCCTTTAGCATAAAGGATTTTAGCGAATCACGGTATCTTTTGATTCCTGTTGGCGTTAAAAGACCCTGACTTTACAGCTGTTTCGGATAACACGCGACCTGCGATGTCAGAAATGTATTTGGATTTTGGGTTTTTCTACGACGCCAATCAAAATCTCATGGCTCGGCGCCTTCTAGCGGACTGACATTGCATTGTAATTATTAATCAACACATTGCAGATCTATAATAATGGCTTAATTTTCGGGGAAGAGAGTATAGTTGTTGCGCTTCCTGAGCGAAGTTAATATAACTCAGAAGGTAAGGTTTCATAGCTATAGTCCAGTTTTCCTACCGAAGGTTAAGAAACTGAAGAAGGTGATAACTCTAGTAAAAAGTTTTTACAGGCTAACGTGTTTTTCTCCTCACAGCCATAGCTTATACGATCCGCGTGACCACCGGTGACCAATCAGATGCAGGCTGTCAAGCGCAGGCGCATATTGTGTTGATTGGCACCGAAGCAGCCACTGAAAAGATCCCGCTCGTGTTGATACAGAAAGAGAGTTTCACTCCAGGGTTAACGGAGACGTTCTCAGTCGAGGCAGTCGACGTCGGAGAGGTGAAGAAAATTGAGCTGTCGAACAACGCTTATGGCGCTGATAGTGGCTGGTTTGTGAAGGAAGTAGAGGTGGATGTACCGACCAGCGGTAAGAAGTACTTTTTCCCGTGCAACAGGTGGTTGTCACAGAACAAGGAAGATGGAAAAGTCGTCAGGGTCCTTTCTGCCGCTGATAATCAGCTGGTCACATACAAACCACGTAAGTTGTTTTGTTTTCTTGGAGAATACGAACCCTAAGGATGGTGTTTTTGCGCGGTGATGACGTTAACGATAAAGCAGACCTCGGCACAGGCTGTCAAAATCCACACTGGAGAATGAGTAGGGATATCTCTAAATCGTACGTGGTTAGCCCGTGTTTTCTATGTTAATATCATAGGTGACGAATTACTCCTTAATTTTGGCGCGAAATTTCAGCGTTAATTTGTAATTTCACATGGCAACCCTTCCGTACTTCTCAGTGTCAAGATGGCGACGAAGTTTTAAAATGCCGTGAATGAAGATGTCAGGGCACAAAAAGACGCTTTAGAAAACCTGAACACACAAGAGAACATCAAGCAGGATTCTAACAGGTATTTTGCCGAAAACGTCTGAAAAATTCTGAACTTTATAAGCCAAATTTAAGGTCTAAACATTTGAGAGAGTGGAGTTCTCGATCGATACGATCCAGGATAAACATGTCAAAAATCCAAGATTGCTAACGTAATTCGTCACCCATGATTTTAATAGGTAATCAAATGGTATACTCGTGAAATTAGGGAATAATTTTGCTTGCGTTTTGTCCAAATCCTAATAATTTCCCGAGCCTTCAGGCGAGGGAAATTATTAGGATTTGGACAAAACGCGCGTGAAATTAGTCCCTAATTTCACTCGTCACCATTTGATTACACATACTTATTTCATAATCCTGGGTCCTTGCTGTGATGAACTTTGTTTGCGCAGTCATGAGGCTCGCAAAGTATTTTCAACTGGCGATTCACCTTATCATATGGCCCATTCTGCGTGCCGACGTCCCAGTTTACTTGTTTGAGAAGCTCTTCATCTGGCATCATAAAGAACAAGTGTTCAAATCCACTTTAATAGTTTTCTCCCTTAAGCGTCAATCTCTATTTTTTAACGCAAGTCGTTGGGCAGTCGCATTTTTTTAAAAATGCTCCTGCCGTATTGTGCTTTTATGTACGAGTAATGGGAGTAACTTGTTGCCTTATAGATGTGCCATACGAGATGACAGTCTACACAGGTGATGTAAAATCAGCCGGGACGGACTCTGCCATCTCCATGACGATGTTCGGCACTGAGGGCACCACTCCTGAGTTTGTTTTGGACAAAGATGAATCCCGGTTTGAACGCGCATGCGTTGATCTTATTAGAATGGACCTCGATGATGTGGGCAAACTGCTGAAAGTCAGGATTGCAGTCGACGGTAAAGGAACCCGCCCAGATTGGTTCTTGGAAAAGGTGCGCCACATAAGTAATTGTGTTTTTTGTTTCTCAAAGGATGAAAAAGTTACATTTATTTAGCAAGTTCTGTTGACCACATTGTTTAGCTTTCGAATTTACCATTAACAGCACGAGTTCTGTCATCTCCTGTCATGCTTGCTAGACGAGAACCTTACAGGATGATTTTTAAATACACGTAAAATAAAATAAAGGGCGATGTTCAAATTTGTAGGCGATCATTCGTCACTACCAATTACGATAATTCTTCCGGGAACTCGCATACAACCTGAGTTCTCTTAGTAAGGTAAAGTACTCATGGACCGTCATCAATGAGCAAAGAACGTTTAATTATTGCTACCGTTACAGGAAAGTGAGAGGCTGAAAGGCGTTGAGATCGTTTTGAAGTTGTTTTCATCGTAGATGATTGGATAGTTACCCGTTCTTCCAGTAGCTCAAACCACAGGAATTTTAAAGACTCGGTGCAGAGTCATGTCTTTCTTGTTTTCCTTTTTCTTCAATAGAAGTTTGTTTGTTTTTTGTTTTACAGATGATTATTAGGAACATGGAGACGCACTCCGCCAGCGTGTTTAAATGCAATGACTGGTTTTCCAAAACAGAAGGGAAACTAGTGAAAGAGATTCCAGCTGAGACGGATGGCGAGGAGATGCTGAAGAGTAAGTTGCTTTCTGCTTTGTTCAACGGCAATACATTAAAAAAGAACCATCTGTTGGTGCTAAATTTTTGATAAACTATTTTATGAATCCTTTGGTGAATTACTGCACAATAGACCTCTTTAGCTTGTATGTTTTGTTTTCCCAGTGCAGGTCTGGTAGTAGTACTCTAGAGAACTGTTTCTTTCAAATTTCGTTTTATTCACGTGGATAAATACGCATAATTAATGAAGACAAAACTTGGTCAAATGCCCTTGGGAACGTCATCGTGAAAACAAAGCATACAAGCTGAAGAGGTCTATTAACCCTTAACAATAATAACTTAACTAGTTATTAACCAGTTGTTTAAACAGCCGGTATTTGACCTTAATGCTGTGAATGCTCATTCTTGACCTTCGAATAATGTGGACTGTCTTTAAGAGACTTCACCTGCAAATACTGCTCTCAGCGTTGTCTTGTGACTTATGTGTATTTACTGATGTGATAACAAGTGATTTACTCAATAATTGATTCTAATTTAAATATACGTAAGTCACGTGACTGCACTTAAGACTTTATTCAAGAGACCCTGAACAAAAGTTGTTCAAACAATATATTTGACGAGTTTGATAACCCGGTGCAGAGCGCACAGCTCTGCATTTTGCAGGCCACTGCGTTTGTAAGGATGGCGAAGATGTTGTCAAGGAAAAGACGGTTACTGCCTCTCTCCACCACCATATACTTTTTCAATACTATCCAACGTACCCTTCACCGCTTAAAAACTATCCGTTTCCGTTTATGGCGGGAAATGTTTCATGCGAAGGAAGCTGTGGAAAACACCCGATAAGACCCTCTTATACAAGTTGCAACGTGAAGCCGTCTAGAGACCTTGCAAGACTACTTGCAGATAACTCTGTTACGTGCGACAAGTCGGTTTAGAAGCGCAATACGGAACTGCGTAGCGAACTGCAAATAGAGCTGAACGATCTCCTGCTCCTTCTCCCGTCGCTAAGAAAAAGCTAACGGAAGTTTTCATTTCCTTTGCTTTTCGCCAGTACATATTTAGAGCAACATAATACGGCTCTTCCCTTCCTTGTTTAGTTCTTGGGCAAGCTTGCTAACAGAGCCTAAACAGGTTGTTCTTCTTTCATATTGTATTCGAGATCGCCATCTGTAAGAATACCGGTGATGAATTCCCTCTTTTCCATAACTAGAAACCACATACAAGATAAACGTGAAGACCGGTGATGTCATGGGTGCAGGAACAGACGCGAACGTGTTTATGGTGATGTTTGGTGAAAACGGGGACAGTGGAGAGCTGGCTTTGAAGAACTCGGAAACGTATAGAGACAAATTCGAAAGAAACCACACCGATGTGTTTACCTTCAATAATTTACTAACTTTAGGTGAGTTTAAATTGTGCTTTCCCTCACAGATGAATCAAATAATTCAGTAATAGAAAACATTTACGAGCAAGTATTTCTTAGTAAAAATTTGTGTAAGAAGGTGGAATTTTGAGGCAAAAAAACTATAGCTACATTGAACAGGATCAGGAAAAGAAAGCGATTTTCATGTAGGCGTTTTTATGCAGCATTTATAGAGCCGTCAGTGACATTTCTTGGTAAAACCTCTTAGTTATGCATGCTTGGTCACATTCGTATTTATTGTACGGCTCGCTTGTGATCTTTCTCCGTTTCTTTTAAACCACTCAAATCTAAGTTATAAAATTTATAAATATTTTCGATCCGCGTGTTTATTGGTCTTTGCTGTAGGTAGCGAAGTGTAGCTTTTAAGGTCAGTAACTAGAACTCGAACTGTTCAGTGTAGTGAGGTGTATTTGTAACTAAAAAGAAAACAGTCGAACCTGCCCCTTCAGACACCTCAATAATACGGACACCTCTCAAAACACGCACATTTCTCTTACTTCCAAAGATGCAATCCCTACTTCTTTAATACGGACTTCTCTGCTTGTGGTGCTCCTACAAAGGTGGTTGGACTGTCTACAGGACAAACGGGTTGTCTTTTCAATATGATCTGTGCGAAAGCCATTCAGTGCAACTTAGCTATTACCTTGTGGATGTTTCCGGGGAGCAACCAAATCCTGTGATGAAATGTGAGAAGTGCGAGATGCATCAGGCTTTTTCATTTTCATTCATTTTTCTTGTTTCCTCTGTCTCTTTAGGCGACCTTACGAAAGTGCGCATTTGGCATGACAATAAATTTCTTGGTGCAAACTGGTATCTTGAAAGCGTGGAAATTGTGGACGAGTCAACTGACGAAAAATTTCTCTTTCCGTGCAACCGCTGGCTCGCTAAGGACAAAGATGATGGGAGTCTGGTACGAGAGCTAACATGCGCAAATCCAAAGAAGAGCGCTGATTCAAGAACACCTACATGTAAGTCACGCATTGTGCTTATGTAGTTATCCTATGTGAAGGGCTGTATCAATCTGTATTGATAGCTCAAACAAAATGAATCTTGCTCCAGCATGTCTGAAAATCTAGACAATGGAGGAGGTGGCGAGAGATTTCACACGCATAGTTAACGTGAAATGTCAAATCAAAAATTGTTGTCTCGAAATGTCTCTTTTCGTCCTTTCAGAACAAAAATGTTCGTTTTACTCTGGACAAATTAAGATAGGGCTGGGTAGGAGTTGACTGAGATTAAAAGTGTAAGAAAGAAAGAGAAACAAGGAAATTAGTTCGCTGGGATAATTTGCCTTTGTCTCGATGAATACGGTAACTGAAACAGTCAGTTTTGCGGGTGAACCTACTATGTTAGGTTGTCAATGCTGCGGTCAAAGTTAATAGAACTTTTACAAGTGAAATGTAGCTATTCGTTTAGAGTCGGAAAACAATAGCCACACTTGTAAATTACACTTGTTTAAGTCCCTGAAGTTTGGTTCAAATAGCAAAGATAAATGACCGTTGAAACATAAGTTTGTCCAGTGAAAAAATTTACTACCTTACACAGCCCTAAGAAAATTACCGTAATAGTAAAAGTAAAAGGTGGTTGAGGTTCAACACTGATTTCCTTTTTTTTGTCATAGCGTTTGAACTGACCTTTCTCACAAGCGACAAGCAAAACGCTGGAACGACGCAAAATGCCTGGATCGTCCTAGAAGGAGAAGAAAGAAAGTCCCAAGAATACGTGATAGAAAACAGCGCCAAGAACAAAGTACTGCGACGCGGGCAGACTGACACCTTTAAATTTGTCACCAAACGGTTGGGAAGTCTTACTCACGTGACCATAGGACACAGGAGACGAGAGGGTTCCACGGTCAAGGGAACTGGGAAAGAAACTGGATGGTTCTTACATGAATTGATTGTCTCTGCACAACAGTCTGGAGAAAAGTAAGCGCGAAAAAAACTGCTTCCGTAAAACCTTTTAAATAAAGGGCATGTGTGGAAAAAGGGTTTGAATCAGGGTTCACAGTGCTCCTGAAATTCTTTGAAAATTTTTGCTCCTCCAGAGTGCTGGAAGAAAATTATCTTTTTTCTGAAAATTCTCTTTCTTATATACCGGTACTCCTGGTAACTCTCGGAATTTCATTATTGAATTGGATGAATGTGGCGGGGGGTTTACTACAATTTAAGAGGCTATGTACTTTTTCAATAGGGGAAGCAAAAACGTTTAACCAGCAATGACCGGCAGAAAAGGCGTACTTTTTAAAGCGTTTTTCACGCAAGCAATGGCAGGCGCGAGTCAGGTCGCTCTTGCCTTTGCTTACTTGTAAAACGTGTGAAGGTAACGCCTGTTTTGCCGTGTAGACGAACAGTGGTTTGTTTGAATTCTGTGTGGGTACCTTACGAGACCTTGACAATGAGGACAACGAGAACTGCCCTTTGTTTACACTTTTTTTTTTAAAGTCTCTCCCGTCGTGGTTGCTGCCTATTCTCTTGTCGTAACTCGAACGCCTGGAAACCGGCTTTCCTATTCTGAGTTACCCAATTAAACCTGTCAGTCATTTAACGCTTTATTGGGTTTTGCAGATACGTATTTCCCTGTCGTCAGTGGATTCCTCTCAGCTCCGATAAAAATGACGCTGTTCGGCTGGAATGTAAAACAGCTGAGAAACCGAGAGCGGCAGCAATCAGAGGTATAGTGTTTGCTCATTACAGTGTATACGTAACGTACAACTACAATAGACTATAAAAACAGCACATGCGCGACTGAGACGGTGTGTGGCGTTTTTTGTGTCGAAATCCCCCTTAGCTACCAGAAGCGGGACGAGATTCTGTTTTGGACAAATGGTTGAAAAAACACAGGACTAGTAAATTTCGTTCGGGATTTGCACAAATTTCTGAAATACGGCCGCGAGCTCCCTCGATTCAACAACATCAACAACAACAGGTCTGAACAGGTGTTTGGGGTGTTGACTGTTTGTTACTCATATACTTTTGCCCTTCTCACCTTGTTTCAGACCTTCAACCTGTTCAATATCTAGTGGAGGTCTTTACAGCCGACGTATCACATGCAGGCACAGATGCAAACGTGTCCATTACCTTATATGGCGCAAACGGCGACACTGGACAAAGACAGCTCACTAAGAAGTTGGTCAACTTGTTCGAGAGAGGACAGACTGACGATTTCAAGATCGAAGCGTTGGATCTTGGTCAACTGACTCGCTTGCGCATTGAACATGATAATAAAGGCTTCGGAGCTGGATGGATGCTTGATAAAGTTGTGGTCACTAATATGACGAGTCAAGAGAAAGTGACTTTTCCTTGCGGCCAGTGGCTTGATAAGAAGAAGGGCGATGGAAAAATCTGTCGGGATCTGCTTCCTCTACCTTCATAACTGGAGCCTGTGGAGAAGCTGACTACGAATCTTTAATGAGGAACTTCGTTGAATCTAGGTTTCAATCGCGTGTTGAATTTCTAAATTCTGTGAGGACAGTGTTATACAGAACGTTGATGATCCCACTTCTCGCAGTTTAATTGAATAACTCACGAGTATCTCTCTAAAACGACCATAATGCTAGTGCACAAGTCTGGCCAGGTTTATCTGCTTGAGCTCGGTTACGAACCAAAAGTGAATTCGCTCATGGCGAGCAGCCATGTTGACATACCTGGAGATCTCGCCAGCTACGCAAGCTATGTTGAAGTATCTCCAAGGACAAATGATCACGAAAATGTATTTCAGGGTCTTGAGACCTCAAGATATACCCCTTTACCCCTTTCCGATCGCTGTTATAATATTAGATGCCAAGTATTACAATTCCTTCGTCGTTGTATCGAGAAAATACTATATTTTTTTATAAATGTTTTCATTTTTATTCAGAGCAAGGCAGTGTAATATCTTTTTAGACAAGCGTGCATTACGGTCTACATTATTAAAGGGAGGTGTTGTTAGGAATAGGGTGTATAATACTATATTTATTCTTCATTTTAAATTGTTGTTACATGTTCAAAAAATTAGTTATTTATTTATACATTTGTTCGGGCTAAAGGTGTTGAAAGTGCTTGATTAGAAACAAAACGAAGCTCTACTTGTTATTTAAGACTTAAGATCCTTTCACTTCCAGGAAAGGAACGCCCAAGTTATTTGAATGAAATTTTATGTTTGGGAGCTGTTGTTAGCATTAAATCAACAACTCAGTAAGAATAAAAGTCAGTAGGCATCCAATAATATGCTGTTGCGTTTTACGGGAACAAATTTGTGCGAATTTGGATTTCAAATGAAGTGCTAGAAAAACATTTTTGTAGGGGTATTGATTGCGATTCGAAAAAAGCTATAATGTTGCGTTTCTTTGTGAATTTTCCATGCAGAATCGAGTCAATTGATTGTCATCACCATGAAAATGTACGGCTGTGGCTACGACTTGTGTGCTCCACGAAGACCAAAAGTTTACACAGTTTGCAGTTCGTTGAATAAATTGGGTTGAAGTGAATTTTTCTTCCACTTTTGGTTCTGTCGCCGTCACCTTATGAATGTGGTAATTTATAAATTTAGACTTTACATATATATTCACGAAAGTAAAATGTTGACTGTGTTTTGTTTGCGCCATATGCAAAACTACCGACCTGCAAATAGCCCACGTTCGTTACATTAAAATTCTAACATGACTCCAAGGCTTTCTGGTCGATATTTGGTTTGTTTTTTTTTAGTTCAAGGTTCTAGTCCATGGAGTCGTGAAAAATTTGCAATTTTGCTCGTAGAGCCTCGGAGACAAGTTAGAATTTTAATACATCGAACTTGCTCTATTATTATATGACATTGCCACCTGGCTCGATAGGCCCTTACACATTTTCGTAATTTATTCCCGAAACGAAGCACTATCACAGTTTAAGTGAATAAAATGCAGATAAAACCAGGCAAAAACAAAGCTCAGCTTTACTTCGCTACTTTTTTCCACTTATAGCGGAAGCTATTTATTTTCGTGAATTGAAATATATGAAATGAATCATAATTTGAACCGCGGATGAAAAGTGAACATGATTTTCGCAGTTGTAATAAACAACTGAAAAGGTTGAAAAAGAACCTAAAAAAATCCAGAGCGTTGCATGTGGTCATCGCAAAGGTCAGAATGCGTTTCCCGGTCGAGACTGGATTTTCAACCGCTTAGGTTTATTCTATTGCGAAAATCGTGTCACTTTCATATAAAATGTTTTGGTAATCTAATTTTCATGTTATACAAAGTTCGGTCTTAAATTAAACACTTGGCGAGAAAGTAATTGCAGAGCAGCTGTAGTAAGTTGTTTTGTCTTCGTCTGATTATTAATTCGTTCGTCTTGAACGAAAATTGTATCAGTTTTCTTTGACAACGTTTTTGGCACTTTCTATATTTAATTAACAAAATCTAGCATTAACCAGAGTGGCCATCTCACAAAGAGTTTTATTAGCGTAAATCGCGTATTGACCGTATTATTTTATCTCTGAAAACACTTGACGTTTGCCTTTTTGAATATTGAGATCATATCTGACTCTCTTCATACTGATAAGATGTATATCCTAATCCAGCGTCACGGTGAAGGTCGGATCCGGCCCAATACTTCTATCTAAAGAGGACTTGCACAGTTTACAATTATCAAAGAGGCAAAGTAACGTTCAGTGCTGAGTTGATCTTTCCAACACTTAGCACACGCGCTGAGAGAAAAAATTAAACACACTCTGTCCTGGGTTTATTCGTTAACTGTCATTACAGGGACTGTCGGTGCATCTCTGCTTCTTTTCTTCTTGATATACGTAGCACATTTTAAAATTCATTTGTTCTTCGAGTTTATTCGACCAGACAAGGATATGTTCACTTTAGTGTGCCCAATATATTTCATGAATGCTTGACGAATTTCGCTTATTCTCCAGCAGTAGAGTCCAGGGTTAATAACTGAATTTGCAAAAACAAGTGTTCCTGTTACTGCATAAGCTGTTCTTAGAGAAGACGATTTGCCAGTAACAAGATAGATCACAATGACACATGCAAAAGGGAGATAACATAACCAGAACAGTCCAACTATGTACACTACAGTCAAAAGTGACTTGTTCGACTTCAGCTCCTCGGTGGTTGTTGAAGAACCACTGAACTGTGCCACAGAAGACCTTTGAGTTTGAATTTGCACCCTATGACGGTTAATAACTCGAAATATTTTATAGTAAATCAACAATATTGTTACAAGACAGAGAAGTATGATGATGACGTTAGTTAATAAAAAAGTGTAGTTAGTGACTCCTATAACACGCGCAAATGCATTGACAGAAAATAAAGGCCATATCGCAATCACAAACATCGAGGTACGGAAAACTGTTACGAAATGACTGTAACGCAAATGCGTCGTAACGGCAAGGAATCTATCCACGCTTAGAGCGAGAACGGTTGTTCCTGATATTCCGCTTGCGAACCAAGCGGTCGATTCCATCACGACTCCTGGTACACAGAACAAGTGTTCATTCAAAGTAAGCTCTCCAACCACGTGAATAACTTCCATTGGTTGAGTTATCAGCCCGTTCAGGAAGTCTGAACAAGCAAGGCACAGGAGAAGTATGTTGGAAGGCGATGAGTGAAGAGACGGGTTTCTCCATATTGTGGCTATAACTAATCCATTTGATAAAATAGTAGGTACAATGAGCAAAGAGTTAACGACGCAGGTGATTATTTTCAAAGAGTCCTGAAATTGTGTTGAGTTTCCAGTGAAATCGAGAAAGTAGCAATCCATGGATGAAATCATGTCATTTGAGATTTTGCTGTAACGCCATAATTTAGGCGTCGTACTATGGTGTTAATTTTCTAACAGGACATAGATGGTCAGGATGTGAGTCAGTTCTCCATAGTAATAACAGAATAACGTCGACCGCAGCTGCTTTTTATGTGCAAGCGGCTCTATGAATGATCGATTAGCATTTTGTTCACCTGACGCTGTGTGGGAAATATCATTAACAAAATATTGGATGTGAAGAAGCGGAAAGCTTAAGAAGTAAACCTTACATTTTATTTATAGAAACTAACAGGAACAACAAATATAATAACACTAGAATGCTGTTCAATGTTTGCTATCTTACAAATACACAGTGTGGGCAGATTGGTTGTAAGTTATAGAAAGGTGCAAAGGTACTTTGAGCTCATACGCCTAGAATAGCCCCGTAAACTAAAGTGGAAAGTTTTCCAAGCGTGAAAGCAGTTTTGTAAAGGAAAAAAATATAAGTTAACTTGAAATAATCAGAATTAACGGAATTCGCGTCTAGAAGTGATAGGTATTTCATTTGACAAAAAAGTTTATTTCGTATAACTAGGATAAATCTACATGCATGCGGCTGTTTGGTTCGCAAAACCTTGTTTATTCCGTATTTCAAGAATAGGAAACAAAACTAATGAAAATTCAGTTCTAAGTTTTTGGCCAGAACAATCCACAGAGTCATTATAAAAGAATGCTAGGTTTTTGAATGCCACGGCCTTTCCCATGAAGAGTTTCAAGAGGCTAAAAAATGATTGAAACTCTGACATTGAATCAACTGACTAACGCGCCTCCAAAGAAAAGCTTTTATCCTGAATAAAGTAATACTGCTACGAATTAATTAGAATTAAGGAAGTCTGTAGTATTCAAATCCATGTCTTATTAACTTTTAAATTACGTATGTAAAGCAGCATAGCATAAGATGTAAATTAGCGAATCTGTGTATTTTGGCTTTCCTAGGCTATGTTCACGCCATACCGCATAGCTTTTGCGGCGGTACGGAAACAATACTGAATAGAGCTTCTATTCACATAACAACGGTAATTTCGACCCGATTTCTGTAAAAGGAGCGAGGCTGCGCCACGCCGATCACAAAAGTGGAGAGTCACATTTTGGTACGAAAAGATATCCATAGCCTAACACCGTGGCAAAACGCAATGCGCATGAGCACAAAATTTAATATCCGGTCAGCTTTTTATTTCCGGTCTATTATATAAACCAATAGCGTAAGCATAACTTTGCCGTCGCTCCAAGTTTAAAAGCAAAAAGGGCGAAACAGACAAAAAAGGGGCCAAAAAAATCACTTCATTCGAAAGCTTATATATTTTTCTATTCTCAAACTTTTGCACCACATGGTTATCTGTTTGCACCAACGGTGAAAATGATGTTTGAGGTTTGCAGGTCGCGAGCGCTCAACAAGACGAATTTGTTTTTACTGGTTTTCTTGCATGCTACTGGTTTGGCATAAGTTAATTTGGGAGAAGGCGACAACTAAGAAAAAAATAACAATACTTATGAAAGAAACCAAAATAAAGACGTCATCATTATCACAAAAAACACTAAAACCAGGAAATAAAATTTTAGTCCGTTCAATAATTTGTTTTATTATCAGAGAAAACAAGTGACTTTCATTCAAGAAAATGCCTATTTAATTCTTTTACATGGTTGTTCTTTTGTTGAAGACTTCAATAATTTCAGACTGTGCGGCTCGGCTGCATCTCATGCAAACACGAAACTTCTAGCTCCTAAATACATGGCATGAAAAGTTCGACTTCTAAAAGGCACTTAACCAGCTTTCGCTCTCTGATTCTGAGAATGGAAAAATAAATAAATAGAATTGTCAACTTGCTGCCAACCGGCTCAACAGTATAATTAAGCTTGTGTTTCATGGCAATCAACCCAGAAGAGTTTCGTTTTAAAACACGGTAAAACCCACTGGTAAACAAAACTACAAAGCGATTGTGTGTTGTCGTTTTCCAAATAAAGTTTGAATCGGCTTTAACACATGTAGACTGAGAAACTGAAGAACTGAAAATTAGAACTACAATACACAAGCTTGCAATGATAACGTTTTAATTTTATGTCTTAGTTTCAGCCAGGTTAAGTGAAAAATAACAGTCAAAAACTTTATTTTCGTGAATGAAAATCAGTTTACCTGACGCTCTAGCCAAAATTACACACTGAGTTATTATCATCTTACCTTTTCTGAATCTAATCGACTAATTGTTTCAGTGATCTGTGCCTGGTTATCCATAAAAGCAATTTCAATAACTACAAAAAAGCAGAACAACTGAACCACAAGCTGCACACAGAATAAAGCGCGCGGGAGACTTTGACTGGAAAGTGTGACTAAAAAAAGAGACCGGAAATGCTCAACCTGGCGCATGCGTAGACGTTTTGCCGCGGTGTTCCATAGCCTAGCCTCAAAGACGGCGGATCCTGCTTATGGGCGAGTGCTTACCAAGGGCTACTGAGGGTACCCTTACAATCGTGAATTTGGCTTTGTTTTCTGGCCAGCCGTTAAGTCTGACATTTGAGGAACTTTCCGCTTATTTGGAAAGTGCGCCCATTTACAGGCCCAGAAACAAATTAACAGAGCGTATGAAATCTCATCAGCCAAGATCTTTCGCACTTGAGTAGAGCACCTATCTTGTCACAACAGTTCACTACTCAGACTTTAAGTTACTTTATTTAAAATGGCGAGGTGGAAAACATTATATTCAGCAAGATCGCAGCAAAAACTGAGCTCTGACTTGCCGGTCATCGCGTACCTGAGGGAATGCGCATCAGAACTGTATATAACTTTATCTATTTTTACATTTTTACATACTCTTGGGCTAGTTTATATACATGTATAATTATACTGATATAATTATATTTTTTAATATTTTCATCAGTTTATAATGATTAGTCCGTTTTAAACTATTTTTAATGCATGTTCTTAGGTTTTTTTAGAGTTTTTTTTTTTCAGAAAATAGTTTCTTAAAAAATTTTCCCAAAATTACCATGTTTTTAGGTTTTTCTTAATATTTGTGTATACATAATTCACTTTTTATCCTCTTTTGTATTTTTTAGTTTTTCGAGCGTTTTTAACATGAGCCTCTGGCTCGGAAGATTGTGTAAACGCTTCCCACGTCTTCGACATTAAATAAATCATTCATTCATTCAATCAGTTCATCGCACCTGCCCCTTAGCAGTGCTGCAGAAAAATACTGTGTTATAAAAACATCACAAACTGAACTCACTCTACTGGCCAACAGTTACTGTGTTTTTTAGGTTAAGAACTATATAATTTCAAAAAACAACAACAAGCACACAAAAGCAAAAAACCACATGAAAGAGAGATGTTCGAGGGAGATATAAAGGTGCACCTTGGCTTACATCATAAAACTTTGTATGTACATATCCAACATGGGGATGGTCATCGACTAACTCATTTTTGGCCGCTCGTGGTAAACAACGGCGGGAAGAGACCTTGTCGGCAGAACACCCCGGGGGAAACTTAGGAAACTTGGATGGGAAGTGCGATATGCTTTCTAAAACACTGAACCTATTTCAATCCAAAATATGTGATCTTCTCTACCCAGTTTGGCACCAAAATCTTTTTTCCCAAGAGATAGCCGATCGAAGAAAAAAACTTCTTAGCCAATTCGACCCTGTTTCCTTATATCACAGAGCCTTACCCTACTTGTTTCTATCTAATTTTTGGTTCTTACCGAAACGGATAAATAAAGTATACCTAAAACTTTTAGATCAAAAATGAGTTAAAACTTGGACAATTTTGGTTGCACATGCCTTTTGAGTGCCGTTCGGGACATTAATGCCCCTTAGGATCAACTAGAGTTCGATGAAAGTCAACTTGTATGTGACTGCTCGACTTACGAGCGTGTTTTTCCATGTGCCTAACAAAGATCGCATGTAAAGAAAATATCTGTACTATTTCTTACTTTGACAGATGAAGGCATTGATTGAGATGATTTTACTGAAGATTTTTAATTTTCTGCTAAAAAGCTCTGAACTCCCACAATGACAACGCCTTTCGAACAATTCAATCACGTTTTTTGACCTTTGATCTAAAAATTGATATTGCCCAAGATGAAAGTGCAGTAGAACGTGCAGAACAGCCACACTGCTCTCGCGTTTTTAGATAAAATAAAAATCTTTTTTGATATTACACTCCATAATTATTAACGAGGTTGAGTTAGCACTGGCATCCCTTCAGTACTTCGGAAACTCTTTGCCTCCGTGCAGCTGCGAAAAAACATTCCCGTTAAGGTAAAGTAGAATGCTTCTTTCTTTAATACTAAAACGATAAATCTGCAGCTAATGATAATGGAACAACCAATTTTTTTTACGATGGAAAATTGGCCTCATCAGCATGATATCAAATTTATTCAGGGGTTACACCTCAGGTGAGTTTCTTTTAATTAGCAACTAGCTCCTTATTAATTTGACTGCTGTTTTAATCTTTCTGTTTAGATTTACATCTTAAGCAAAATTTACTCTGAACTCGTCGATTACACTTTGAATGGATCTTTTTCGGAGTCAGGAGCCCTTCGTTGTTGGCTAAACTTTACGGCTGAAGAATAGGGTATTGACACAAGGGTCTTTTTTTTAACTCCATCATTGCTGCTTTGAAAACACGCTTTAATGTATGTTCAACGGCGTGACAGCAGTTTTGCTAGTTTCTTGAAACAAAATTGGAGTTACTGTAATAACTTTAGAAAAGACCGAGTTCAGCTTCCACGGAAGTGGTCGGATGCAGATATCATATAACACAAATATCAATTAAATTTCAACAAAAATTGTTGAAAACTCTTTTGATACTTCAATTAAAGCGGATAGTCACATACTCCTACCATAGTTATTAGAGGTGACTGGTTATGAAAAGCGGCAAACATCAATGATAAAAACAACAGTGCTGCAGTTTATGTTGGAAGCACCCTGAAAGTGCACAATCCTTTGTTTTCTGTAGGCAAATTGTTACGGAATAAATTAATGCAACGTTTTTATTGGTCAATACAATCAAAATGATAGGAATTCTTTTGAACGTTGTGCACTTTCAGGTCCACAAAAACATATAACAAAGGAGTCTGACGGGTTTCATAACCATTCCACTCAATTAACTATGCTCCTACCAACTAGTTCTGTTGACTTGATCGAATATGATTTCAGCAGTGCGCTTTTAACCACATAGAAACCTGCATCAAATTAAATCAATCAATTTGTAGGATTGCATAACGTGGGATGGGGTTGCCCCGAGTATCCGAGCCGGAGGCTCATGTGTGGAACGCATGACAATAAAAATAATTTAAAAAGATGAAAAATGTATAAAAACAAATAAAAATCATTATATCCAGGAATTTTAAGTAAGAAATACTCAAAGTGACACCCTCCCGCATCCCTCTTGATTAATTAAAAAAGTTCTATAGAAATGTCACACGGGTAGAAAATATCAATTAAGAATATAGAACATACATGTAAATTATTTATCAGGAAACAACTTTCCACTGACAAAAACACCTTTAAATCCACAATCATAACGTGGCAGATAATTTTTGTTCTATTTATTGTTTGTTGCGCCAATAAATTTAACTGATTTATATCATTTCAGCATACCATCATCAAACACAACAACTTGATAAAGGCAGTCAACAAAGTTAACATTGAAGTCAAGCTGCTTACATAGCTTTACATTCTCCATTAGATCTGAAGTAGAGAACAATCGATGCAAAAATAAACTTTTCCTTATTATGGGGCAAGTCTGGTCTGTTTTGGGGGAAATGGGGTTGATTTAAGAATCTTAAAACAATAAGGTTGGAAAAAGGTATACACTTAAATGTGCAGGCTAACAATTCTTTAGATTTCAAAAAAAAAAAAAAACACGGGAAGAGCAGACCAAGATTCGTTCTTTTTCGTTTTAGGTTTAGAGTATAAGCACGAGCTCTTATTAGTGATTTTATTTGCTTCTTTTAAGTGTTTTTTTTTCTAATTTGTAACACTTCAAAGCGCCACAAAGTTGATTTCGTAGAACTAGGATGAATCTACGGTTATTTTGTTCTCAAAACCTAGTTTTCTATTGTAGATCAATTTTATAATCGCAAACAAAACTGATAAATATAATATTGAAAACTCTGTTCTGATTTTTGGTCGAAACAAGCCGCAGTGTTAATATCAAATAGTTTAATATTACCGATAAGTGCCTTTCCCATAAATTTGGACAAAAAAACTCAGTTATCTTCTTTTCAACGCGCTGAAATGTTAACTCGCGATAAAAAAAAGAACATTAAATCTTGCATACTTACAAAGCAAACCCTTGATGAGTGTCAGCTTGTATTGTGACTGCTCGACTTAGGCACGTATTTTCCATGAGCCTCTGAACAAAGATCAAAAGTGAAGAAATCTGTTCTTTTCTTCTTTGTTTAGTTTGTATTTATGAGGGACATGAAGGCGTTAAAAGTAATGAGTTTTAATGCAGACCTAGTTTTGCGGGAAGTTCTTTGCCAAAAAGCTCTGAAATCCCACAATGGCAACGCCTATCGTGCAACTCATTAACCTTTAATCAAAATATTAAGGGTCATTCTCAGTTAATATTGCCCAAGATAGCAGAGAGGTAAAACGTGCCCAACAGCCACATTGCCGTTGCCTTTCGTGAGTAAACAACCCTTGATATTATACACCGATCATTGGTTATATTAGCAACCCTCACTATTTCTACTTCATTTTGCCTCCTCACAACCAAGGGAAAGTTGAGGTATAGTAGAAGGTTTCTTGCTTTAAGGATAAGTCGTGTAGAAAGTGATAATTTGACATAATTTGGAATGTGAGCACTACATTCATTTCAGCTGTTTTAATCTTTTTACAGTCGACCACTTCAGTATATATAGCAATAATTACTCAACAGCACTGAACACTGCTGAGGTTTTGTCCGCAGTCAGGAAATTAGTCTTGTGCTGTTGGCAAAATATTTAAGTGTTAGGAGATGTGTACATGTAGGTCTGTAGAAAAGAAAGTTTTCATTCTTCCGCCGGGAGAAGGAGTAACAACCAAACGATCTTATGCACCATTATTGCTGCTCCGAAAATTTGATCTACAGAGTATGTTCACTGGCGTGAAAACTCAGCTATGTTAGTCTGCTCTCGTGTGAACACGAGAAAAGTGTTAAGCCTCCACTGAGAATTGGTATAGTGCAGTTAATGTATGGCCGCTGCTTCATTGTTTTCTTTATACCAGTACGGCCTTCGGTTATTGTTGAAGCAATTTACTATTCATATACGAAAGACAGATATTGCACTAATAATCTGAGTCCACAATATACTTCTTGTTTCCATTTTATTACAATAAGTTTCGTTCATTTAGCATATTCTCACTAATAATGGAAATACAATATGCTTATGACAGAATTAAAAAAGTTATAATATTTTTTACAGAAAAGCAAAAACAACAGTCAAGATGCGTGTCGTAGTCGCCTTCTTGTGTCTCATTTCCGTGACGTTGGCCTTCACTCTCCCTGAGCAGGAAGAGCCCGCGAAGGATTATCTTACAGTTGAGCAAGAGGACTTCAAACCTTTTGACGAAGAAAACAACGAACCGGGGTTATTTGACGACGAAGACGAAAATGAGCCGAGATCATTTGACGACGAAGAAGAAGATGAGCTGGGTGTAGCAGATGACGAAGAAGGCGATGAAGCGGGATTATTTGACGACGAAGACGAAAATGAACCTGGATTTCTTGACGAAGAGCCGGGTGTACCATATGTCGAAGACGAATAAAAAAAGGCAACCATGCCGAGTTGATATATCTTAACGCTTGAGTTGTGTTTTGTTTTCCTTTTTCCTTTTCTGGTTTCGTTGACTCGTCCTGTATTCCCTTGCTCAACAATGTTTAATTTTGCTACGAAAAGCCCCTTTATTAAATATGAAAATCGACAATCATGGTTTGTAAATACCCAGTGGTAAAGTTAAGATAAGTGTGAAACTCAGAGAAATCCAACGGTGCATGTTCGAATTCCCTCGGCCCGTGTCCGTATTAATTGAGTTCCTACCAGTTTCTTAGAGACTACGAGGTCCTTCCTTTATTTACTTCTTTAAATTGAGGCTTATTTTAAGTGAAGTCAAGCCGTAACCAGGGGACGAGGGAAGGGCCGGGGAGAAGGAAGCGACGAGGTTTGCGACCGATAAACGATGTTCTCACAACTTGTTAAGCGTACACACTGCAGCCATAAAATGAAAATGGAAATATAATCATTCACTCACAGCAGTTGTAGCGAAAAATTTCAGCAATTGCAAATTAATCCGAAAAACATTTGGCGATTCGAATCCATGGCCTTCGCATTAGTGCTGCAATGCTTTACTAAGCAAAGACCCATAAATTTGAAGCAGCCAAATTGTTGTGAATGAGTTAATCGTAACTAGTCAAAGGAATGAAACATAGAACAAAGATGACAATTTTAATCGCTGGAATACAAATTGAATCTTCAGTTCAAATTTGCTGTTGACTGTGTTCATTTTCTCTTTTCAACGTTCTGGTAAACAATGGTGCCACTGTCGGGATCCGGTTGAACAAACAAATTCAGTTTGCTCAGCAGAGTTATATATTCGCCTCCTTTACGATTGAATGTGCTTTTGACTTTAAAAAATTGCCTTTGTTGGTAAAACCAACCTAAGGTATAAACATATTCACAAATCTAGTCAGAAGAAGACCTGTGTACAGCTGCCTGCTATTTTAAACTCAAATTTAGGCACCTTCTCGCCGGTATTTCTGAATATTTTACCTTGGGTCGAGGCTAACCCTGTATAAATGAGTCTTTATTGCTTCTTTTCAGCAGCCGCGACGAATCGAAACACAGCTTTTTTAGCCAAATAGTTTCCGAGCAACGTACTTGTTTTTACGTGAAAAGAGATTTTGGTAATGAAATTTTATAAGATGCAAAACTTCTTGTCCGAAGTTATCAGAGTTGTTGTTATCCAAATAATGATAGTTTTAAGTCGCGGGGCGAATTTTGACAGTATGTTTTCTGCATCAAATACCAGGGGCGGATCCAGGATTTTCTTTAGGAGGGGGTGCACTCGTCTCTTTCTCTACTTCAACACCAATAAACCACATAGTATTTTTTGCAGAATACCAGTTGCATTAGAAAACTGCAGGTCATCTCGGGGGGGGGGGGGAGGGGGGGGTACGCACCCCCTGCACCCTCCCCCTAGATCCGCCCCTGAATACGGTAAAAATTCTTTTTTCAGTCGTTATGAGATTTGTTAGTAACGATATAATCATAACAGAAATCCATTTCACCTTTTGATCCCTCTCTCATTATAAGACTCATTATAAAGGTGAGAGAAGGTTTGTTAGATGAATTTTTGACAATAATTGGTTTCTGCTCGAAACTCATTATAATTGATTACAATTTTTTGAAGTCTGAGCGTTTCTTAGGAAATGCTTATTGTTTTAAAAGATGTTTTTAGATTTGTGAATAATCAAATGAGAGGACAGGCAATTTTTCAAGTCGAGGTTTGTGACACTTGCTCATCGGTAAGTGAAACGGTACTTTCTTATAAGATTTATATCAAAAGTATCTGTACAGTTATACAAGTAATAATTTTATATTTAACTTTTTTTTTCCTGGGAAAAGAAAAGAAAGAAAGGAAAAATTCGGGACCCAACACTGAACTAATTTTCTTTTGTTTTTACGTTCGATATTAAACATGAAGCTTTTGTTTTTGGTTGTTCTTCGAACTCATCATTTTTAAAATTGTATAATATTCAAATACAGTAAAATATTGAAAATAGGGAAAATGGTCAAAGACTTCTTAAACTTTCATCTAGGGCGCTCGCTTTTTGCCACTTAGGTATGTCGTATTTAGTTATTACTCACAATAGGGCAAAGGAGGCTTTTACCGAAGAAGAACAAAATACGGGTTTATTTGACGACGAAAATGAAAATCAGCTGAGTCTTTTTGGACACCGAAATAAATGAACCAGGTTTTACTTGAAGACGAAGACAGAAATGAGCCGCGGGGCTTATTGTCTGATATTCAAGGTGAAAGGGTACCTGACAAAAAATTTACAATTCTTTGTCCACTCTTTCCTCCTTGCTCACTTTTACGCGAGCCTGTCAAGAAACAAGTGGTGGCACGGCTGCCATTATGAATTCACCAAATTGGATTTTTCTAATGCCAGAAAGTCACTGACTCAAGAGATCTTAATTCGGAAAACACAATTGTTGGAGCCCATGCATAATTGCAATACCTTCCGGGTAAACTTTTTCTCATCGAAATGCCCTGGGACGCTGAATGTGCGTACTGAATGTTTCCAGATACAATTTCCCCAACGTTTATTAATGCCATCGGAGAGGTCCCGCCCCAATTTCCAATACCTTTCGCTTCTTATATAGTTACCTGATAGATACAATTTTTGACAGAAACGATTACCTTTTGTCTGCCTTCCATGGAGAAATGGTACCGTCTTTCACGTACCCATTTCAATTGAGTAAATCGCTGAATCAAGAAGCCTCCTCGTCATTTTCATGTTGCTTTTAATACAATGAAGTAAAATAAAATAAAATAACACAGTCATTAGCTGTGTCTGTTCGAAAAATGTTATAATAGGCCCTCTTAAATACTTAACGAAACCCGACGGTCGTATCACCTCATGTACTTCAACTCGTCAAAGTCCTACAAGTTAATATCCCTGAAGCCTAAAAAAGGTTACTCTTTTGGGCGGAGCCTTCCTTATAGGCCAACACAGGGACTGCCTCCTCCCTTCCGGGGAAGGAGGGTGGACGCCTTCCAAACCCCGGCCGCTTTTTCATCAAGTAAAAAAATGAAGAAAAGTAATTGGAATTCTGAAATGTGAAATGTTACTTCCTGGGGATGCCTGAGTTCAGTACCCAATTATAACTTAAGGTTCTAAATCACGTGTGTGGACTACGGTGTTAATTTGCGATAAAGAGCAAAGCAGGTGTCTCTGGATAGCCATTCTATCTTTGTACCAGTTGCCTTTGTACAGGTCGGTACAAATTGTTTCCCTATTTAATATAAAAAGCAGTAGCCTGGGACCAGGCTCCACAGTGGTGGAAAAAGGCAAAACAAGGGGTCAAATAAAAACAAAAAACAAACAGGGTGGAAAAACACCGTAAAATTCCGAAAATAAGTCCCTCCATGTATACGCCCCTCCAAATATAAGCACCCCAAACTCGTACCGCAAACAACCCTCCGTTAAATCGCCCCTCCAAATATAAGCCCCCCGGGGGCTTGCACTTGGAAATTACCCTCAAATACAAAGGAAAAAAAGCAAAAACGGTAAATTTCCTTCCAACTATAAGGCTAGCTTAATCAATTTTGAAACGCAAATTTCCCTCCATAGATAAGCCCCTCCGCGGAATATAAGCGCCTCCAAAAATAAGCCCCTCATAAAGGGCTTTTGAAAAATATAAGCCCCAAGGCTTATTTTCGGAATTTTACGGTATGTCTTCAATTGTGTATTGACCCTACTGTTGAGTGTCTGCGTGTATTGGTCTGTACTGTGATCACTTCTCCTGTTGAGGTTTTTGGAATTTCAGCTTGGTATTTCAGTAAATATCGACAAGAGGTGGGAAAAATAAATTTTTAAAGAAATCCCTTCAAAATTATGTAGACCACCCTAGCTATTCTAGTTATGAAAATATAAATTTTAGTTTCATCGGATAAATCTGATTTTGGCGATACGGCGAATGCCAATTTCGGGCAATTGACGGCCTCCGCCAGACCGCTTTTTCGGGCCTCTAGACCGGGCTACGAAAAGACTACGACTTGAATCGAATTCAAATATCATTCAACCCAAAAAGCTCCTATGGTGTTATACGGGTTTTAATACACATTTTGAGCGGTTATGTTCTTGAATTGATTGCAACTGGAATATTTTATGAATTTTTAAATATTTACAAAATTCTAAGGATTTTACGCGAGAAAAAAAGACATTCCACATTAAAAAGCAATCTCTAACCGTTCAAAACATGCTTTCAAAACTTCGGGCAACATATGAAATGAATTTTGGGAACGCAAAGTTCACGGCCCATTTAAGTGTAATTTGACCTTGGTGAATATTGACAGATAAGAGGTTCGCCGCGACACAAATCAATCCTCCAACAAGTGTTTTAGGCAAATTACGTTCAATTTAAGCAATCTCAAGTCTCGCGCCCAAAACCCCCTTTCCCTTCCCTTTCAAACGCCTGCCACGCAGGCAACAAGTCCCACAGTGATACATAATTCTTCATATACATTAGGTGGAAAGTTTCGTACCATTTTGTCAGCCGTGAATGAAGAACTCTTGTCCTGGCCTTCAGGTGCATTATTTGAACTCGCCTGGCCAATGTAAACGTTTGGGTCAAGTTCTTATCATGGAAGAGCAAGGTTTTCAAAATCAACACCAAATATCTACCCTTTCTAGTATATAATCAGGTCTACAATTCATTTGTTTGTACCTAGCTTGTGTCCTTGTTTGACTTCATTTCTGCGATGAAACTGAGACTAACAACAGCGAAATTCCCGCTTGCTGGACATAACACATGTCATGTGAAAGAGCCGGGTTAGACGCGATTGCGTTACGTAAACACGACACACAGCATGATTTCTGATTTGTGTGAAGAAATATTCCATCTCTAACCTACATGTTATAGGTATGCCACTAAATGAGCAGACAATCTCAATTTTTTTCCATGCGGTTTTACTATTACAGACTTGTCGGATTCCCGAAGAAACCAAAAAAAATCCTAGGACCGAAAATTAACCCCCCACCAAATTTCCAAGGCCTAATTTCTGAGCCCTGAAATTTTTCCGTGAAGAATTAGATGATATGACACGCCAAAAAGTAACTGTTTGTGGTTTGTTTATTCATCGTACCATCTATTGAATATATCTTTTCTCATCTGACAGTCTGAACTACGTGGCCAGCATTGTACGCGCGCGGTAATACACCAATTCCTACTTAAATCAAGGTATCACAAAACGTCTATATATTTCATATTTGCCAAATTTTCCTATCGCCAAAGAAATTCCCTAATGAAAAATTTCAAAACAAAACAAAAAAATAACACCTGTATCATCTCGGTAACTTTGACTCTCCCCTCCCCCTCCAACCCCTGCCTTGGGTCGGGCCTTCGGTTAACTATTGTTGTTTGCGCTGTTCTTTTTGGTAGTTGGCAGTAGTTCGACACTTCTCCCCCTTCCTCTGTTTATCCTGGTTTCTGCCAGTTTGGAAATATCCTAATGTGTCGTGCAATTTTTTTGCCATATGCTGCCGTTAAAGCGAGTATATAGCACAAGTAAGGGAGTCCTACCACGGTCTTAAATATAGCACTTGCGGCGTCGATATTTAAAGAATCTTGGGCCGTCTTGTTTTACTAAGTTTACTCTAGTGCTGAAAATAAGAAAGCATCCGCATTTCCAGCTACAGTTCTGCTCGCTTATGTGTCAAAAACAGCGTACAAAAATGAAGCGTTAGGAGGGTGGGGTGACCAGTGTGTGGATAATCCAGCACACACTAAGTGCGCATAGGCAGGGCCGTACATAGCGGGGGGGCGAAGGGGGCAGTTGCCCCCGCCAGGAAAACTAAATGTTTTTTTTCTAACATAGTGTCTGATTTTGCTGGGCTGTTTCTTGTAGCTATATTGGTCCGAAATCTCACGAAAACCGAGTTTGCCCCCGCAGACAAAAAATCCTAGGTACGGCCCTGATAGGAGAGAGCAATCGATCGGTTGTGCGCCTTTTTTTCAGTTAATTCTGCAGCATGCCATCTGGCTGGCATCCGCCTAGAGAGACAAGACTACAGTGATCCTCAGGGAGAAGGGCGTGTGCAATTGTCGAGCTTCAACTGCCCAGGTGCACGTTGGTTCGCCGCATTGTCAAAGAGGGCCATAATGTAGTTTGCGCATCGCGAACTTATCCTGGTTTGGAACTTGCGTATGTGCCTGCTCTTGCGCATTTTCGAACTCATTACAGAAGAAGCAGTGTAACGCGATGGAACTTTTATCTCCCCAGCCCCTGGTCCGTCCCCGACAGGTTCATTCCGTGCTTTGACACGCGCATAAACGTTCCAGCGGAGGTCCCCTCGTCGAAGCCAATCATAGACTGCGTAGCAGGAGCCTTTCTTGGAGGGGCGAAAGAAGAAATGTCGAAGACGCACGATGAGAAAAGGAGAGGAGGCCTCCTCCCCCAGTCGCGTGTTCCCCTCGCGAGGCCAAACAGCGCCTGCTTTAAAATTGCTAAAAAAGGTAAAGGAACCATATTTTACGTCGATAACACGTGATAGTAATAACTGATAAACTTGAGGTTGACGGTGCGCTAATTTTACCCCCACCCCATCTCTCGCAGTACCTCGCGCACCGAAGGTCGCGCACTAACCAACTGTGTCACCCTTGCTGATTGCTTGAGTTGAAATAGAATAATAACGATAATAATAATAATAACAATAATAATAATAATATAGTCAGAAACGCACATGCATAGAGTGTAATACATATCTAGCTGGAGTTTTGAAAACCGGGTTGCCAAGTCAAGTCCAGCACATTGCAGGCAATCTTTCAAAACTTAATTTGCTTAAAGCCGTGATGCTTTTAGTCAGGAGCCGATGCACAGACACAGGGCTATCAACTGGTATGCTTTTGGAGGTAGCCTGGTTAAATTGCAGGGGGGTGGGGTTGTTGTAAAGGTTGATGTATTTTCGCACTGTTGTGCAGTTTGTTTGTGCTGTTTGCATCCAAGCAATGACCCACTCGGTTGATAATGTTCCTAGTCAGCAAGCAGTTAATCTGGTGGTTGTAGGACTCGGTTCTGTTGAGCAGTGTTGGTTTAGATTGTTTTTGGGAGACCAGTTGCAGGGGCGGATCTAGGGGGAGGGTGCAGGGGGTGCCCCCCCCCCGAGATGACCTGCGGTTTTCTAATACAACCGGTGTTCTGCAAAAAAAAAAAACTGAACTATGTGGTTTACTGGTGTTGAAGTAGAGCAAGAGACGAGTGCACCCCCTCCTAAAAAAAATCCTGGATCAGCCCCTGAGTTGCAATGAAAAATGGGGTGAACTGGGGAAATGGCTTAGCAAACGATGACGCCAACATGACTGAAAATTGTCCCTTATAAAATGCCTTATTTTCGAGACTAATGAGGAAAGCTTCACTTTTGTTAACTTCAAGATGAACGATTCTATTAAATGGAAGCTCATGTATTCAAGAATTTATTTTTTGAGGTGAGATTTTACCTTTCAAGTAACAAGGGCCATTAAATTACCAATCAGTGCGAGAGACTGTCCTGTTTTAGAAGCCCGGTTTTCAAAAAAAACAGGTATATATATAGCTGTTACTTACAAACAACTGTCCCACGCTTTTGAACCCCATTCATAGCAGATAAATCAACGTTGGAGGTAAAAGATATTTTCATCATAATTTTTACCTGCCCTATGACTACAAAGTGCAATTGGTGGACAACTTAAGGTACCTTGCCTGCCGGCGGTGTTGCACTCACGATGTTCACCTGAACTCTGTGCTCGTGCATTTGGTGCTTGTACCAAACTCGTTTACAGTTAAACCAGGTCAAGCGTTCCCGTCGCTAACAAACTAATGAATTCATTCACGGAAAAATGATTTCATTTGTTGATTCAATAATCCATTCATAAAATGAACAATCCAATAGTCATATTTAGCCTCGATTCCATAATCTAATGTTGATTCGATTACTGTTTTCTGAAAAATTACACTTTCCACAAGTTGACCTCAGAATTTTGTTTTTTCCTCTTTTTTTTCTGAGAGTCGAGTGCTGGCGAGTTCTGAAGTTCAAACCCAAACAAACTGTTACATGTACGCCAGTTTGCTGCCAATAATCAGTGCAACAGACCTAGGCCTGACCTCTTAGAAAACACGACGGTCAAACTGAGGTCAGTGTATGTGCGGTGATTGGTGGATTTCGATCCTCGGCCTTTGTCAGTTTCTTTGCGTTTGCGGTCTGTCTATTCTAGCTGTTATTTTGATTAAAGGCAATGAAAAACGCAATCGTAAACGGCAGGAAAAGTGAACCAAATACGATTGAACACAACAGACAAGAATAAAGAACAGGTAGATTTTGTTCATAAACCAAATCAACATTTGATTATTGAATCGAGGTACAATTTGACCGTTGGATTATTCATTTTATGAATGGATTATTGAATCAACAAACGAAATCATTTTTCCATTAATGAATTCATTAGTTTGTTAGCGACGGGAACGCTTGACCTGGTTTGACTGTAAAACTAGTTCTCCATATTCGCACGCTGTAAATCAGGAATAATCACTGTGTGTCATGTTTACGTAACGCAATCGAGTCTAAAATGGCTCTTACACGTGACCTGTGTCATGTCGAGCGAGCGGGAATTTCGCTGTGGTTTCACTCTCAGTTTCATTGCAGAACAGTGAAGTCAAACAAGGACACAAGGTACAAACAAATAAATTGTAGACCTGATTATATACTAGAAAGGGTAGATATTTGGTGTTGATTTTGAAAACTTCGCTCTTTCATGATAAAAACTTGACCCAAATGTTTACATTGGCGAGGCGAGCTCAAATAATGTACTGTACCTGAAGGCCAGGACAAGAGTTCTTCATTCACGGCTGACAAAGTGGTACGAAACGTTCCACCTGATGTATATGAAGCATTATGTATCACTGTGGGACTTGAGATTGCTTAAATTGAACGTAATTTGGCTGAAACATTTGTTGGAGGATTGATTTGTGTCGCGGCGAACCTTTTATCTGTCAATTCAGAAAGGTCAAATTACACTTAAATGCTGCGTGCACTTTGCGTTCCCAAAAATTCATTTCATATGTTGCCCAGGGTTTTTGAAAGCATATTTTGAACGCTTAGAGATTGCTTTTTAATGTGGAATGTCTTTCTTTGCTTGAAGTCATGTATCAGATGTGATTTTAGACCTTTGAAATTTGACAATATTTTGCTCGCGGAAAATCCTTAAAATGTTGTAAATATTTAAAAATTCATAAAATATTCCAGTTGCAATCAATTCAAGAACATAACCGCTCAAAATGTGTATTAAAATACGTTTAATACGATAAGAAGCTTTTGGGGTTGAATGATATTTGAATTCGATTCAAATCGTAGTCTTTTCGTAGCCCGGTCTAGAGGCTCGAAAAGGCGGTCTGGCGGAGGCCGTCAATCGCCCGAAATGGGCATTCGCCGTATCGCCAAAATATTTATCCGATGAAACTAAAATTTGTATTTTCATAACTAGAATAGCGCGCTAGGGTGGTCTGCATAATATTTCGGGGATTTTTCAAAAGTTTCATTTTTCCCACCTCTGGTCGATATTTAATGACATCCGCTCTTAAAGTGCTACTGCGATCAATTTTCCTCCGTTTCATGCTTCAATATATTTATTCAAAATATTGCTGGTTTTCGGTGTCACGCCATTCAAAATAGATCCAAATGAAAATCAAAACTGTTCAATAGATAAAGTCCAGAATCTGGGAAATTAAAGGAGGTACATATACAACGACCCTCGCCAAGATTCAGGTCAGAGGAATATTTCGTAAACGAGATATCCGAAGACCTGTTTTACCCAAACGTATAGAGATTTTTACGGAGACGTCATGCTGGTGCTCACCTGGATGAGCTGCAACATGGCGGAGGGAAACGAAAAGAAACATCTGTTACCGAGTTTTGCTACAAAAGCGTGAATTTATTCTTCGAGAAACTCATTAACATTAAAGTAATACTTTTTCTAATACATGAACTGTTTCGATAGCAAAATTCCCTGAAATAAGTCATTTTTTTAACCTAGATGACAGCTTTCTTGGCCGTCATCTAAATGCCGCGTCACGCAAAAGCTTAGAAACTCAAGCGTACTCTATCACAAAACCAAGAACCCTTTTGAAGCGAAGATTTGTATGAAAATTACTTTTCAGCTGCTGTAATGCATCGTGAAAGTAAAATCTCGGTAAAATCGATAGTTTTTTTAGTTTGAAATTTAGTGACGTCATGTGAAAACCAACAATAGACTGTTTACACATGACGTCACGGTGGCCATATTGGTGTCCCAAAACAATGAAACGGCGGCCATGCCAATCCTGTGGGAGTTGAACTCTTCTCTTATGCAAATGTTTTCTTTTGTTCCAATGAATTTGCATAGATGCTGGCCACGTCAGTGAAAACACTCTATTAAATGAAATCTTCTGTTATAGGAGAGTTTCATTTGAGATTCAGTCTTGCTGGAGTCTTTTGCAAAAAAAGTGTACAATTCCACACCGCTTCCTCACCGGCATTCAACGCCTTGCGTGCATCAGTAAGGCACGTTTTAAATCCTATAGTCTAAGTAAGAGCAATGCACTATTACGGTTCAGGGTCTTAGAGCGGGTAATCGATCTCGTGCACAAGTCAATAAGATTGCCCTCGCCTCCTTTCATATGTTGCAGCCATAAAAAGTGGTTGGATTTTCATTACACTCGTTCATCTCTTCCTTACAACGAACTGCGGAAACATTCCTTGTGAGGTGAGAGTGAAGTTATGTTATATTCAGCAACTATTGAATGAGGCAGAGTAGGATGTGAAGAATTATGCAGATCGTTGAGGATCACTTATCCACCGAGGCAAAACGAAAGCCGAATTCTACATTTGTTTTCTTATTATTCATTCAAAACTTATTCTTCTAAACTTTGACCTATTTTTCGGCACAGTGAAGGATATACACTCATGTTTTTCTTGCAGATACTCCTCAAAGAGCAGATAATATGTTTTGCTTAATCTTGGATTTCAGCTATCTCATTTCCAATCACATATACCATCAAATCGACGGTATATACAAAATTAATTATAATAATTTATTCAAAATATTTCTACGTTTCTGATTGGCTAAAATCACACGCATAATTTATCATAAACAGCTACAGTTGACCAAATTTGGAAAAATCCATCACCCCCGTCTCTTTATCCGGCGTACCCCCCTCCCACCCCTGTTGGGGTAAAAATTCGAACACTGAGGTGGAATAAAGGGCTTATGAGACTTTTAAGCCTTACTGGAGACCCGTCTTCTTTGAACGCTGAGGAGAAAGTTAGCTGTTGTCTTAGAAAACTGAGATCACCATAAGGTATGTTTATTCCTTTTATTTTGCACAGAAAGGACGTAACAACAGTCAGGATGCGGATCGTTGTCGCCGTTTTCTTTTTGTTTTCCGTGGCAGTGGCATTCATACTAAATGAGAATCTCGCCCAGGAAGATCCGAACTCTCCCGCTGAAGAGCACGAGTTATTGAACGGCGAGGACGAAAATAAGCTGGGTTTATTAGATGACGAAAACGATGAACCGGGTTTGTCTGATGACGAGGACGGATTTGAGCCTGGTTTATCAGATCACAAGGAAGAAAATGAAGCTGGTTTATTGAATTACATGCAAAATAAAAAGGTTAGGACAGTTGTATGAGTCACTGGCCCCGATGCAAAGCATTGTAGCTTTTGAAGAAATATATAACAAATGCCCGAATACCCGGGGCGGAGGGTAAAGGCCGTCACTAAGGATGTTGTATATAAGCTTCTTGCCATAACTCGAAGGCTCGTAGCCTACAGGAAGCATACTATCACAGGTTTATTAAGGTCAACATTCTTATCTCCTTCACTTGTTTTGATCACATGTTCAATATCGGTGTGCGTGGTAGCTAAAGATTATAACTGGGTTGCTGATAATATAAAATACTTTTTTCTTAGGGTACGGATACGTAGATATTCGATCCATTCGTCTACCAAAAGAAAATGCATAATTTGAACTAGGGCTGGTCCGAAAATATGGAACATGTACCAGAATTTCCCAAAAAAATTTTTAGACAGCCAAAATTGAAACAGCCTTTTTTGATTTTAGCAAGAAACTAATGACCATCTTGTTGTCATCCAGATCAATGAATAGAATAAGCCTTAGTCAGTCACATGCTCAATAAAATTGATTAAATTTATAAAATATTTCCTCTCGAAGTGAGGTCTCTAATTTGTCGGAATTCGCGTCGCGCTTAGATCGCTTTATAGGTCGGTCGAGTCCAGTAGCTGCCATTTGGTGTCCGCGGGTTGCCTGCGAGCATCCTAGGTTTGTTTCTCCACACTTAAATTTAAATCGTTTAAAAATGTTGTTTTTTAAACGGTTGGTTGAGTTGAAATTTGTTCACACGATATACCACTGGCATAAATTAAGTATGTAGCTTCCCTGAACCCAGTGGCGAGGCTGACGTCCATCACGTTAAGAGTCCCGTGTTGCCACTTTTTTCATCTTGATTTCCACCGTTTACCTCTCTCCCCTAAACTTCGGAAGTTTCTGCGAGACACGCATTTCTATTTTTCGAATTAAACTAGTACTATGCACATTCCCTTTTTGTGGCGGGACATATCAGTCAATTTGCGTGGTCTGCCTCGGGTTTAAATTGATTTATCATTATTTTTTACTGATGAGCGTTATTTTGTAGGTTGAAAACAAAGAGGGACGCGCTGCTAATGAACACGACACTAATCTGAGATGCCCCTGTCTCCGTGTCTGTGGCAGCTGCAATTGCTGCTTTGTTTAGCTTTGGTAAGATCAAGAAAACACTACATTCACAATTGCATGGATATGGGATTTAAGATATATTACAGAAAGGAACTAATCTTCGTAGAGTGAAAAATGAAATATTAATAGAGATTCTTTGGCAATCGCAAAATTGAGGCTCCCATCGGCTGAATGTGTGGAGGCGTCTGGCCAAAAGGTTTGATCTGAAACACCAAAGGTCTGCGTGACAGCCTCTCCATCACGTTGTTTCCTTTAGACAAGAAATAGTGCTCCACTTTGTCTTTGTCCACCCAGGTGTAAGGGTTCCTGTGACATACTCCTGGGGGTAAACCTGCCATGAACTTGCGTCCCATCAGGGGTGGGGCGCGGGTGGGGGGATGAGAAATACTCCGACGTGCTTCATGCTATAGAAACTGGGAAAAGCCTCGGCATTGTGCGCCTCATAAGGTCTCTTTACGCCTTTATTACCATCAATGCATGCTTGAACAAACTGTTTTCAATGTTTCACTAACTACACTGTAAAAAATGAAGGCCCAGAATGAAGTCCTCATTTTTAAAGGAGCAGGACGCACTTTGTTGACCCTGTTTGTCTGTTTATCAAGTAATCACCTTACATTAAAAAAAATTATTTAAGTGATATTTTTTGTTGTGTTCATTTGCTTGAGTTACTGATTAATTTAATTTATTTCTTCCAACAGATACCATACCCAAATACGAGGGTAATAGTTTTTAGGACAGTCAACGTTGTTAGTTATTGAATTGAGGCGAATAATGGATGGTGTAATTCAAACGATTGTTGTATAAGAGTTAAAAACAAACTCAAATAAAGATCTGACAGACCATTATGGTGTAATTTATGCATGTAAATTGTTTTTAAGGATTAAAATCAAACTGATTGTCTCTATATCGAAGAGCCGGAGCATGATTTTAGGAACACATGACGGTTTATACCATGAAAAATACATGAATCATGGCATAGTGGAATGTGTACGATAGCCTCGTTTATAGTCTGTGTTACGATAGTCAATTACCTATTGATCGCATGGCCTGCGTAGCTGCCGGTGTGTTTGGCGAGAGCGGAAAAAAATGCATAAACGCGCGCGCTCGACAAACAACATCACCAGCTACACAGGCTATTGATCGACGCGTTTCTTCCGCGTACGTATTGTTGGTCTTCATCAGGCGATGATGTCGATTTACCTAGCCTATTAATACTGATCACCTTGGCTGCTAGTGTTTGGTGTATCGCTAACCCAACTTATGTTTTGTGGGTTTCGCTTCGAAGCATTTTATGAAACTGTTCCGTAAGGGGTCTGTTATGGTAACGATTGGTTGCTGTGTTGTCTGATGTAGGCATTAATGCTTCTGGAAGTCTCAGTTTCGGTAATGTAGTTCCGGTAGTGTATTGATACTCTGAATAGCCTATACTATGGGAGTACCAGTGAGGCCGATCCCGGTTAGAGAGGAACGTTCCTTCAATAAACTTTACCTTAATGCTGGTATTAGGCTCGAGTCATCTTAGTTTGTTCTCTTAAAATCCCAATTTGCGTGAGGTATATCGCAAGTAAAGTTCATGTTAATATGGTGTATAATACGGCGACCTAATACAGTGAAGCGTCGACTTTGAGAAAAGTGCGAGAGTCTAAAATTATGTAAATTATTGAAAGAAAAATAAGAATACAAATTTTTGTATAAACTTAGAAAACAGATCAGAAGAGCTTAAAAACTTTGGGTAAGCCCCTTTAGCTTCCAAGAACATTCGTAAAAACTAACAAAAGTAAATTGCAGTGTAATGCAATCATGCTCTAAGGCGATTCTATTAGCTTCTATTAAATTATATTGTTTATTCTTACCGCTCATAATTTCTCACGTCATTGCTTCAGGTGAAGAAAAGGAATTTTGCCTTATGATTTAGCAATTTTTGAAACCATTAGATGTATTCTTTAGGGCACGTTAGGACGAAATCCGAAGAAAAACCCTTCAACCATAGCTAGCCACGATCCAACACCTATCATTTTGTTGTCGTAAATATATAGCGTGTTGAACACAAACAACTAAAGAATTTCCACACACGTACGTTCATTATGTTGCTTTATGGTCAATCGTCTGCAAGAACAAAAGAGGCAAAGGGGTTAATTGATAAGAAGTTTTTAACTCTGATTCAATTCTTGAAGAAACAATATCGCCAAACAATGGGACGGATAGAACATTATCAGTCATTCAAGCAGTGTTGAACAACATTGGGCCAACACTGTGACGTATAGAAAAGCCTGGTTTATCCAAATTTGAAGATTTTTTTGTGGTGTAATTATACCATAATGAAAAAAGCAAAATTAAAGAAAGTTATGTTGTGATTGAGCCATCATCTCTGTTTCGTTAAAATGGTGTCGAGTATTGAAGAGGGTTTGAATTGCAGCGCTCTTCTCTTTTGGGTTTTCACAGTCTTCGGTTCGGTTCAAGATAAACACTGGCAATGTTAAAGTAGTAATTTATCAATGCGTTTTTGACGACTTTGGAATGCTACAAAAATTGGTGGTGATCAGTGAAGAGTTACTGATTTATGACAAAATCATAAGGCCACCAAGGCGCTACAGTCAAGGCCCAACAAAACACCATGCGAGGTTTCTGGATTGCGTTTGTACTGTGTGTACCAGTTCAGGCTTTGAATTGTAAGAAATCTTTTCATATTTTCTTTATAGTTTAAGACTTATTCTTTTTTAGGTATACAAAGGTGTCTCCATTTTCAAGTCTTATATCGTTAGTGCATACTTATTATTCAGCATTCCTGCTGTATCAATTCTTAGTAAAACTCCGGTGTCTTGATTGTCAACGAAAATTGATAAAAAGGAGTTTTTCGTTCACTTGATTATGTTTGTTAAACATGATTGATATACTCAAGACTTATCAGCTGTAGAATAACCTACTCTTTATTTTTGTACCCTCTGCATTAGTTAATTGAAATGCTGATACTAATTCCTCCACTAATGTTCAAAAATGGCCTAGGTTGACTAGAGTGTTTGGCCACGGTTATCCCTGTTATCTAAGACCATGTGTTTTTGAACTGGAGTAGTGTCAACTTCCGATCAGTCACTTTGCAAGTGGTCTCTCAGATTAAGACGTCCTACCTGACTAATTTAGGAGCAGAACAGAGAGACAAGATAATGGCTTACATCTTCTTAAGTTCAGGATGGTAACCAGGCATGGTAAACAGCTTAAGGATTCTGTCGAATATATCTGATAGAGACTTTCTGATATAGACTTGAATAGAAACTGGCTGCATCTTCAACAGTAAGCTATCCCCGGATAACTTACATCGGCACGACTGACGTCTGCATGCGACCAGTCTAAAAGAGGCAATATCACGAGAACGGTGTAAACTAAAGCCGATTGGCACGCCTTTGGATTTACAGATATGAATCTTTGCCCTCGTTTTTATTTAGGAACTTTTTTGTTTTTTATTTAGAAACTTTGCTGATTTTTTACCTAAATTATTTTAAAAAGTCATTCCTTCCGCTTTAGCTTCCGGTCTGGGATATCACCCAAAAATTAGCAAAGTTTATGATTTATTTTGGGGCTCTTTTTGAAGAGTGATTTCAAGTATCACCGGTCATGTATAATTGCTTCTCAATTTCATAAAATCCTCGCACTTGTCTGTAGTATGTGCGACCTGATCCGGTTTTAATCGGTCTCGTGTAACCTAGCTACTAAGTATCCAATATTGTGCTTACGTGTATATTCTTTACATGCAGAAGGAAACTGCCCCCCAGCTTGCCAATAGCCACTATACGGACTATATATAAGGAAATTCGCAATATGAACACATCATCAAAAGAGAAAGTTATGATCCCCAAAGAAAAATGCTTTGATCTTTTATCAAATTCGCTCAACTAATTTTTCAAGGAATTGTATAAAGATAGTATGGAGAATTTGTACAAGCATATTCTTGTGATGTAAAGAGTTAACAAGGAACTATCTCCGCTTGACAGGCGCGTGCGTGGGGAAAGCAAAAGCCATCAAAATAATTGGCAGAGGTAGAAATTAGAAAAGAAGCTGTTTACAAGCTCTTTCTATTATGCCCTTGAACGCTATTATTTGACATAATCAAGCAAGAATGCGTCGAATTTAGAGACAGTATTACCAAGAATTGAAATTAAATCTCTGTGCAGTTGTTGTTGGGCCAGCCAAAATCGTGACAGAGGGTAGCAATGTCAGCGCCTCTAAACCTAGAAAAGATCGAGGCTTGTGGAAATTTTATCTTTCGTTGACGTTCAATAGTTAAAGGCCAAAGGCTCATTTCCCTTATTTATAAAGCGGCCGTGGTCACACTCAACAGGCCTCAAAGATTTACTTTACCAATAAAGTACTACACAGAGGCATTGCAAACTTTAAGTTATAATACCAGTCAGCATTAAATACATTTGGTTATGACCATAAAATGCTCTGTAATTTTATTCTTTTTTTATTTTGATACAAGAAAAAGTAGAAAACGCTAGAAGATCAATTTTGTTATTTGATTTAAGGCGCGAGTATCCTATGTTTAACTGTGAGTTTGTATTAAACAGACAGTAGGCATTTCGCTTAATAACGGGTTTGGCTGAACGGAACTTGGATGATGTATTGTATAGTCTTCTAGTACTAAGTGTGATTATCTTTTAAAATAAATTTTAGTATCCAATGTTATATCTTTTTGTTTTTAGTCACTCTCAACGTTAAAGATCCGTCTTCAAGTGTTTCTCCACATATAACTGTATCAGATAGTTTAAGCGTGGCACATTCCATAAGTGCATATGAAGGTGGCGAAAGTGGCGACGGAAGCGGTGATGATACCGACGACGATTATAAAATGTCGCAAAGCAAAACTTCGGGGTTTATCAGCTCAAGCGTGTCATTTTCAACTAGTGAATACGTCAGTTTCTTAATGGCCTCCAGTGTACGGTTTTCACCATCAGCAGGGGTGCTTGTCACTGTATCGTCTTCTATTAGTCTTACCACGCCAACATCAACTAGGACGTCTTCGACTGTGTTGCCTTCGTACATATGGGGAGAAAGTGATGACGATGATGATAATGCTGATTATAGTGGTGAGGATAGTGGTGATGAAAGCGCTGACGGTGGAAAAGGCAAACGTGGAAAAAAAAGTGGTGATGGCAGTGGTGATGAAAGTGGTGACGGCAGTGGTGGTAAAAGTGGTGATGGCAGTGGTGACGATAGCGGTGACGAAAGTGGTGATGACAATAATGATAACACACCACCGACCAAGAGTTTGTCGGTGTCAGTTAGTTCTACTGTTTCAAGTTCAACAAGTCAATCTTTTAGTGCCTCACAATCAGCCAGCTTCAGTGCATCAACTTCGTCAAGTGTGTCTGTAAGTGTGTCACCGTCGACTAGTCCCAGCGCTTCGCCTTCTCCCAGTCAATCTACAAGTATCTTGCAGTCCATTAGCGTGAGCATTTCACCTTCAATAAGTGTGTCTCCTAGTGTCTCCGACTCTGTGAGCATCACCGTTTCGCCGTCAACAAGTGTGTCTCCTAGTGTCTCGGACTCTGTGAGTATCACCGTTTCACCGTCAACAAGTGTGTCTCCTAGTATCTCTGACTCTGTGAGCATCACCGTTTCGCCTTCAACAAGTGTGTCTCCTAGTGTCTCGGACTCTGTGACCATCACCGCTTCACCCTCAAAAAGTGTGTCTCCTAGTATCTCGGACTCTGTGAGCATCAGCATTTCACCCTCAACAAGCGTGTCTCCAAGTGTCTCGGACTCTGTGAGCATCAGCGTTTCATCTTCAACAAGTGTGTCTCCTAGTATCTCGGACTCTGTGAGCATCACCGTTTCGCCTTCAACAAGTCTGTCTACTAGTGTCTCGGACTCTGTGACCATCAGCGTTTCACCCTCAACAAGTGTGTCTCCTAGTATCTCGGACTCTGTGAGCATTAGCATTTCACCCTCAACAAGTGTGTCTCCAAGTGTTTCGGACTCTGTGAGCATCAGCGTTTCACCTTCAACAAGCTTGTCTCCTAGTATCTCGGACTCTGTGAGCATCAGTTTTTCATCTTCAACAAGTGTGTCTCCTAGTATCTCGGACTCTGTGAGCATCAGTTTTTCATCTTCAACAAGCTTGTCTATAAGTGTCTCAGACTCTGTTAGCATTAGCGTTTCACCCTCAACAAGCGTTTCTCCTAGTGTCTCGAACTCTGTAAGCATCACCGTCTCGCCTTCAACAAGTGTGTCTCCTAGTGTCTCGGACTCTGTGAGTATCAGCGTTTCACCCTCAACAAGTGTGTCTCCTAGTGTCTCGGACTCTGTGAGCATCAGTTTTTCATCTTCAACAAGCTTGTCTGTTAGTGTCTCGGACTCTGTTAGCGTCAGCGTTTCATCCTCAACAAGTGTGTCTCCTAGTGTATCAAACTCTCTGAGCATCAGCGTTTCACCCTCACCAAGTGTGTCTCCTAGTATCTCGGACTCTGTAAGCATCAGCGTTTCGCCTTCAACAAGTGTGTCTCCTAGTGTCTCGGACTCTGTGAGCATCACCGTTTCGCCTTCAACAAGTGTGTCTCCTAGTGTCTCGGACTCTGTGACCATCAGCGTTTCACCCTCAACAAGTGTGTCTCCTAGTATCTCTGACTCTGTGAGCATTAGCGTTTCACCCTCAACAAGTGTGTCTCCTAGTATCTCGGACTCTGTGAGCATCAGCGTTTCACCTTCAACAAGTGTGTCTCCTAGTATCTCGGACTCTGTGAGCATCAGTTTTTCATCTTCAACAAGTGTGTCTCCTAGTATCTCGGACTCTGTGAGCATCAGTTTTTCATCTTCAACAAGCTTGTCTATTAGTGTCTCGGACTCTGTTAGCATCAGCGTTTCACCTTCAACAAGCGTTTCTCCTAGTGTCTCGGACTCTGTAAGCATCACCGTTTCGCCTTCAACAAGTGTGTCTCCTAGTGTCTCGGACTCTGTGAGTATCAGCGTTTCACCTTCAACAAGTGTGTCTCCTAGTGTCTCGGACTCTGTGAGTATCAGCGTGTCACCTTCAACAAGTGTGTCTCCTAGTATCTCGGACTCTGTGAGCATCACTTTTTCATCTTCAACAAGCTTGTCTGTTAGTGTCTCGGACTCTGTTAGCATCAGCGTTTCACCCTCAACAAGCATGTCTCCTAGTGTCTCGGACTCTGTGAGCATCAGCGTTTCATCCTCAACAAGTGTGTCTCCTAGTGTATCAAACTCTCTGAGCATCAGCGTTTCACCCTCACCAAGTGTGTCTCTTAGTATCTCGGACTCTGTAAGCATCAGCGTTTCGCCTTCAACAAGTGTGTCTCCTAGTGTCTCGGACTCTGTGAGCATCACCGTTTCGCCTTCGACAAGTGTGTCTCCTAGTGTCTCGGACTCTGTGAGTATCAGCGTTTCATCTTCAACAAGTGTGTCTCCTAGTGTCTCCGACTCTGTGAGCATCAGCATTTCACCCTCAACAAGCGTGTCGCCTAGTGTCTCGGACTCGGTGAGCATCAGCGTTTCGCCCTCTACAAGTGTGTCTCCAAGTATCTCGGACTCTGTGAGCATCAGCGTTTCACCTTCAATAAGTGTGTCTCCTAGTGTCTCGGACTCTGTGAGCATCAGCGTTTCACCTTTAACAAGTTTGTCTCCTAGTGTCTCGGACTCTGTAAGCGTCAGCGTTTCACCTTCAACAAGTGTGTCTCCTAGTATCTCGGACTCTGTGAGCATCCGTTTTTCATCTTCAACAAGCTTGTCTGTTAGTGTTTCGGACTCTGTTAGTATTAGCGTTTCACCCTCAACAAGCGTGTCTCCTAGTGTCTCGGACTCTGTGAGCATCAGCGTTTCATCCTCAACAAGTGTGTCTCCCAGTGTATCAAACTCTCTGAGCATCAGCGTTTCACCCTCAACAAGTGTGTCTCCTAGTGTATCAAGCTCTCTGAGCATCAGCGTTTCACCCTCAACAAGTGTGTCTCCTAGTATCTCGGACTCTGTAAGCATCAGCGTTTCGCCTTCAACAAGTGTGTCTCCTAGTGTCTCGGACTCTGTGAGCATCACCGTTTCATCTTCAACAAGTGTGTCTCCTAGTGTCTCGGACTCTGTGAGCATCAGCATTTCACCCTCAACAAGCGTGTTGCCTAGTGTCTCGAACTCGGTGAGCATCAGCGTTTCGCCTTCTACAAGTGTGTCTCCTAGTGTCTCGGACTCTGTGAGCATCACCGTTTCATCTTCAACAAGTGTGTCTCCTAGTGTCTCGGACTCTGTGAGCATCAGCATTTCACCCTCAACAAGCGTGTCGCCTAGTGTCTCGAACTCGGTGAGCATCAGCGTTTCGCCTTCTACAAGTGTGTCTCCCAGTATCTCGGACTCTGTGAGCATCAGCGTTTCACCTTCAATAAGTGTGTCTCCTAGTATCTCGGACTCTGTGAGCATCAGCGTTTCACCTTCAACAAGTTTGTCTCCTAGTGTCTCGGACTCTGTAAGCGTCAGCGTTTCACCTTCAACAAGTGTGTCCCCTAGTATCTCGGACTCTGTGAGCATCAGTTTTTCATCTTCAACAAGCTTGTCTGTTAGTGTCTCGGACTCTGTTAGCATTAGCGTTTCACCCTCAACAAGCGTGTCTCCTAGTGTCTCGGACTCTGTGAGCATCAGCGTTTCACCCTCAACAAGTGTGTCTCCTAGTGTATCAAACTCTCTGAGCATCAGCGTTTCACCCTCAACAAGTGTGTCTCCTAGTGTATCAAACTCTCTGAGCATCAGCGTTTCACCCTCACCAAGTGTGTCTCCTAGTATCTCGGATTCTGTGAGCATAAGCGTTTCGCCTTCCACAAGTGTGTCACCTAGTGTCTCGGACTCTGTGAGCATCAGTGTTTCGCCTTCAACAAGTGTGACTCCTAGTGTCTCGGACTCTGTGAGTATCAGCGTTTCACCCTCAACAAGTGTGTCTCCTAGTGTATCAAACTCTCTGAGCATGAGCGTTTCACCCTCACCAAGTGTGTCTCCTAGTATCTCGGACTCGGTGAGCATCAGCGTTTCACCTTCCACAAGTGTGTCTCCTAGTGTCTCGGACTCTGTGAGCATCAGCGTTTCGCCTTCAACAAGTGTGTCTCCTAGTGTCTCGGACTCTGTGAGCATCAGTGTTTCGCCTTCAACAAGTGTGTCTCCTAGTGTCTCGGACTCTGTGAGCATCAGCGTTTCACCTTCAACAAGTGTGTCTCCTAGTGTCTCGGACTCTGTGAGAATCAGCGTTTCGCCTTCCACAAGTGTGTCTCCTAGTGTTTCGGACTCTGTGAGCATCAGCGTTTCGCCTTCCACAAGTGTGTCTTCGCCTTCTTCAAGTGTCTCGAACTCTTTAAGCCTCAGCGTGTCAGCTTCACCAAGTGTCTCAAGAGGTTCCTCATTCTCTATTAGTGTGAGCGACTCACAATCTACAACTGTGGCTGCAAGTGTCTTAGCCTCTATCATTGGTGACGGAAGTGGTGACGATAGTGGTGATGGCAGCGGTGATGATAGTGGTGATGGCAGTGGTGATGACAATGGTGATGGCAGCGCTGATGGCAGTGGTTATGATAGCGGTGATGGCAGTGGTAATTATAGTGGTGATAGCAGCGGTAGTGATAGTGGTGATGGAAGTGGTAATGATAGCGGTGATGGCAGCGGTAATGATAGTGGTGATGGAAGTGGTGATGATAGCGGTGATGATAGCGGTGATGATGATACGGGTAATGAGTCCACCAGTGGTAGTATCTCAGTACCCACAATTATTTCTTCAAGTACCGGTATGCCACTGTTTGTGCGTCCGACTGTTTTGCGAAACTCGAGCGAATCTACAATCCATTTGCCGTCGATAACAGTCAGTGCCTTATCAAGGGTGTCTTCCAGCGTCTTGCCAACTCCCAGTTTGAGTACCTCCAAGATTACGCCTGTAAGCCTTACACAATTTAAAACAAGCGCACCAGCCACCATTTCACCGTCTGTTGATTCAAACTTTCTAAAGTCTACCACTGCATCTCTACGCTTATTGCAGCCCGGTCATTCCAGCCTTTCAAAATCGAGAGTCTCAGCTACTTTCAGCGCAAGTGTTATACATCCAGTAACAGGTATAACATTCTTTATTCTTTGGCTAGATTTCATTTCTTTTACTCCTCTTGTCAACCGTGCCGTTTTGTTTTGTCAGATAGTTTCTTCGCATCCATCAGTATTGAGAGGTAGTTACTCAATTATCGCACATCGTTATTTTTGTTGACCCTTCAGCGAAGATATAAACGTAGAATTTTTCTAACCCATAATTTGTATCTGCATAAACTGCAGCAACGTGCAGAAAAGTGTTTGGTAACTCGTTACAGTCCATAGATTGAATCATAGCATGAATAGTGATAATTTAACCGAGTAGCGAGCGGGAAATTTAATTGAGTTAATGATAATAACATTCCTTCCTTTTTTCTTTTTTTTCATTTTTTTACTTGAAGAAACTCCATTTGACGACAATCTTTATCCTTACGGAAAGGGGCAGAATGATGACGAATTGAGTACCGAATCATCTTGCAGTATCGACAACCGCTGTCACAGGATAAGTGCAGGTCGTTTTGGATTTCCATTCTTCCAGGCGAGGCATTTCAAGTTACATGTAAGTATCAATGTGCAGCCTTCATTTGCCGTCTTGGAGAACGGAAAAGTCATAGTCATTTGGCATTTGTTTTAAATTACTCAATTTAATGGTGGATTCCGTCTTAAACTCTTATTACTTCTATTTTTGAGAGGGTAGTGTTTTTTGTTATGCGTTATTTCCATCCTTCAATCGTTGAAACACATTTTGTTTTAGGTCCATTGGTGACATCTAAGAATAAAACTTTCCTATAAAGGCAGATTGTTGCGATATACCCAATGGCTCCAAGTTTCGAAACGAGTACCGGTTCTAAGTACTAGGCTTCTACTATTTCTTAATTGGTTTTGGATGGTCTTACATCCAGGGAAGCTTATACGTAATATAATATTTTTAAAAATATAGTTTAGAAACAAGCTGATAACGACGGGTACGTTTTTATACTCCGAAAAGCGCACAGTTATATTTTTTCTCACATAGGCCTATATCGTCTGGGAGGACGAACGCTTAAAACTTAAATAGTTTCTCTGTTTGGAAATATACGAGTTATGGCTGGGTTATTTCAGTAAAAATTCAAAAAGTTCTTATTCTATCGTAGATATGCATAAATGGCAAAATACAACTGAACGATAGATGGAGTGTGCGCTGGCCTCAGAAGTTTGGTCCTTTCCGATGGTTGAGCGGTAAAGCGATTATCGCACCATTCTGGGCCAGGGTTGATGAGGATCTTGCCTTTAAAAATGGAAATTCGAAGGTTTATTATCAAGCGTACCAACAGAGCAGTCAAGGTCATCCTCAAAAAGAAATGATCCTCAGTTTGGCTTCTCAGGATGTTCAACGTTACACCACCGAAGAAAAATTTAAGAACTTTACAGCCACATGGGTCCTTGTTGTTACTTGGGTCAACCTCTGTCCTTACGTTAGTTGCACAGAGCTGTTGTGTCCGTGGGTAAGTCTATAACTGTTTTTTTTTTTTGACAGAAAAGCATCGCAGAACGGGCAGAAATAGCTATTTTCCTATTTCTTTGTCTCCGGTATCTACTCTCTTGTGTGTGTCTTTCTGACTGGTGTCGGAAATATTTGGATTTAGAAAATAAAGCGCCCATACCAACTGGTCTGTTGTAATATGAGCCGAGTTTTTACCACGGTCATGAGGGATTTTCTTCTTTGTTTCTGCGAGCTGATTTTGAGCAGTCGCTTCGTTGCCTACTAGGAAGTTCGTGGTCTATGGTTTTTTTTGTTGCCTTGTATTATGATTCTTATAGGTTTATTATACTAATCTGTTAATAAATAAATAAATAAATAAATAAATAAATACATTGAATCCCATTTGGCCCAAAAGTGTTACATTAGTAAAGAAATTTGATCTCACTTTTATTGCTATTAATGAATGTTATTTGGATGGGTGATTATTAACTTTTCAAGCAGTAGGAGGATCGCAGCTAACAGAGCTTTAAAAGAAATGGAACTGAAAACCTAGCTGGACTAAAGACAACACATTAGCCAGTCAGTCTTAACACTTGGTAGTTTTACAGGTCTACCTACAGCAATTTCTGGAATCTGATTGAACTAGTACTCTTTTTTTAACAGACTAACACTTTTCAAGCGGTCATCATCACCAACTGGTTTAATACCTTCTTAATGTACAACTATCCCCCTGGAGGAATCCAGTGGACGGTTCCAGCTCCGCCGTAAGTGTTTTTTGAAACAATTTTTGCAAGGATAACATTTTGGGAAGGAAATCCATCATTTAGTGGCGATTTCATTTTACTCCTAAACGAAGGTTTTTTCATCTCTCTTCGCTTTCCGCTTTTTCAAAGGCATCGATGAATGCTTTGTAACGGATAAAACTGTCCTGTGTTTCAAAATAGTATTGTAACGATTTGAATTTCACATACTAAAATTTTCATCAGAATCCTTGCTCTTTTTTATTATTTCCATGAAATGGTAGTGGAACACTAAGGATACTCTATAGATGATACTCTTTTGACATCATTTTACCAATTCTTGGATTGTTGCACGTATTTTCTGCAGATCAGAATATGATTACTGGACAGGCACGTATGGTCTCCCAGTAGCAGGCTGGATCGCAAGAGACAGCGAAAAGCTGAACATGGAAGGGTAAAATTCAAATCTTCTGATCATTTCTATTCACAAGAATATTAAATATTGAGATATGAGTATTAACAGGCACTGTTACTGTTGTTTAATACAGCTCGGGTACTGTGCTTGGAATGTACAACCTCGACAAAAGGAAAGGAAACACGGATTTGTTTGGAAGACATTTTTGGAGAATAGAGAATAGAGAACAAAAGGATGAAACTGAAAAGTGCTTTAGTTGGGTTTCTCTCCAACATGACATGGACGTTAGATCCTGGTATAATGGAACCATTGATGCAGATCAGCGTATGGCGTGTCCCTGTACCCTATTTCAAGCATTTCTGGACAGGGGACGATTCGTTCGGGACTGGAACTATCCTTGGCCGGATGTGTGCTTTAGGTCCAGAATCTTTAAATACTTCCCTTATGACAATGGCGACCTTGACGATTTAGTGGGCCTTAGGACGAACAAGCTGTGTTGCTACTCTACGATGAGGGACGACTTTGGCTCTCTTAAAATTGGACCTCCAGACGGAAGCAGGGTCATAGCTGATCCAATTTATCAGTATTACAAAGGGAACAATGACTATAGAGCATTTTATGCTGACAGTCAAGCTCATAAATTTTGCTGCGTTGACACCAATTTTTGTGATCTGTTTTACCTTTATCGACCAACTGATGACTGCAGTTTTTATAGATCGCCGCAGAGACGTAAGAGACTGTTCTTGTTTTTTATTGTTTAAACACAAGAAGGATCACGGGGCTAGACTAGATTTAGTTTTTATGTGATTGCTAAATGAGCATTAAATCAGTTAGCACATTTATATTAAAAATCTAATATACTTGTAACTATTTCCCCCGCAGTTGTGGCCTTTGGTCATTGAATTGACGAGTGGTCATTGAACTACTCGTGTGGTTATCGAAGCCTGTTGTGTGTTTATTGGGCTATTGTTTGGTTATTGAACTACTGTTTTGGCAAATGTACCTTTTTAGGTTACTCATTTCAGATTTCAAGACATGAGCTTTTCCCCCTTTTATGTTCATAACTTCGTTGTGCAGCATTTTCAATAGTGTTTTAATAAACGAAACAAAATAAAACTAGTAACAGCAAGTATACAACAGTGTTTTCAATTATTGATCGTACAATTGCTTTAAAAGTTTATCTTTGAATTTTAATTGTGTTGTAGGTTGGTTTTGGGGTGATCCTCATTTTAGAACTTTGGACGGTCGGAATTACACCTTCAATGGCCTTGGTGAATATGTGATGATCGATGCACAAAGTGGAACATTTCAACTACAAGCCAGGACAGGCCTTGCACAAGGAAATTCAACAACTGCAACAATTTTTAGTGCTGCAGCCGCTAAAGAAAAAGAAACTTGGACCGTTGAAGTTAAAGTAAAGAGAGGAGGTAATAACTTAGTTTGGACTGGTAACATAGGCAGAACCGTTTAGCCTGAGAAAATAGCCGACATTTCGCGACACCACATTGTTTTTCCCCACGAAAGGGTGTCTGACGAATGACTGCAGAAATTCCATACTGATGAGGTTCACTACTCAGATTTGGGTAGTGATTCTGATTGGTTGAAGCAAATTTCCTTCAAGACACGGTCAATCAGAAACGCTACCCAGATCTAGGTAGTGACACGTCATCATCATGGAATTTTTGCAATCGTCCTTCGGTCATCATTTCGAGGGAAACTAGTGGTGGGGTCACGAAATGTCTTCTCTTTTCTCAGATTGATAACACGTAGACAATGTTGTCTTGACAACTTGTATAACACCACATTGTGCCAAGTAACGAACAAACAAACTATTAAATTCACTAGAATCAAGGTCAAATTTCTATTTTGTCCACGTTGACGCAAAGGGCAACAAGACAACAATCCCTCCACCATCCATGCTGGCAAAATCTACGTATATGAAATGTGAACAACTTGACAGCAATTGAAGGAACAGTGTTTTAGACCCATCTCTTTCCTTGTGAACCTTTCTCCTCGAAGTGGTGTTGACTGCTTACCAAACACTGAATGATTCACTTACGCAGTTTTTATCTTCAGGTGGGATGAATATACGTTTTGGACACAAAATGTACAACAACTACGAAAATCTGACAGACCAAACTGTAGACGTTGGTGGAAACATCTCTGTCTCCAAACCGGAGGAAAACTGTATGGAAGTTTATTTTCCTTCAACTACTTCCGTGTTGTTCTGTGAAAAAAAGGGAATGCTGTCCATAGTCGTAACACCCACGAACGATTACAAAAATGCTACCAAAGGGCTGTTGGGAACTTGGAACGAAAACCCCGATGACGACTACACATTGCCTGATGGGACAATATTGTCTCCCACTTTATCCTCAAGAGAGATTCACTTTGGATTTGGCCTTAAGTGTAAGTATTGTGCAAAGAACTACAGTGTTTATCATAAGTTGTCTTACTTTGTTCAAGTGAAATTTGAACTCTGCTGTTGGCAATTCATTTACATGTAGCGCTAGGGTTGTCTGTGATATCAGGAAATTGTTGTCGTTTTATATTTTTAAGAGGTGTGTTCTCTTAGATTCGCTGGCGTGCTGGTTTCTCCTGAGCGCGGACATTCTCCTTTCCGAAATCTTACCTTTAGTATCCTTGTCGAGTTTTTTGAAGAAAATAAGTCTTGTTTGCTGGAATTAACCAATTATTTAAGATAAAAAAAATACATCATCATGTACCCGTATATAGAAGAGTTCTTAGCTTATTCAACGCATTTTTTTTCAGGGCAAATCAACCAAACACAATCTTTGTTCACTTATGCTCAAAATGAAAGCGTGGAGACCTTTGCAAAGTCTGATTTCGCACCCATGTTTGTGGAAGATATCACGTGGTATAACAACAGTGTGAGGGAATTGGCTGAAGCCCAGTGCGGAAATGATATTGAGTGCCTGTTTGATGCTGCAGCTACGAATGACGTGTCCATTGGCATAGTAACCAAAGACATAAATATTCAGTTAGTGAACGAGTCAAATACTCTTGGTAAGTTATTGAAAATGTGAAAGAAGATTATTTTAGAGGCTAGTAAATCAAAGTCTATTGGCAGCAACCATAACAGTTTTTCAGTAAAGTCTCTGAATTAGGAAGTAAGTTTGATTCTGTAGCATATTCAAGGAGGGACAAATAACTATTCGAGTAAACACGGTCCACTGTTTCACCTGTCGTTCACCTTTCGTCTTTCGTATCAGCTGTGTATCGGTGTTTTCTTTGCTTTCTCTAGTTTTTTTTTATTACAATTGTCTGTTTGTTTCTTTTGTATGTGTTTCCAGTTAGTATTTTGACCTTATATGTAGAATACTATTATAACTGGTATCCCACGTTATCGTTGTTTTCCCTCAGACAATTTTCCGCCCAAGATAGTTAATGCTCCAATTGAAATCAACGCAACACTTCACGAAACCGTACACCTGAACGTCACAGCCGAAGACAACGACACCATTAGCTTTCATGTCATCAACCGTCCTGCAGGCGCCACTGTCAAGCAAATTGGAAACGTACTCTATTTTACTTGGCATGTTACATCTTCACAAAAGGTAGCCGGTCTGAGAGCAATTTCTATCACTGCTAAAAGTAGCACTTTTTGATTGGAGTCCTGGGCAAATGCTTACTGTTTGAAGACCATTAGAAGACATATAATATACCTATTTAAAGAGTGAATAGAACATAACTCAAAACATAGGTTGAACAAGTGTTTCACGGTACGTCATATCCTCGAGAGTTGTGTAAAGAATTTGTCTCATCCTCCCTAATTGACCGACTAATAACACATTTAATAATACTAACACTTTTAACAAAAGATTGGACGGAAAATTGTACATTGTATAATGCAAAAAAAGGAAATGCAGACTAAGGAATCAGATCCTCGTGTAAATTAGGATGCAGACGCGGTATTAACCATCTTTAACCCTTGTTTAGTAATCTAATCTCTTTTTGTGCATATGTTTTAATTTCGCGTGAGTGGCCACGCATCTAAAGGGACGAAAAGCATCAATGAAACAGAAGTGTCTTAAATAATATCGAAGAAGAAATTTTAAATGAGGGTTATTATTATGGTTTCCTTAATTTGCCTTTCAGTTTAATTTGTCATTCGTTGCTGCTGATGAAAAGGGAGCGAGCACGACATGGAGTCCAACTATTAAAATGTGTGCCTGCAAGCACAGTGGACTGTGTGTGGAGCCAGAAGAGGGTGATACGGCCAACTCAGACATCAAATTTATTTACATGGGATGCGCATGTCAGGGAGGATACACGGGAAGATTCTGTGATAGCGAAATTGACGCCTGCGAGTTCAATGGTCAGCCGTGTTACGCAGGCGTAGCGTGCACTGATCTTCCCCCGCCAGCCAATGTCAGTGGATACACGTGTGGACCGTGTCCAACTGGTTACACTGGAAATGGAGCGCAGTGTGTTGGTGGGTGTAGCAATTGAATGATTAACTAGATATCTTTTTAAGTTTTGTAAAGTAGTATCAGTGTCCGACCGTATCGCGATTATCCAATAAAATAAACTAAAATTAAAATTAAAATTAAAAAATTAAAGGTTAGCATCAAGAAACAGTTAAGTTTTTAACTTATTAACATTACTGAACTTTTCCCAGACGTCAATGAGTGTCAGAGCATGGAAAACAACATTTGCGAACAGCTATGCTTCAATATACCGGGATCATTCTATTGTGGCTGTCGTGATGGGTACAACATTAATGCTGATGGCTACACTTGCGAAGGTGAGTAAGTTAATATTTATGCGTGCAATTAATATTGAACCTGTCGATTCAGACATTTTTCATATTTCTAACAAATCCACTGAATCGAAGTCAGCTGGGCATCCAGTTCACAAACGAACTCAAGCAAACTGACATAAATTAAGTTACCTGACAAACCGACAATTCAACTAAAAATAACGACCGTTATTAATAAGAAAAAAGACAGATCGAAACACACCACTTACATTTAATGTTTTCATATCCAATAACATCAGGGCTTTTAAGCCCTAATGACCAGTAACAACGCGAGTTTATTGACCAATCAGGTCAATAACCACAGTTTAATACAATCAACTGGCAAGATACAACTTACATTACTTTGACTTTGAAGTAGACTACCGCAAAAGTTTTCGAAACGTGATCAGTCACTCAGCAACTGTACTATTTAGGATTACACCCACCTGGACGATTATATTTGATATACCCCTTTTACTTAGTTTGTCATTGATTATTCAATTATGCACAGATATCAATGAATGCAAGACTTTAACTGCCAACTGCACACAACAGTGCATCAATACTCCAGGAAGCTATAATTGTTCATGTGACCAGTATTTTACAACAGATCCATCTGACTTGAGGAACTGCGTAGGTAGGTCTCACTTATCTGGCACTTTCTGACTATTTTTCATCTAGTTTTTTAGTAGCCAGGAGAGAATATTTTAAATGAACATGACATTTTTATTCCTGAAGAGCTCACTAAACTGGATTTCACATACTTTTCAAGGGTAAATGTATCTTCCAAATATGATTCAGTTTTACAAGGACTGTATGCGTGCATTTGATACTCATTGAGGATGAATAGCTGATTCATTGTAAGTTGTAAATGCGACACAAAAACGATAATAAAAGGATTAGTTTTATCGTTTGTCTCACGATTGTCACTTTCATATTGATCGCGACGGTTCGACCGCTCACTGCAGGTCTTCGTCAGGCGATACTGTAAATTTACTGAGTCGAACTTTTTGTATGTACCACCGTGGTTGTTGGTAATTGGTGTATCACAAACCTCGCTCATGGTTGGTGGGTTTCGATCCAAAGCATTGTTGGCATTGTGAGGGGAAGAAACTGATCCCGCGGTGGTTCGCTGCGGTAGAGGTCGGTTGTCATGTTGTCTGAGTGTAGGCATCCAAGCTTCAGGAATCGCAATTCCACTGATCCTGTTGATGTTGTCAGAGTGAAGTCTTATGTGGATAGACTCCTTAACTCTACGAGAATACCAGTGAGGGTCTCGGGCAATAAACTTAACTTCGTCCCAGACCGGATAATGACTGGTCTTATTTGCGTGTTCAGAAACGGCCGAGGTCTGAGCTCGTGAAAGCCGTATATCCCTATCGTGCTCCTTGCACGCACCTTCCTGTTTGGCCAATACACTTTGCCGCAGTCACAAAGAATCTTACACACTACTCCATCTTGTTTTCGTGGATCCACAGGATCCTTAGGTCGCACTGCTGTTGTAGGCAACGACGAAGTTGTTCGGATAAGCCTTTGATGTATGGCAGAACCGCTGTAGATTTAATTTCAGTTGCGGGTTCTTTGTCAGATGCCTGCCGGTTCTAGGATTTTGTGATGTTATACGTTGGCGAAACAGGAAGGTGTCCAGACATGAAGCACTAGTATTGTTGTCTGTGGTGTATGTGTATCAATAATTTATATTCGGGCTTGGCTAATCCTTAGTCTCCAGTGTATTTGATTTTTAGGTGTGTAATTGAGGGAGCATATACACAGCTAATTTGCTCACTATGTCTTCTCTCGCCAGCAACTATTCCTTGTTCTTCAGATCCTGGCTGTGACCAAATTTGTTTCACAGGAGCCAACAACCAATCAACTTGCGACTGTTCGGCTAAATACGAGTTACAGAGTGATGGAAAGACGTGCAAAGGTTTGAAGTGCAGCAACAGTTTATGTAACAGTTGATTACTATAATGACAAGTCGGTGTGAAAGGGTTCAGTGTGCCCAAAAGCTGACCTTTTCCTGAACCCTAAAAACCTTAGTTAGTTATTATAAATGTACGAAACGCTTCGTGGCTGAGTTAGTAAATAACTGCCTTATCCCCTGTGGAAAGATTCAGATACTGTTTTTGAAACTTGCAATTTGCCAATAAGTCGGGAATTTCGACCAGGGCAAGTCTTACCTACTACATAAATTGCAAAACCATACACGTTTTAAGGTTTTATAAGACAGTATTTTTGCTAAAAAACTCTGTGAGTATCAGCTAGTTAAGTATTGAATCTGAAGGCATAATTTTGAGAATTTGACACAAACAACATTCCCATGACTGCTTTGTTTTGTCACAGATATCGATGAGTGTGATCCGGAAAAACATGATCATCAATGCAGCCATGTTTGCAAAAATACCCCTGGAGGATATACTTGTTTGTGTCCAAAAGGATTCAAACTGAGCAAAAACGGATACAGCTGCGAAGGTATTTGTTGATATATAATTAATTAATTGCCTTTCGTTCAGTTCATTATAAAGGCCTATAATTGGCTTGTACAAAGACCTTAAAACTTTTGACAAGGTTACTTATTATCGAGAAAAACGTTCTGGATTCTTAAGCACTACGCGTATATACTGTGATCCCTTGATAGCAAGGATTGACAAAGAAAAACCTTTTCTCGATGGAGAGTTATATTGTATTAAATCTTAGATCCGACCCATTTATATTTTTGTGTTGCTAGATATTAATGAATGTGTAGATGAAGCCTTGTACAGCTGCCCGGACGAATTTCACGAGTGCGTCAACGATCTTGGTACTTACAGATGCGAATGTGGACCGAATCTTTACTTCATTGATGGGAAATGCAGAGGTACTTTGTCTGCGCGTCCGCGAAAACACAACAGTCTAGGTTTCAATACTGTTTTCAGTTTCCCTCTTCCTACTGCCAGATTTCTTTACCCTATAAGGAATAGAGATTAAGGAGAGAAAGAAGCGACTCGTTCTCGTAAACCTTGGCTTCCCTATAAACGACAAGGGGTCGCTCGATACTACCTTCTTTCGTAGCTGGCCACTCGTCATTAGTTGGAAGGGAATTGGCATGATGCTGTCTCTTTTTAAAGTGGCTTTAGCCTGTGAACGCAGACCTATTTCCGGTCGTTGCTTCTCTCCACCCAAAAGTAATATATCGGATGTCGAGAAGCCACGACCGGAAATACTGTAGCGGCTACGAACGCAGGGCCTGCGTTCGTGGCCGCTACAGTTACCCGAATCCAATATTTTTTGTTCCTTTTTTAAAGCAAATGATGGATATTGTTATGCATGTAAACTTAACTTTTTCTCAGACCTGTATGTTCTCCACGCCACATTTCAGTTTCTTTCCCTGATGTTTGTCATAATGTAGGGCTGGCGAAGAATGAGACAGTTCCTATTCCTGAGCTACCAAAACCACGAAACCCATCAGTGCAAGAAAGAGATCACGCAGTGCGGATATCCATTTTGCAACACAGCACTGTAAGAGGACGTAACCCAAAAAGGGTACTAAGGTTGTTTACCATTTACGGTTCGTTCATGGTGTGGGTAAATGGTTCGCAAAGTTGAAGAATGGTAAATTTAGTCCCGGAATCGCGTTTACCATTTGTACAAATCAGTTCCATTTACCGGAAAACGGCCGCGAAGGCCCGAAACTGATATCAAAGATGGCTTTGAAAAAATAGAACTCGAATTTCCGTTTAGAATATTCCATCCGGAAAAACAGGACTACCTTTTCAGATGTCCCGTTGCTCCTGGAAATTTTCTGTTGGGAAGACCCAAAAAAGTCGTGCCAGTGTTTCATTTACTTTCCAACCGGAATTCCCGGAAAATTTTTGTAAATGGTAAACAATCTATATCTTTGTCATTATTTCTAAACTCTCTGATGGTCTAATTCGATAGGAAAACCCTGGGCTGGTTTTTTTTTCAAAATTTCAACGTCAAGTTTTGCTTAACCGAAATCATGATAGTCACTCTGCACCTGCATTTTCATTAAAAGTTGCCTCTGATCCGGAATTTTGAAAAATCCAGGCCTAAAAGTCAAACGAATTCTTCGTCTTGTAACTGTTAATTGTCTGTTTAAAACAAGGAGAGGACAATTTCATATGTTTCTTGATTTCCTAACTGTCTACTTTTTTTCTTTCTTTATCAGTTTAAATGGGATTATACGACGGACAATTCTTTCAAAGTTGGAATGGCGTCTGTTGCAACAAAGTACTGCAATTTTAACAGTACATCATGCGCACTAAAAATTACAGGACAAGGAAGGTAAATAAATACTTTCACTGATGAGTGGGACGTAAATGAACCACTAGGTGCCAAGACGTTACCTATGACCCCACATACCCCTATTTTATGGGCTTTGAGGGAGGGATTGAGTAGGGACGACACCTCACATTGAACCCGTGTGTCTCCTACTGTCCCTTCCTCACTGGACGGGTTCCAGAAATGATGAACAAAATAAATAAACAATAGATGCTTTCGGTATCGCGTTGCTTTAAATGTTACATTTTTAGAATTTTTCTTGAAAGAAAAAGCTAACAGTTCAGTGGCCGCTGATTACTATTGTTAATCGTAGGTACTATACAAATGCACTTCATACTAAAATGGTGTTGTAAATTTAATTGTTCTTCTTTTTTCATGGTAATTGACCCTCAACGTCTCGCTTCCAGGTAAAGGTTCTTTTGAATTCCACAAATGAAACTGATTACCACAATTTTGGAATAAGGTGTATACCAAACTAAATATTAAGGGTGATCTGTTTTAGTTATTTATCTGATCGTTCATTCGCATGTTCTCTTAACAGATTCGCCCTTTACTCGTCTCAGCGAGTTCATCTGCTGCCTGGTTACCCTAACAATGCGTCAGGTACCATTTTGATTGCTTTTTATATACAGCAGCCACTGGGACTGTTCATCGGAAATCAATCAGTATTGCCTAGCAGAACATTACTGGACATTGTTCTGAAGCACAAATCAGAGATCGACACCGCTATTGGCGCAAATATATCCAAAGTGGAAGCTCTGTCCGGGCCGCTTTCAACGCCACCCGCCGATACCGATACTTTGAGACCCGTACAACTACCCAGCGACAAAGACGATTGGAAATGGATTATTGTTGGTGTTCTTGGTGGAGGATTAGTCTTACTATTACCTGTTGTGACGATTGTTATCGTTAAGCTTAGCAGGTAAGACGTGTATCGTTTGGGCTTTTATCAGGTCGTGATTGAGTAAGAGGGCTAACAGTAGGAAAAAGGCGGGGGGGGAGTGGAAGGCAAAGGAGAAATGGGAGAATAAGGGAGAACAAGGCTCTCTTTCCACCGCTCTCTCGGTCTTCCCCGAGAAGACAAGAGAACAGTCTGTTCGGGGGAGGAGCGCATTTCCCGAACAGCGGCTGGTAATCGAGCCCAGGGAAAAAGGTATTCCTTAGGAGCAGAATCCTGAGAAAGCGATTTATTATTGCTACAGTACAACTCCAATAACTCGAACAAATCTCCTTCCCTTTGGGTTAGTCATTTTTACCCGGTTAACTCAAACTTTGATAACTCGAATGTCCCTCTAAACCGAACTAAATTTCCATTCCCTTGATCAAAATTTCACTGAAATTTACTCCTATAACTCGAATTCTGGTTCTTGTATCTCCACTCGGGTACCATCCCAATAGCTCTTCGTGTTGTGTAACTGGTAAAAATACTACAACTGACGCTACAGAAATTTGATTTTAATTGGTGCAACCAACAGATGCAAAATCATGTTACCGTTTCTGATGAAACAGTGAAAATTGCACTGTGCTATACACTGAAGTTTTGAAACAGCAGTAAATATCAAAGTGTTAATAATTGTGGCAATCGAATACACAATCGATCCAGATAACTCGAACTTTTTTTCTTTTCCCTTCAGCGTCCGAGTTACCGGAGTTTACTGCAGTTACTTAGTATTGACCAATAAAATTTTTGGTGGTAGTAATTTAAACGACATAATTTAAAAAGTAAAATAAGAGTTCTGATGTTAAATCAACTGACTGTGGTTTACCGGGGAAATACTGGGTTTCTCTTATTAGTAAATCAGTCACCTCACACTGCCACTGATTTTATTTCAGCAAGAAAAAGGTATTACCACAACGACATTCAAGGAAATGGCCAGTCTGGAATTACTATCTTGAGGAAGACGCAATAACGGAAAACAACATGAATGTTGAAATAATTTCCAACAGCGCAGCCTTGAACGAAAAGTACAGCAGTCAGTCATGATAGTTGAGTAATATATGGTTTGATGTCAGTTCACCTTTGAGGTGCATCTGAAGGATTGCCTACGGCCTGTTTCAAACATCGTGCTGGCTGGCGTGCCGGACTAAATTGATCGAATTAATTTCGACTTTAGCACGGCGGTAGCGCGACGTTTGAAATCAAGTCGTCGTGCTAGTGTCGTGCTGCAGTCGAGCTACAGTCGAGCCAGCTTAGCACGGCAGTAGCACGACGTTTGAAACGGGCCTAAAAAAGTTGCCTAAGTGATTTAAGAAATTGTTAAAGTTCATGAAAAGATGCAGCATAGAAGCTTCACTACTAGCCGGGACATGCCGGAAATCAATGTAACTGTTCACCGTATTATTTGGAGTATTTTTTCTCTTTTCGGCAAAGACAACTAAAAAACTAAAAAATCAATTGGATTTTCTTCATTTCATGTACATAACCTGTTGATATTTTTTTCCTAATTTTGTAGTGAAATAAAATATGTATCTTGAATTTTGCTTCACCTGTTTTCAATGAAGTCTATCTATCTCGGTTTGTTGAGGTTGCTCGATTGCTGCCGCTTCAACCGTCAAAACAACAACTGTTTTCGTTGGCAAACTATGGCTATTTTAGTAAGTATATAGTGATGTAGCTACGGTGTAGCCTGGAGAAACCTTTTAACAAACTCATAATTAAGAACTTAAACCTTGTCTTCACGTAAGCATAAGCAAAGCATATATAATATAAATCTTACGTGATACTGTTACGGTCCAGATGTATAGACCTTTCAGTGAAGACCGTCGGTCTTTTTGAATTAAGTTTCCGCTTTTTCCTCAATTCTTTCTTCGCTTTCTTTTCTGTAACGGTAGATTGACCGTTGGTTGAACTATCCGGCATTCGACATAGGCGCGAACGGTTTCGCGTTTTCTGACTACAATTTAATCAATGCGTCAATGTTTAACTGTTATGATCTTCTTTGCAATATCATGAATATTACACTGTAATAAATCTTTCTCAAATTAGCTGTAAAAAACGGACCAGCACAGCGCAGTCGCGGAAAATTTTAGCGTTATCCTTTTAATCCAACACGGCGGGAAATTGAGAGGATTACGTGACGATCTTTGTGATTACGTCTTTTTTGTTGTGCATGTATCTGGCTAGAATTCAGAGCTGCGTAAAGTATCAAAACAAGAACAAGCCTATGCTTATCAGTCCATATGTCAGGACTATCCACAAAAGTGCACAAGGTTTTTTTTGGTTTTGTGTCGATTTGCCGTTTTTGCTAATCTGTGCGTATAGAAACAAAATCCCAAAAATGTTAATCTTTTGTGACTTTCAAGTATTGTCACTAATTTATTCCATTTTCATTAATTGACATTCTTATTAGAGGTACTCGATATTTACATGAGATATACAGTGTAAATCTGTCCCCGTGGGAAAACAACGGTGTAGTCCTTACACTCATTGCTTAAAATTGATGGTCACTGATAAATGTTCAGTTGTTACCCTGAACATTTAAAGAAGTGAAAAGAAAACACACGTCACTGTAATTGAAGCAGTGCATTTGGAAATGTCGTCATGACTAAATTTTCAGTCAATCGAGGCAAATCAACAGAAGTCATCCAAGTGTCACCGATGACTTCATATACAGACAAAGTCCGCAGGTGAAGAAATTATGGTCCACAGCGAAATTATGGCCAAACAAAACCGACTGGGGGCATTGTGTTTGGTCTTTCTTCTACGACTTGTACCTGTTGCTGTGCAAGGTAAGTGTCTTTGTGTCGAACTCGTCTACAGTCAATTGGTACTTTTGCCTTGTTGAGAACAGCATTTGAATCTCGGATAATTACACTGACGTTAAGTTACCGGACAGTCACATGTTTTGGTTCCAACTTAAAATTTTTTCTTATTCAAGTTAACATAATTAAAGATTAAATTAAGCAAACTTTGAATGCACGGCTTAAACAACTACAAGCTGGTCATTTCTTTGTTACATTATTTTTTTTGACACTTTTGCTTAGATTACGCTCTTTCTGTTGCAAATCAATCGAAATTCTTTAGCTTTTCCATTGTACGTGCGGCTGCCATGGATATGAAAGTCCGTTCCGTCTGTCAAAATATTTACTTGGGCTTGAATTTTACTAGGGTCAAACCACGTTAATACAGACACTGAGGGGGGCAGAGAAAATGTCCGTATTAAGAGGGTTGAATTTAGAGCAGATGTAAGGGCTTTCTTTCCCTAGGGACAAAGCAAACTGTCCGTTGTTATGAGGTGTCCATATTAAGCGAGTGTCCGTAAGGCTGGGTTTGTCTGTAAACTTAATGTAAATACCTGTTGAATCAACAAAGCTAAATCTTTTAATTTCAAGAAATTCTTTGTCGTACTTGGCTAGTCCCAAGAGTATTCAAAATAATGGAGATGAATGCAATCATAAAAACCGCGCTACACTCGTTCATATTTCCGGATTGAACTGAACCTTAGCACGCCAATAATCAGATGCCTCCAGTATCAAAGGCGCGTGATTTTTAGTAACTTCCGTGCTGCAAACTTTATAAGAACGATTTTAACATTTCATTTTCTAGGACGTTTTCCCCACATAACTACAGACCTATTAACTATCAAGAGTGGCGAAAAATCAAGAATCAATCAATCCTTTTGATTTTAAGTAATTTGTGATAAAGTAAAATTTGACGTTACTACGTTTCTCCATTCGGTTCCTGATATGGTTGCGATAAGATGTCAGAATGACTCATCATTGTTTCTGATTTCGTTAGGACCGTGGGATTAGGTAACACTTGGTAATATGCGGTTTGTGACAATTAATATTGAACTTTTTCACCAAATAAGTGAATTCACGGATTGAGTGTGAATCATAAGTGTCGGCAAAATATTTTTATACAGTACTATAGCAAGTACTTTCAGAAATGGCTGTATTCACAGGCCACTTTCAGGGAGGTGTTGTTTGTTTGTTTCTTTTTCACATTCAGGCTTTTCGAAACTACTTTTGGAAAGTGATCGAATATCATAACAAATGACGAAATAAGTCTCTTAACATATCGTAACGTAAAATGTGAAATATCAATGATATTTCATGCCCACCACACTGACTTGAATAAACATCTTTGTTGGCTTTCACGGCTTTCTTTGGCTTGTCATGGTTAACCCCTTGAGAGTGATCAAAATAAATTTTTTTCTTGTGGTTAACCAGCCCAATCAAATACAAAAGTTGTGAGGAAAAAGGAGAAGTTTCCTTCTTTAGTTATTTTTCCGTGTGAAGAACTATAGGTGATATTGGATACCAGTGCAATATAATTAAACGCGGCTCGGTAGATATTCCCCCAATATTCATCACGATTTCTTAGAATAACTTTTAATTACTGTATTCCGAGCGTAGCGACTTTCTAATCTCGTCGCGCGCGAAGCGCGCGCGCAGTCTGCTAACCGCGCGTGGTCTTAGCCAGCAGCAAAATAAAAATGATCAGTTGTTGGAGAAATTCTCACCATGTGTACCATAGAAAATGTACGAATAACACTATGGAGAAAATGCATCCAATTTGCAGCAACCAGCTGGCATTTCTAAGTTACGAGTTATCTAATAAACAAGTCTCTATTTGGCGCCTTCACATTCCATTAATTTTAATGGTGTTGGGGACTGTATGGTTCTCGCTTGGCTAGTTAACGAAGGAACCGAGACTCGGTTCTTCTACAGTTGTACTTCTGTGACTTTATTCTTTCTTTTATTCTTTCTAGACTGCAAAACAGTCGTGTTTTTTCCTCCAAATTAGTTTCAAGGCGTGGGTTTTCGCGCGATCGGGCAAACGATAGGTGTGGAGCGAGGGTGCGAACTAGTGTTTTGCAGCCTAACTAATTTTTTCCTGGCCGACAGAATTTTTTTATGTTTATTACATGTATCTGTGCCTATTATTAATTCCATGTTCGAATGCCCCTAAATGACTAATTAATTATAATGGAGAAAATGCTTTTGAAAAAAAAAAAAGAAACCGGTCTGTATCATGTCTTCTTTTGTATTACTTGTTCTTGGACTCCTCACTCACTTAGGTGATTGTGGCTCACGCCCATTGACTCAAGCACGTATCGTCGGCGGTACAGAAGCAGCTGTGAACTCATGGCCATGGCAGGCGATGCTACTGACATACCGAGGCCGCACGCAGTTTTGCGGAGGCACTTTGGTCGATCCTTTGTGGGTTGTAACAGCCGCTCACTGCGTTATAGGCCTTAGGCCGTCAGACATGTTTGTCAGGTGAGAACATCATTATAGTAGTAAAGGGGGTCTCTTCTTCCAGTAGCCAATCAATGTCGAGAATTTTGTCCCGCGTGACCGAAGGGACGCTCTCCCTGCAAAATGAAACGGAAGACGTCAAAACAAGCCAGGCCTCACCCCTGTCAGCTAACCCCTAAAACGGTGTCCTTTGTGGTATTCATACGTGTATATGATTGAAAGGTGACCAGTTCACTACGACTCGTTTGTTGAAGCCCAGTACTACCATTTAGTGGTTCTTCAGTTATGCCAGGGACCTTAAAGCTATCATAAAACTACTCTTAATAAATGAACTGAAAGAACGACATCGACTTGGTAATTATAACAGCTGAAAACCCATACAACGAACTCCTTCGTAAAGGACACCAAGGCAAAACTAACAAACCACTATGCCTAATTACAAATAGCTGCTGCCCCGAGATGAGATCTAAAAGTACTGAGCCCATGCTATAGTGAACATATTCTTCCAGTCCCTTAGCATCTTCTTTTCTTTTTAACGTCATATGGCATTTTTAATCTCTTTATAGTTCTCTTGCAAATATTTTTCCTTATATGTGAGTACGACTAAATTACACCAATTAGGCCGCAGGACCGGACCCTTGGCCTGTACTACAGATGCGTGGTAAACAGTTTATTCATCCAAGGAAAAATTGAGATATAAGCAATGAATCGCCCCATATAACATGATGTAAGGGAATTCGGATTCCGGAATCCGGAAAATGTTTACTTGTGGAAACTGGACTCTAAGAGGGTTTTGCTTCTGGAATCCAGAATCCTGGGCTTTGGAATCCAGAATCCAAGTTCCAATGTCAAAGACTGCAATCCAGTACCTGGAATCCTGAATCCAAGAATGTCTTGGATGCCCTTACCCGGGGCGAATTGAAACTTCCTATACTAAGCAATCGTATTTATAGCTTCTCCTAGCCTGCGTCCTAGACATAAGTTTAACCTTGGTAAGTAACGTCTGCGAACACTACCGAGATCCTTGTTCTACCCCCCCCCAACGGACTCAGGAATTACCGGAAATGCGTTTCGAATTTTCTTTCATCCTGATTGGAAAAACAAGAATGGTTCTTTCAACAAGCCAATAATGGCGCGTACTCAAATCTTGGTACACAGGTGAGGGCCCAGAACTAGGATTTTGGCGCTGTTTCGCTGACGGACTTAACCAGAGTTTAGTTTCGTCTGTGGCGCAGGCTAGGCTTCTTCATGACCTGCTTTTTGACATAATAAAAGATTCTTACAGTGTTCTCAAAAGTTCTCATTATAAATAAAATTGATCACGGCAGGTATTAATCAGTCTACTCTGGTGACCATTGTAACGATATTGTCACGCGTATCATTGTCACGCATATCACGTGTGACAAGTCAAGTTTGGACTTGCGCAGTATGTTAAGTTATACATTTATCCCGGATGTATTCGCATGTGCTCCCTGATCTTGTAATGGCTGACATGTTTTAAACCGGCAGTTCGTCTCCATAATCTCGTCTGTAGTCGTCTTCACTTAACGTTACATGGTGTCAGAAGTAAACTGGGCGTCAATTACAGCTCGTAGCCTCCGTCGAAGACGATTGTGAGTACTTTCTCCAATATAATCGCTCCAATATGCCGACAACCCCGAGCGACAACACTGGCGAAAGCGGTGATGGTTCGGTTCCGAATTCATCGACTACACATCACACGGTGATTACAGTTCCAGTGAATATCCCGCTACCAGAAAAGTTAGATTTAAGCGGCGGAAATCTTCCTGTTAAATGGCAACGATTCAGTCGTGCGTGGTCGAACTACGAAATTGCTGCTCAACTCAAAGACCCGGAAAATCCGGATAGGAACAAGCAACGAAGGACGGCCACCCTGCTCACCTGCATCGGGTCGGATGCGCTAGATGTTATTGACTCAATGGAGTTTGAGTCCGAAGACCAGCGGAAAGAGCCAGACGTGATACTTGAGAAGATGGAAAAATACTGCATTGGGGAATGCAATGAAACCTACGAAAGATATGTCTTCAACCGAAGGGATCAGGAGTCTAATGAGTCTGTGGATGCCTATGTTACTGCTCTACGTAAATTAGCCAAGACCTGCAATTATGGGACACTAGCCGACTCACTAATCCGTGATAGAATAGTGGTTGGCATTAATGACAATTCAGCTCGAAAGAAACTACTACAAGCCGGCAAACTCACCTTGAGTCAATGTATTGACATTTGTAGATCTTCAGAGACCTCCGCACGGCAACTGAAGACTATGAATCAGGAGGATGTCCGTCTCGTAAAGGAGGAAAAAGTCAACCCGGCAGGCAAAAAGAAGGCGGGAGTATCGGACAACAGGCCCCGCACTGAATCACGAGAGTCCAGAATGACATGCAAATTTTGCGCTAGGCAGCATCCCTTCGCCAAGAAGAACTGTCCGGCTTGGGAAACACTTGCAAGAAGTGCGGCCTCCCAAACCATTTTGCAGTCTGTTGCAGAGAATCAAAGAAAAGGTGCTTTTTATGGATTTTGACTCCGATGATGACGAATATGTCGCAGAGATTGATGTGAAAGAGCAAGTCAATGCACTAGCCCCCCGCAATCACGCGAGCAAAATTTTTGCCACCCTTCTTGTCAACGGTGGGGAGGAGAAGTTCCAGCTTGACAGCGGCTCAACTGTAAATCTCATGTCAGATAAAACAGTGGAGAGACTCTGTGGTACGGGCTGTCTAAAAGACTTGGACAAAACATCTGTGACTCTGGTAATGTACAACCAGTCTGAGGTTAAACCGCTGGGCAAGAAACGCTTCCGGGTGACAAACCCAAAGAACAATAAGAAGTACAGTATTGAATTTCACATTGTTGGTGGAGTAAGTCCATGCAAGTCTATCCTGGGTCTAAGGGCCAGCAAACACCTTCAATTGCTAACAATCAATGAACACAACATCCTTGCTGTGGATTCAAACGATGAAGACCCTGTCAATCTCAAGAAAGAAGACTACATTTCGCTGTACAAAGATGTGTTCTCTGGGGAAGGCAAACTTGCAGGCCAACTACACCTGGAAATTGACAAGGATGTCCATCCAGTTCAGCTACCCACTCGGAGGGTGCCAATTGCCCTTAAAGAGCCTTTAAAACAAGAGTTGGACAGACTGTCAAGCATTGGAATGATCCTGAAGGTCGACACACCTACTGAGTGGATCTCAGCCGTAGTGGTCACAACAAAGAAAAATGGCAAAGTAAGACTGTGTATTGATCCCAAACCACTGAATGAGGCCCTACACAGGAATCACTACCCCTTGCCCACAATAGATGACGTACTCCCGCTGCTATCCAAGGCCCGTGTGTTTACAGTGCTTGATGCGAAAAACGGGTTTTGGCACATACAACTAGATGAGCCAAGCAGCTATGCGACCACCTTTGGAACACCATGGGGTAGATACCGTTGGCTTCGAATGCCATTTGGGCTTTCTCCTGCTCCAGAGGAGTTCCAGCGGAGAATTGATATCGCTCTCGAAGGTCTCCCCGGACAGAAGGCCATTGCTGATGACATCCTGGTGTTTGGATCGGGAGACACAGATGAAGAAGCCTTCAGGGATCATGATCGCCACCTGAAGGAGGTGTTCACCCGGTGCCAGCAGAAGGGCATCAAGCTAAACGCTGATAAGATGCAGTTCAGACAAAAGCAAGTGACCTACATGGGTCATGTGATATCATCAGAGGGTCTTGGAGTGGATCCGGACAAACTGAAGTCCATCAACGAAATGCCACCCCCCACTGACAAGCATGGTGTCCAGAGAATCCTAGGAATGGTGAACTATGTACAGAAGTTTGCACCAAACCTGGCAGATGTGGCTAAGCCCCTTCGAGATCTTGTGAAGAAAGATAATGAGTTTCTTTGGGAGGAAGATGTCCACGGAAAGTGCCTGGAGGATGTAAAGCGGGTTCTAACGCAAGCGCCGGTACTCAAGTTCTTTGATCCACAAAAGAAGACAGTACTGCAATGTGATGCCTCCATGAGCGGTCTTGGAGCATGCCTATTACAGGATGGACACCCCATCGCGTACGCATCCAGGGCCCTAACTCCAGCTGAGACTAACTATGCTCAGATAGAGAAAGAGTTGCTGTCTATTGTCTTCGGTGTTGAACGGTTTGAGAGTTACGTTTATGGTAGAAAGGTCTTCGTTGATACTGACCACAAACCTCTGGAATCTATTATGAAGAAGAGTTTGCTGAGTGCACCTAAGCGTCTGCAGAGAATGTTGTTACGTCTTCAGAAATTTGACCTCGAGGTCACCTACAGAAAGGGCATCGAGATGCACATCGCAGATCCCCTTAGTAGGGCGTATCTCCCACTGCTCAAGCAAGAGGAAGACACCAAGGAAGATGTGTGGGAGTGTTGCTGATGAAAGATCACCAACAGAGATCGAGACTGAGTATGTGAACATGGCTGAGTTTGTGCCCATTCGACAAACGACCCTATGTGACATCAAATCTGAAACTGAGCTGGACGCTGATCTGAGTGCATTAGCCACTATGATCAAACAAGGCTGGCCAGATAACAAGACAAATGTGCCCCCAAGTTGCAGAACTATTTCCCTTTTAGAGAAGAGTTGTCTTTACAGAATGGAGTTGTATTCAAGGGTGAACGAATTGTGGTTCCACTTACCTTGCGAGATTGCATTATCGACAAAGTTCATGCTAGTCACCTGGGCATTCAGGGATGTCTTAGAAGAGCTCGAGACGCTTTCTTCTGGCCTGACATGAGCAAGCAAATCACCGAGTTTATCTCAAAGTGCAGTATCTGTAATAGTTACAAACCAGATCAGCAGAAGGAGCCCTTAGTATGCTATGAAATACCGTCAAGGCCTTGGCAAAGCATCTCGGCTGACCTGTTTGAGCTCCACGGCTTTGACTACCTGGTTACCACTGACCGTTATTCCAACTTCTTCGAAGTGGATGTGCTGACGTCTAAGACTTCTAAAGAAGTTATTGATAAGCTTAAGCCCCATCTGGCTAGATACGGGCTTCCAGACCAAATTACTACAGACAATGGACCACAGTTTGACTGCAAAGAGTTCCAGCAGTTTGCAGAGCAGTACCAGTTTGAACACATTAGGACCTCGCCGCGGTACCCCCAGTCCAACGGCAAGGCAGAGAATAGTGTTAAAACAGCAAAGCAAATCCTAAAGAAGGCTTTTGATGCGGGACGTGACCCACAGTTGTCGCTACTGGACTTTAGGAACACACCATCGGAGGGATGGACAGCTCCCCTGCACAACGTCTCTTCTCACGCAGAACCCGAACTTCCCTACCCATAGCTAGTCAGTTGCTGCAGCCACAGTTGGTCCCTGATGTGGGCGACAAGTTACAAGAGAGAAAAATGAAACAAGCCAGGTATTACAACAGAGGAGCCAAGGTACTACAGCCTCTACAAGAGGGAGATGTGGTGCGAGTCCGACCCCTTAATCGCCGGTCGAAATGGTTCAAGGCCCAAGTTGATCAGCACATAGATGTGCGCTCCTACAATGTTCGCACTGAAGATGGTCGACTTTATCGCCGCAACCGTTCCCATCTCTACAAGGTTCCTGAGAGGTACCAACCAAACCATGATGAAGAGCTGGTGTTAACTAAGTTGTCTACGCCGGAACAGCCTGAGGGTGCATGTCAGTTGCCTTCAGCATCCCCTGTATTGCGGTTGCCTTCTGTATCTCCCACACCACGGATGCCTCATGTTTCAGATGTACAACCTCCTACCAATGGTCTGCCAACGGATGCCCAACCAAGGGAAGTTACTGATCCTGCTCCGGTTACGACTAGAAGTGGCAGAATTGTTAGGAAACCTGCTTATCTGAAAGACTTCTGTGTCTAGTGTGATATTGAACATTGAATTGAATTGAATTCAATATTGAACGATGAAGAAAGGGCATTGGTTGGTTATCGACCAGTTTTGAACAGTGAACATTATAGCTAGTTTCTGTGCCATTCCCAAGTTTCCTTTGGGCTTGTTTGTTACACAACAGTGAGCGTTGAACTTCATAGTTAGTTCCTGCACCATTGCTAAAGCTTCCTTTGGCTATTGGTGTTTTGTTTTGTTTTGTTTTGTTTGGTTTCTTTTGTTTCATTTAAACGAAGGGAGATGTAACGATATTGTCACGCGTATCATTGTCACGCATATCACGTGTGACAAGTCAAGTTTGGACTTGCGCAGTATGTTAAGTTATACATTTATCCCGGATGTATTCGCATGTGCTCCCTGGTCTTGTAATGGCTGACATGTTTTAAACCGGCAGTTCGTCTCCATAATCTCGTCTGTAGTCGTCTTCACTTAACGTTACAACCATTGCAGCTTTAACTAGTCAGGTAGACTGAAATCTGTGACAACAACTATACACGATAAAACTATATTTGATCATTAAATAATAGTCTTAAACTTGATAATTATGTATCATAATTATTAATAACAATGCATGTATTTATGACCATTTTTTCTTTTTCTCATTTTTAATAGAATGGGAGCCCACTTTAGAGTAAATGGTACTGTGGGTTCAGAACAGGATATAAATGTTTTAGAAATTATCGTACACCAGGAATACGGCAGGCAACTCTTCTACAGCAACGATATCGCTCTTCTAAAACTGGCAAAAGCAGTTAACCTCAACAATCAAGTAGGAGCCGCTTGTCTGCCGGATATGAATCTATCCCCCGTCGGCAAAACATGTTGGATCACTGGCTGGGGTACACTGTATTCAGGAGGAATTCAACCAAACACCTTAATGCAAGCTCAAGTACCCGTTGTTTCCAAACAAGTTTGCCTGCTAGCCTACCCGAACCAACTTGATGACACTATGGTCTGCGCAGGTACCAGGTTCGGTGGCGTGGACGCCTGTCAAGGTGACAGTGGCGGACCGTTGGTCTGTGAGTTTAGCGGCAGGTGGTTTCTTGAAGGAATCATTAGCTGGGGAAGAGGGTGTGCAGCTCCGAACACTTACGGGGTATATGCAAATGTTCGCGTCCTTTTGCCATGGATTAATGTTAATATTAACCGCACTAACAGATCAGTAGCAGCAAGCAGGATCTCTGCGACACTTTTAGGTAAGTAGACAGTGTGACTGATAAAAACGCGAAAATAGACGTTTTTTTTTTCAAAACAAAAAACCTCACCCACAGCCCTTAACTGTCTACATACACTCAAAAAAAATCCCAAAAAATGATGAAAATGCTGAAAATAAAGTGGAACCTAGAGCCACCGTAGAGTGAAAACTTTGAACATCTTACGGAATTATTTTTTTTTCTCTGTTCGAGTATGCAGTGGAGAAATGCGTCATTAGTTTTGAGTATATATTAAAACAGTGGATAGTGTTTTTCGCGGGTTCTGATTGGCTTCTCAAACTTAGGAAATGCAGTGCTATTCAACACCGAACGACAATTACGAGCAAAATGTCCTTCCGGTTTGCAGCCGTAACAAACGAGGAAATTTCACAAGTAAACGAATCGAAGAGGGGATGAAATTCGGTTTGGCAGGTTTTAACACGTAATGCTTTGTCCGTTTAACCTGAATTACTGAATCGATGAAACCGGTGAAAAATTTCCTTTTACAAATGCAAATTAAGTCTTGTTTTCAGAAATATGCTTAAGACCACTTCTTTTACCGGATGGTTTCAAATGCAAAAAGAATTCACAACTCTTCTTGAAGAAATGCCCTCCTAAGAACTAAGCAAATGGCTTCATTGTTTCCTCGGGAAAAAAAGTTGCGGCTGTTCTATCATTTGCGTGACATATTGCAATCGTCGGCAGTAATAAATGACTTAAAAACCATTATTTTTAATGTTCAATTATCCCACTGTTTTAGTACATTTACCTCGCCGCTTCGCTGCTAGGTAACCGCCAACTACCTCTACTTCAGGGTATAACTGTTATTTACTCAATGACATTAACATTATATTTTTTCAACTAATTCTGACAAGCTCGCGTGCCTGTGTAGCCTCCCACGCAGACGTTCGTTGGGGTTTGCCCCTCGGGCAGGAACGCGAGACGAACCCCGTAAGAACGTCTGTGTCGGAGGCTAGCCCGTGTGACTTGGACGGTGGCGTCATTTTCAGACCGGAATCCTTCAAGTTTTTGCTTTCTTGTACATAACAAGGCTAAAGTTTTTTATTTAAACCTTACTGGGATTACCAAACTTGAATATGCAAGAAAAATTGAAATGAATTCTGGTCTTAGTAGTAAAAAGACATCATCGTGCAAATGGGGCTATCATCGCTCAACAATTTTACTGTTATTTCAAAGGTACAACCCCGGACAAAACCTGTTAAGACAAATCGCGAAAATGCCTATTTTTTCCTATCATCCTGGCAAAAACTGAAACCTCCGCCAAATGAATGCCCGATTTCCTCCCTCCCCTTATTCAAAGTTGTTTAGGATAGTATGGCAATTATACACGTTGGTTTTTAGACCAAGACAACTTTGAATAGGGGGTGGGGAGGAGGCTTACTTTTTCTGTTTAGAGGAGACAGGAGTAGGGTTCAAAAGTTAGAAAATAGACGTGTGGGGGCGTATTTTCTCGAAAACAGAGGGAAAAAACCTCCGTTTTTGGAAATAGTCTGCCTTACAGTTTGCAATTACAACCAAAACAAACAACTTAAAAATAGCTTTTTTGGCAAAGAGTTTAACTGAGAAATTTCGGTGTTCTAATATTGAACTTTTTGTTTCAAGGCAGTGCAAGCATGTCCCGCAGTTTTACCTTGGGGATTTCACCGTCAAGCAGTTTTTGGCCTTCAGCTATTACGCCGCCAACGTCAACTTCAGTTTCTGTGGCTGTTTCCATGTCTGTGATCGGTGTTGGCCCACTTTCTGAACGAGATTCTTCAAGTATCTCTCCTTCAGATGTCCAGAGGAACATATCGCCGTCTCCAGTACCAAAAGCTAGGACGATCAATAATATTCTTCTCATTGGAAAATTGATCTGGATGCTTTGATGTTGAAAGATTGTTTAGTTGATAGTCGACAGAGATTATTTTCCTGATCTAATCGACTTTTCAGCTATGTTTTCTACAAAGCTTGGAAAGCTTTTTAGAGGAATATCTATTTCAGTCTTCCGACCTACCAGTTTTTTAGCCTGAGAAACGAACTCCAAATGAAGAAACGAAGAGTTTGCTGTTAACAATTGCAGCAAGGATCAGTAGAGTTCTGTAACAACTATACAAGAGGACGTCAGTGTCGTTGTGACATTCATGATTAGGGTCAATGTGCCCTTTTTTTGCTTTAACTGACATGATGTCAAAAAGAATAAATTGAATACCTGATTTAGTGATTTATTCAAATTTAAAAGACGGTGCATTTACAGCACTTAAAATGGAAGCCAAGTTCAAAATCAGTATGTCAAAGGGTACCATTTTTCAACAAAAATTAAAGGTATACAAAGAGTCCCTTTTCTGTCAAAAATAAAGGGTAAGGGTTGGACTTCTAGGGTAGGAGTAGTCTCCTTCGCAGCCGTTATTAGGGTCGTCACGCAACGCTCCTCCCCACTAGTGGGGAGGAGCGTTGCGTGACGACCCTAATAACGGCTGCGAAGGAGACTAGGGTAGGCGCCTCCCCGTATAAATATGGCCGCCGTGACGTCATATGAAAACGCTCCATATTGAGCTAAAGTCTAGCCCCCAAGGTTTATGGTTTGAGTTTGATGAAGAGACGCTAGAGGCCTTGCATTAATTTAACAATTCGGAATATTTCCAACAACAAAGGCGGGTTCATAAAATTAATTCCCACAATAACAACGCTGCAAGCTCGGATATCTACAGTTTCCAGCAATGTATTGTTATGTTACGACGAGGGGACGCTTCACTGCAAATTTGCGTAAAGCTTCTACTGTACATTGGCTGGAGATTAACCCTTTCACTGCCAAATGTGGCCAAAGGCAAATTTCGACCAAATATCCAAATTTCATTTTCTAAAATTTTGACAAACAAATAGCATCATGTGAAAGTACAGGCAGAGAGCTTTCATTTGAATGGTCACATCATAGGATGTTGTCCACAGACTCAAAAGTTAGAGTCACCTTACAAATCTCCATCAAACACTCTAGCAGTGAAAGGGTTAAAGATCACATGTTACGGCTATCGTTTAAGAAAGGGCACGCCCTGTTAAAAAAAAAAACGCAAATGGTATACTTTTTCAAAAAAATAATTCTAGCCCCATGAGGACTCAAAACCACTGTTTACCGTTAAGGGCTATTGGCAAAATACTTGATCGGTGCTACCAAGGGAGAATTCTCACTTAGTGCTACTACTTTAAATTGCCACTGGGAATGGGATTTGAGGCAAACGTTATGTGGGACGGGCGCTCTTGGAGCTAAATGATAGGTTAGCCTGGAAAAATGGAAATTGTAAATCCTCACCTCACCCTTAAAACCCCCCTCCCCAATGAGGGGACCCTGAGAGAGCAGAAGCCCGAGCGGGGTGCAGAGCAAACTTGGATTCTACGCCATAGCAATCGAACAGACAAATAAACCCAAAAGACGCTCAGAAGGATAGCCAGTATATTTTCACCTGGTTACAGCTCATACAGACAGTATATTCCAGGTATAGCTTTCAAAATACATAAGCGTAGTTTATGCCTAGGATAAAGAAATCGCAAAAAATATATTATTAATGCAGCATTAAGCCCTTAAAGAGTTCAGTATCAACATTCTCCTAGTAATATTAATGCTTTATAAAAGAGATCGGTGACAAGAATTAAGGACTTCATCACACAAGATGAATCTGGCTGATTCTACAAAAAGTACTCCCCTCCACATTTATGGGAAACGTTCGGGGGCAATGAATGAGAATTTCACTTTTCATATTAGGGTTTAAAGGGTTAAGCGACGTGCAGGGTTATAATAAATACCTATACTGGCCGACAATGCCTGAAATAGCAGTCTTAAAGTCTCTTGATAGTATCCGTAAATCCTACTTTTTGTACACATCTCGATGTTAATTAGACAGAGATGTTCATGTTTTGCGAGTACATCATTCTAGGTGAAACAAGAAAACGTCCTGCACGGTTATGATGTTTCTCACACTAATTACTTGAGTGCCAGTCAGGACTAATGCCCGCTATGCGTAGCTAATAATTCTAACATAAAATAGCTCTAACTTACTGTATAATTTATTTTTACTTCTAAATTCATTTGTATCTCTCGTCCAGTACTAGGATATTATAGCAGGTTCTCTTGACGAAAGACTAGTCTCTTGAGAACCAAAAACAAATTGAATATACTCATTCAAGACAGAATTTCTTGACTCGTTTAAATACCGTTAATTGAGGATCGTCTCTTTCGTTAACAAAGTTAGGCCAAACATAAGAAAGAGACAGACGCACCCTAATTTAAGTTATATTCAATAGTCTAAAAAGGTGCATTAACTTCTTAGCAGAGCAATCGTTATCAACAAGCGCACACGTAAATAACGTTTTCTTATAAGCAACTTTTACACTAATAGTCCTTCGAAAACGGGCCTGAACAGAATTATTCAGTGTACTCCTAAGTCTTCTATGTTGTTATCTCGTCCATAGAATCCGTTGTTATAAAAGATTTCAAAAATTTCCTCAAGCCCTTCTCCCCCAAGATCACGACTCCAGTTTGATCTTCGCCAGTCTCTTTTTAAGGTCGTCTCCTTTCTCCTGATAAAAACAGAACCAATGAAAGGGATTAAAAGCTGTTTTTACTAATGATGTTTAGTTAGTCTTCAGAAAGTGAACTGAATATTACACCGTAGGATATAATTACGAGTATAATAATAAGCAAGTCGTTATAGCGCGTGCGAAGCGCGCAGCGGAGAACCATGGGTAAGAAAATTTGGTAACCTATGCATCCGAGAAATTTTGGTAGTCACGTGACCGTACGTCCGCCCGTCCGTCCGCACCACTGGTACACCAACAAAGGACACGAAGGACACGAATTTCGATTCTTTGGAAGAAAAACATGAACATTTCATAGCGGCGAGGCTGTGAGAAAATGAGAAATGCGAGCGCCAGCAAGATGAAAATGAGCGGCAATGAAAAAATAAAAGCGAACAAGAACACGGTAAATAAAACCTTTGGTAAGCACATACGAAAATTCTTCCATAAAAATGATGTGTAACTAGGAAGTTTGAAGTTTTAGTCGCATAAAATGGTATTGTAGTCTTGCAAAACAAAGGCAAAGAAAAACAAAAAAAGCATGCAAATTTGTTCTTTTGCTAATTAGAAAAAAAAAGTGTCCTGCACGTGCAAATTTATTAATTTTTTTGTTAATTAGATCTATTGATCTTGATGCCATTTCCATTGCCGTCCCCGTTCAGCATTACATGATTTATTTTTTTTGTTTATAAGTATTATTAACCAGAGCTTCGCTTTTAGCCCTGGCTAAATCTAGATATTAATGGCTGGTCGCCCCATTCAAAGGAATCCAAGACAGTCTTGGATTCTGGATTCGATGTGCATTCAGGATTCTATGTACTAGATTCCGGATTCTTAATCATTGGAACTTGTATTCCGGATTCCACTCATTAATTTGATTCCGAATTCCTTGAGCTGTATTCCGGATTCCAATGGCCAGGATTCCAGATTGCACCGCAAAAATTTGATGGAATCCTGATTCCACAAGCAGGCCTGTCCCGATGGTGCTCGTAAAATGCTGGAAACTTGCTTACTGGAATGCCAAAAAGTTGCTGCAAAATTGCCTAAAACGTTGCTACCGAAATTCTGCATATTTTATCTATTTTTTGAAATTTTTTCTGCTTTAGTTTTTTGTTCTCCACAATAATTACTAACGTGGGTCCAACAATTGCCTTTTTAGGCCTGCAAAACTTTGTTATGTCTTCAAAGGTGGATAATCATTTACAAGAGAATACAATTCGCATAAATTGAATTTTTCTATGAAATCGTTGACTATTTCGTGATTGATACGTGCTCTAAACTTATGTTTTGCTCAAAAATTGCTCAGAAAGGAAAAATATTGCTCGAGGTTGTTAGAAGCTCAAAAAGTTGCTCCAAAAGCCAGAAGTTGCCGGAAAGTTGCGGAGCGCAATCTGGACAGGCCTATCCACGAGCAAACATTTCCCAGATTGCAGAATCCGGATTAACTTACATGAGCAAGCTGGAATTTTCCACTTACCGGTGAGTCCGATGATCTCTATTTGAAGCGTTATAAGTGCGCAAAAAAAACCAAACAAACAAACAAACAAGCAAAACAAAAGACAGCAAGAACAACAAAAACATCTCTCAGCGACTTTTGCTTTAAGGCTGGGCTCCCAATCCCAAGAGAGGTAAATCTTCATCTTCTTTTAAATAAGTTTGGTGACCGATGATTTTTTTCTCTTCTTTGAAAATGAACAGTGACTTTCCTCTCTAAAATGTAGACTAATTCTCAGAGCAGAAAAAAAATCGTCAGAAACGTGTTCAAAACGTCTATTCGCAAATAATTATAGTCATATTAAATTTGGTGTTCAAAGAAATCGATCGGTAAAGTTTGACAAAACTCTCACTGTAGTTTCTATTTCAGACGAATGACCTTAAGCAGGCTGTATAGTAAGTTTTTTTTGTTACGTTAAGTGAGCTTTCTTTGTAGTACAGCTTTGAGCAGGCATGAATGATTCCAGGGAACTTCAAACAGTGAGTTGAACCTCTATATCTTGAAGCGGCCACCCTCGGGGTACCGGCAAGTGGCCGCTTATTGGAGGTTGGTCTCTCGATAGAGGTGGTTCATCGTAAATTACAGTTGAACCTCTCCACAACGGACACCCTGGGGCCAGAAGAAAGTGGCCGTTAGTCGGCAGATTCGACTGTAGCATAATCGTTGGCAGAAACATCACTTTATTTTGACACAAACGCGCGACGGGAGAAACATTACTGGTCTTCAATCGGCCGTCACCTTCTATCTCAGACTGTATTTTCTTTCATCATATTCTAAATTGAAGCTAAACTAAGTGTATCACGTGCTTGATGGGGAGAACTCTCGTTGGCACAAAAGGTGGCCGCTTAATAGTGGTTTAATTTCTCATTCTTTTCTACAATTATTTCGGGACTATGATTCCTGGCCGCTTAATTAAGGGTGGCCACTTAATTGAGTTTCAACTGTCATTTGAAACTGCACGATATGAAAAACTGATTAACAATATTTCTTATTTCCTATATGTCAACATATCTTACCTTCTATGCACAAACATCACAATTAAAATTATCAAAAGTAGAAGGACCAGTCCACCAAGAACACCAATTATAATCCACACGGTGTCATCACTACTGCTGGTTGGTCCGACAGGCATATCTGTAGGTGTGGATGTAGGCTTGAAAAGAGATTCCACACCAGTTATATTGGCGCCAATTGCGGCTTCAATCTGTCGTTCATAAAGTTGAATAATTTCAACCAGTGCGCTGCTAGGGAGTACTGATTGGTTTCCAATAAAAAGTCCCGCTGGCTGCTGAACGTAAAAAGCGACGAGAAAAGTACCCGAAGCGTTTTTAGGATAACCGGGGAGAAGATGAACTCGCAAAGATAAATAGAGGTCGATTCTGATGAAATGAAAAAAAAAAAAAACAAAAAAAAGACAAAAAAAACAAAAAACGTATTAATGACTTAATCAATCAATCAATCAATCAATCAATCAATCAATCAATCAATCAATCAATCAATCAATCAATTAATATTGTCATAATTCATTAAATAAGTAAATAATAAATAAATGAATTATTAGTATTACTCGTAGCCGTTTTGTGTCGTCGCGTAATGTTCCTCCCGAAGTGTTCTACGATGAAAACACTAAAACAGCAGCGTGGGGACTAATAAATTATCGCAGTTAATTTCTTAAATAACAATTAACTTTAAAAAGTCGACTTAGAAAACGTCGGATATTACTGCACCCAATTATTTGTGTTTAGATATCGTTTGAAACACGCTCTCTCGTGTTAATAAGCAGAAGCCGGCGTTCAGAGGTAAACTAGGTGAAGGCACACAGGGGGCCCGTGTCTCAAAAAGTCCCGTCCGTAACTTTTCGAGCCTGTAATCAAACACACAAATATTAATCTAAAGAAAAAATGTGCGGGATAACAAACTTGTCCATTTTGCTTTTGAGTGATAGTTTTACCAAATTATCAGGAAAACTTTTGCAACCTAGATCTTGAAAGTAAACTACAACAGCTTTCGTGATCCGTTAATTACTAAGTTACCTTCCTTGCCGTGTAACGGTTAATGCACATTCTGTCCTGTTCACATTACAATATTCGGACGCAACGGACGCCATTATTTCTTTAAAAGCCTGGTCTGTTGTATAATCCCATTTGAACTATCAAACAACAAGTAAACAGAGAGTAAAAAGATAATTAGTGTCCCGATAAGTAAGTCTGAAAGGTACAAAACTTGGACACCGCCATATTGCTTTCGTGCGACAAAAATTACATTATATTAGCGATTTATTATATCCATTTTGATCCCTGCAATCTGACTGGCATATGTATATGTTTCTTCGCATTAAATCGTTTGAAGAAAGACACACAATTACTAACAATTAATACAAGAAAAAATACTTACAGTGCTATTATAAAGAATGGTTATCTGCACCGCCTCCAGTTGTTCTTCTGCTGATGGCGTTCGCGGCTCAGCAAGCGGAGGGGTAGGGGCTGTCTCGTTTATCTCCAGAGCTATGACGTAATAACAATTATCCCAGTTAAAAACACGCACGGCTAAGAACCTGGTTTTTAGGAACCTGTTAGGCTAAAATTTGCCAGTTAGGACCCTTAAATACAAGAGCCTGTTTAGCTTTAAATTTGAAACAGGTTCTCATTTTCTAAAATCTATGAAAAAATTCTGTACACTTGAGGAAATAAGATAAGTCAACATTCAGAATCCTATTTGGAGACATAGATGTCTTATCATTCCAACTGCAATGTAATAGAATGCAGATATCATATAAGGAATAAGCTGACTATCACGTCGCGGGTTTTAACTTTCTTATCTTCTTCGTTCAGTGAAGCCCCTTTCGACTGTTCAAAAGGTTTCGGGCCGTGGCCATGAGATCTTAAATAGCAAAAATCTCTATACCCGGCAATTCAAGGACACTCATTATCTGAAAGCTTTTTACGATTTTTCCCAGTCAGATCTAGCTCATGCTAACGATTACTAGAGTTCTGAAGATCATCGCTTCGATTTAGGTCGAGGATTTTCTTCACCCGTCTTCAGCGACAAACATTTTACTGAAAGTGACTGTAGTTCCAATCTTAAGAAGGCTTCTTGGAATTTTTTTAATCGAGCGTTTGTTATTTTAGTCTAATACAGATACTGTAAGTCAAATAATTGGCCATATGTGTCCCCATTACAAAATTACCTCTGCATCGTCCATCAATAAAGAAAAGGTTCTGTCCACAGTCACATCTGTAAGTACCGATGTCATTGATGCACCTTTGAGTGTTCGTGCAGTTAAACAACCTGTCATCTACACACTCATTAATATCTGCAAAGTAAAAAAAATCGGTAGAATGCTTCAGTTTTTTGCTAATTGAACACTAACTTAAAGGACATCTTTATTGACTATTTTGGAATCCCCTATATTGCACTCTGTTTACCCCAACCCACCCCAAAAAGGCTGCATAAAGTTTTTTTTTAGTACTCTACGGAATATGCAGTTCTACTGGGAACATTTGAAAAAAAAAAGGTTATGCATAATTTGGGGGCAGGCGGAATAAACAAAGCGTATTATGGGAGATTTGGACTTACTAAAAACTGAATCATTGGATAATGCAATTCTAGAGCTCTGACTGGCTTAGCTATCCTGATATATAAGCCATTGTTATATTCCTAGACTTTCACTCAACTAAACAGGGACTGCCATTGGTTGATTCTTGGTCACGTGGCCTTGACTAAAATCAAATGTATCCCGATCGTGATACATTAAACAATGTATCCCGCTCGGGATACATTGCAGCACGTGATCAAAGCATGGTGGAAAGTGGTGTGACAGAAGGCGGGAAAAACACCGCCAGGTCCTGCCAGTTTTCTTTTTCGTGAATGAATACAACAACACAAAAACGAAGCCTCAAGCCAAAAAGCAACGATTTTTAAAGTTATCCTAGAAGTTCCCACAAGAAAAATAGCAGCTAGTGGAGGAAAAAGATGCAGATAATATGAGGAAAGTACTTTTGTTTGTAAATCATTCATTCAGGGGTTTTGAGAATTAAATTTGTGTTGTTATGAGTACCGAGTCGACTGTTTTGGTTCGCTCCGGTTATTCTTTTGTTGCTGTTGAAGTGAAAGTCTAGAAATATAACAAATCACTTAATGTCAGGTCCCTCGGGAAACCAGTTAGTTTTGTTTTCCCAAGAGTCCTGATGTTTCCCGAGACGAAGTCGAGGGAAACATCAGGACTCGAACTGTTTCCCTCGGGATCTGACATTAAGTGTATATTATATCATGCTCTCAAAACAGGGTAACTGTACGGGTCTGCTCAAAATTAACAACAAACTGAAAATCGGTTCTTTTACACAAATAAAGTCGGGAAGCCTGATTCTCGATATTTTGTGGGCGTTTTTAATAACACAATTATTCCACTCGCGCTTTTTGGATATGACTGAGATGATTATAGCCAACTCGGCGCTAGGCGATATTCAACGCGCACTCGTGGTATAATTGTTAAATAGACAAAAAGGTGGATATGCTCTCTAAAACCGTGATCCTTAACGCTTCCTTAGAACTGAATTTTTTACTTTGTTATTGGAAAAAAAGACCAAAATATTACCATCACAAGTGTACCCATCGCCGGATAATCGATATCCTGCTGGACAAGAGCAATCATATCCTCCAGGGATGTTTTTACAGATATGGCTACATCGATGGAGACGCTTATCCGGATCACACTCGTTGATGTCTGAGAAAAAAATGCTTAATATAAGTATATCCCATCTAAAGAGCTAACATGCACAGAAGACGTCCCTTAGTGTTTAAGCCTCGGCGACGTGTGGGTGAGTGAAAACGAGCTAGATTTACAAGCTGCAGCAAATTGATTCTGGATTCTGTACATTTTTTGTGGTGAAAATGTGAGTTCCCTGAGACCCACGTACCTACAAGCTACGCACTGAAATGGGTTATCGTGCTTTGAATGATACACCGTCTGGTCTCTACGTAAAGTTGGATTTTGGGTAAGGAAAAATCTAGTATACACGAGAAAGAGCATTCGGAAGCCTGTTCAGGATAGGTTATTGGAGTGATAGGAGGGAGGGGGCATCAGGGACCGCGCAGGGGGAGGAGCTGGGGGGCCAGGGGCCCCCCACTTTTTGAAAAATAAATAAATAAAATTAAGTACAGTGGAACCTTTATATAAAGAAGCGCCAAGGGGCTGGCAAAATATGTTCGTTATAACGAGGTTCTTTTTCATATTGCCTTATATTTTAATATTACTGGAGTCAAAAAAAAATAATAAAATAGCTCGTTAGATCGAGGACTTTGTTATAGAGTTTCTACTGTAATATACATTTTCATAAAAATGGTATCTTTGTTGGAATAAGAATCTTCCAGCATCTAAATTTATTATTGGTCCCTTTTTATCCCATCAGTCTGATGCGTAGCAAGCCTCAAAATGCCTAACTTCAAGAAACTGCACTTAGTCCAAGAGCTCTGCATTTTCAACTAAAATCAGCAAGGCTATGTAGCATTTGCAGCGATGCGGAATAGTCTTTTTTGACGAAGGTCTTGATTAAATCTGAAGTCTACTCCACGAACCACGGTTTCTTAAACCGAATTATACCGGCTGATGAAGTGGTCTCTGACGCATTTCCATAACATACTAGACAAAATGAAGGGGTTACAGGAACCTACAGTGTAATATCATGATCTGCGAACTTCTAGTGGTGGATCCATCATCTGCAATCACGCTCAGCAGGAGAAAGGTACTTTTCAGCGGCTTGAAATTTATAAACATGACTCCGCTCAACAATGACTCAAGAAAGGTTCAGTAATCTGACAGTTCTAAACAGCCACAAAGAGAGAACAGCCAAATTTGCTCCTCTCGCCCCCACCTCAAAGTAGGTGGTTGTTTGACCGCCGGCCCCGCACTTTAAAAACTGCTCCGCGGGCCCTGGGCATTGCTTGCAACAGCCCTTAGTCAAAGCGGGGGATCCATTCATATGTTTTAGGAATACGAAACGTTTTCCGTGTTTGCATAGCCTGATACAAATACGAGAGGGGTTGGAAGAATTTGATACAATTATTCGATTGCGAGAAGCATGTTGTTACGGTGGTGGTTCGGCAAAAAGAGAGGACAAAGCTCTATCCTCTCTCGTCGGTATTAAAGACAATACTTACACGTATCTTGAATTTATCCCTCCTTACTACTTGAATAACTGTTTTGCCACTTTTATCCTGAATAATTTAAATTCTTTGCTATGCATAACATTAGGGGTGCTTAGTCAAGAAACATGATTGAAACCTCTGCCAAGTCGACTTTGATTCGCGCCTCAATTACTCACAAAAGCAGAATCCCTATAATATCGAGTACCTGTGCATGTCTTTCCATCCCTTTGAAGTTCGAAGTTTGCAAAACAGTCACAGTTTGGCTGATTATTAGCATCCTTGAAACACACATGGTCACAGCCAAAATCTGGAGAACAGGGGTTCGTTGCTAAAAAGTAAGAAAAACAAAACTATTGTGATCATCCCATTGATTTTATCACTCGTCATTGGTTCAACGGTTACATATTCACCCTTTCAATTTTGCTATTAGCAGAAAAGCTCTCATGGCAAATTAATAAATAGGTTCTATTACAAACAAAGAAGTACGATGCATACCCACGCACTTTCTCCAGTCTGTTGGATCTACCACGAAAAACTGATTACATGAACAGTTAAAGCTTCCCGGCGTGTTATCACACTGGTGCATGCAGTCATTTGATGGCTCGCATTCATTGATATCTATACAGTAAATAAAGACATTCCAATGAGAACACGAATAGTTTACCGGCAATGTAATTGATTGCATAGTCCGCATTTTTAGGGTGTATCCAAATGAGTCCGTTACAGTTTCTAAACAAAGAGAAACATTAACAGGCTTTCATCCCCAGATAAACGAAGGGGCAACGTCAAAATTACGCGTCTTCATTCGCGATGATAACAAACGTTAGCGAAGAAATTACTTTTAAATAACGCAGTCACAGCTTCTTGGCAAACAAATATTCCAAAAAAGTCCCAAATATTTCCGAAGCATTATATCAATGCTAAAAACCACAAAACTACAATCAGTGCAATCCATTGCAATCTTTTTCAAGTTTGTAAGGCCATCCTTGCCTTTTTTGTATTTGCTGCACTGTCGCCGTTTTTGTCTCATCACGCAACACAGACAGAAACGACTGCGAGGGAGGCTAAGTTACAATATACCTTTGAAAACTTTTTGGAAAGACTTATCCAATTTTAATTGGATAATGTTTGGTCATTTTGTGAAAAGAATGTGCTAACAAAGTTATCTTAGTAGGAAGTCCCATACCTTCACAGCTGCGTCTATTCGCTTTAATGGTGAATCCATTGGAACAAGTACAATAGTAGGATCCCGGTGTATTGACACAGATTTGCTCGCAGTTGCTTGTTTGACATTCGTCAATGTCTAAGGAAAAAGTCCAATAATGTAAACGCTAACAGGTTATATACTAGAGAAGTTTCCTTAAGTGGACTATTAACTAAAAGTCTTTTAATATGCATACCGCTTTAATATGTTGTTACAGCATTTCCCAACATGGTAGGTGCTTATTCCTTCTGAAAGGACTCAATTTTTTTAATTCTTTCAACTCATTAGCTGCTCGGAATTCATCTCTTTGCCAGAATTAAGTAACGCCTTTCGCAGTTATTCGAGCCGTTTTCTGGTCTGCGCTGCCTTCAGCCCCTGATGCTAAAGTTAAGTATTCATTACGCACAACGCAAATTTTCGGCTTCTCTCCTCCCTTCTTCTTTCTCTTTTCTGGCTCTGTTTTTTCTTTTAAGATGGGCATTTATGCATCAGTCAGTTCCACCTGCTCCCAGCCACCCACCCCCCCCCGGGCTGACCCCCTGGCATTGCATTTTCTTTGCCTTGGCAAATTCCCGGAGGTGGGGACTCTTGAGCTGTCAAATCCCCCAGGTGGGGACGAAAAAAGAGGGCAAATGCCCCGTCCTCCGTCAACAATTCAACATTTTTCATTGATCGCACAGTCAAAGAGTGCCATTTTAAGCATTTTAATGTGCGATTTTTTTTTTGCAATTAACGTCTTCCTTTGTAATAGCGCGAGGATTCTAATTAAGACTTCACGCCGCGACGACATGCACCAGTTTATGGTTTTAGTATTGATATAAAATTATTGACATTAATTCTGAGTGCTGTAAACTTATATGTTAAATAGTTTTATAAAATGAAAGATGTTCTTCAAATAATATCAACAGAAATTTGATTCAATAACCAAAAACGTTGATTCAAATCGATAGAACACTGTAATTCTTTTCTGGCTTGGTAAACAATGAAGAAATGCCATACATCGAGAATTTTTATTCCCTCTATTTATTCCTATCCTTAATTGACAGATGAGCCAATCTGCTTTTTTCCAGTAAACCCTTCGGTGTAGTTATATTCTGATAGGAAACCGCGTGCGTGTCAAAAGCTCGAGAATGGCCCGGGGGTTGGCAAATGCCCGTCCCCCGGGCAGTGCAAAATTTGCAAATGCTCCACCCCCGGGACTGACAAGGCGGGCAAATGCCCCGCAGTAGCCCGGGGGGGGGGGGGGCTGGGCGCAGGTGGAATTGACTGATGCATTACTAGGCTTTATTTCGTTCTAAAGAGGTCTCTTGAAGTAATACTGGCACGCTTAATAAATTTTCACGGCTATGTGGTCCTGGTTTAATTTCTCTATTTTTTCTCTCTCTTTAAACGCTTTATCGTACATGCACATAATCAAAATCAAAGGAAAATAAAATTTTAACCGAGGATAAATTGAATCATAATAGCCATACCCACCTAAACATTGAGCGCCATCTCCGGTAAATCCTGTTGGACAGGGCCCACAAGTATATCCACTGACATTTGCTGGTGGGGGAAGATCAATACATCCAACTCCTTCGTAACACGGTTGACCATTCAATTCGCAGGCATCAATTTCACTTTCGCAGAACCTTCCCGTATAACCTCCTTGGCATGCACATCCCATGTAAATAAACTTGATGTCGGTGTTGATGGAATCACCCTCTTCTGGCTCTATGCACTGTCCATCGTTGTTGCAGGCGCACATCCTAATTGTTGGATTCCAAAGTGCGCTTGCACCTTTGTCATCAGTAGCAACGATTGATAGATTGAACTGACCAGAGAAAAGCGACAAAAAAAGTAACAACAAAAACAAAAATTAAAAATCTGAATTTAATTTTTTGGCTAGGTTGTGACAGCAGTTTGAATAAAGATTTTCATTTTCGTTAACTACGAGCTTTAAAGTATAAATTACTGGAAAAAAATCTTTTGTTGGTAATATCATCGTCAAATATGCAGATTATTCCGGATTGTCATAGTAAACACCTTCATACAAACTCGATAAGCTTGAAAAACCCTCTCAGTGTCCCTACCCCTTTATGGTCAATTCTGCGGCCATATTACAGACCCCGATCTCAGTCACTTTGGGAAAAAAAAAGGAATTTTTGCAATTCCAACTTTCTGTTTATTCATCTACATGTACCTTATAAAGCCTGAAATGAACTGACACATTTGATATTAATGTGGTGTAAGACTTTCTATTTTTAAATCTCTAGTTACCTGAATTTTCTGACCCCCAAAATCCTGAAAATGTGCGACCCCATTCTAGTAACTCTTAAAAAGTAACCCCATAATAGTTAATCCAGTCGTGAAAATGCTACCCCATCCAGCGACACATACCCATTAGCCTACTACTAGGAAGTACTCCCCCCGGACTCCAGGGCAATTGCCTTCGTCTATGGCAACCTCGTTCCCAGGGGCCTCCCCTTTCCATCCCTACCGCTAAGAAAGAGAACCTGGGAAATAAGCTGTGTCTATGGTTGAGGGAGTTCATACTGAGGTCATAAAAACAAGTCTGTGATTGTTGAGGTGGTGCTGATATAGCCTCCCCCCGCCTCGTTTAATACCACAAATAACTTCCATTAATTTTATTCTCATTAGTTCCCTTCATGCCCGAACATTCTACGAATAGCGGTTAGAGTCAACTCTCCTCCTTCTTTCCTATAATCTACGCCACTCGTTGTTTTGGTTTAAAGTATCGTTGAGTGTCTTACATGTTGTTTATTTGAGTCGTGTTACGGGCTCGCCAAAATACAAACAACCAATAAGAATACTTAGCGATACTATAAACCAAAGCACCTCACAAACTTTTAAGCGCGCTTTAGCTTTCGTAACACTGGCCCTAGTCCCTGCTGTTCTTTGGGTCGTCACGCAACGATCATCCTCCGTGGACCGTTGCGTGACAACTCAAAGAATGTTCTTGAAGCAGATTCTCCTCTCTGTTCGTCGCTGGAGCCGTTTCGCGAGGAGGAACGGCTGCGACTCAGCGACAGAAATTCCACACTGATGACGCAAATCAATGTTTACATAATAATTCCGGTGGTCATGGGGTTCCAAATACAAATTTGTCCAATTTTACGTGTCTTCTGGTCGATTTTGATAAAGTGTTGTGTTCATCTGCCAACGAGCTCCAGCAAAACTCAAACGCTTCTTCTAGAGAAGAGTATATTCCACAAATATTGACTGTTTTGCTCGAGATTCTTCGTGTTTACATTTGACCTTTGTAGTCTTCTGTCTGTCATTCGTAAACAATAGCTAAAACAATGTAACTACCCTGTCAACCAACAAGCGCTTCTGACCGGATTCCGGACAGATTATACGTCATCAGTATGGAATTTCTGTCGCTGAGTCGCAGACGTTCCCCTGCGCGAAACGTCCCCAGCGGCGAAGAGCGAGGAGAAACGGATGTTTTCGCAGGCTGCGCTGATTTTTGTGTAAAGTTATGTACCTTTTGTGACGACGTTACATTCCAAGAAAAGTACAGCACGTTTCCACTTTGTTTTTTAGTGGCACTTTCAGGTTTGTTAATGACTTCAAAGTTTACAGTGTCTTCGTCCTGCGCAGTAATATTAAACTGAACATTGCCATCAAGCGTTGCATTTATTACATCCGAAGCACTTACTATCACTGGTGGAAAATTTTCTACAGAAAGAGAACAAAATATTGTAGAATATTGTTTTCACGAACCGTCTGTTTCTCGACGATGCCCACAAATATTGACTTTCTTTTCCCTTATAATTTTTACCCTTGGTTTTCCTCATTATTCAAAACAATTCTCTTTCTCTTCCCCGGATGGCTACTGTTTGCCACAATTGTAGATCACCATTAAGATGAATTCAACTAAGATCTTGGTTTTAGGAAATAATAAAGCACAAACACATTAAGGAAACACCTGCCCTTCTCCGTCCGATGTTTTTAAATTGTCAACCACTTCAACCAGGGACAAACATGCCCGAAAACATTTCTGTTACAATTGTTACAATTGCGCCTAACTAGAAACATTGTATCAAATTCCGCTGGCGAAGTAATGTTTGTTTTAGTTTAAAAGGATTAGAAAAAATCGAAACATAACATAAAAGTCGAAAGGTAACATTGGAAACCCTCCAAAGCCACACCCTATGGAGCGGTACATTCCTACTTAGCCCATATATGGTAGTACCCCCCACCCCCCACTACTTAGCAACACAATTCCACGGGTGACTTACCGAGGATGTTTGTTTCGTTCTCAAACTGAGTATTTATATCTTTGGTTACCAGTCCAACGGACACGTCGTTGGTGGCTGCAGCGTCGAATAAGCACTCGATGTTATCTCCACATCGAGTCGTGGCCTCTCTCTCCACAGATGCGTTAAACCACGTTATGTTTTCAATGAACATGGGCAAAAAGTCCGGTTTCGCAAAGGTATCTACGCTTTCATTTTGAGCATACGTAAACAATGACTGAGACTGATTGATTTGCCCTGAGAAAAAGAAAATAAAAGCGTTAAACAAGAAAGATGGGATTTTTTTTCTTCAGTACACGAGGACGAGGCAAGAAAGAAAGTTGCCGGACTAATTAACGTTTAAAGTTTATTGAGAAAGTAGCGCTGAACCTCCACAGGAATTTGATGCTAAAGGTGAAAGCACGCGCACGACACCCTTGCACGACACGCTTAGCGTGCCGTAGATCACGGATATGCGCATATTAAATTGAAAAAACAAAGACGGACACACTTGCCTTTGTTTTGGCAAATTTAACACGCTAGACCTTTTGTTTTTTTGTAGCGTGCCATATGTCACGGTAAGTGTGCGAATTATAGCACGGTTAGCGTGCAATTTGGGTAAGACACGCTGAACACGCTTGATTACTAAAACCGCTAAGATGATAAAAATGGCTCGGGTTTTCAGCGGATTTAATCAGCATTGATAACTGGTTGAAGTGAATCAAATAATCCAATGGAGACTGTTTTGGAATTTGATAGTAACCGTGGCCATTTGAAAATCACGACTTAATGGTGGTCTAGCCTGGAATTAACGCGAGATCAGTGTAAACCAATTCCTCCGGCTGTCGGCTGTTGACTGGAATCGCAAAGAGGCCTGCTATCGCATGCGAGGCACTGAAGTTATGTCGCCTGAAAATTATAGTTATGCCACCGGAATATTTATTAGCAGTAATGCACAGAGAAATGAAGTTGAATAAATTAGTTTAATATATTTCTTTAAGCCATGCTGAGACGAACGAAGGTAATTAAATCGGAGAAACAAAAACTGCCTAGAATTTTCTATAGGTTGAGGAAGGCTAAACATTTCTAGATGACCGTTCCATGCATGTACAATTTTCGAGGGTTATCTAATAAATTCCTTACGATTTTCTGAAGTTTAATTTTTTCCATTTCATTCCCCAGTTAAGCTATTTTTCGTAGAGAATTAAGGAATCCTAAAATTTTCGGAACCGAAAATACGATAAAATTCTCACTTTCCTAAAACTTTCAATTGGAAGCTAAATTTCTCGGGAAAATAATGCTGAACCCCTTGTAATTTCGAAGCGCTATCAATCATAATTTATGTGAAGATATCTCGTTACGCTATGCTAAGACGAATCAAGCGCTGTAAACGTGTACTATATCTCGTTCTTCACAGGACGAAAAAAACAAGAATCTCTGAACTAAAAACACTGTAGAATGAGGGAGGATTGCGGGCGACTTTTCTTTGAATTTTGGGCGACAAAACTCTTATTATCAGGTTTTGGACGACATAACTTCAAACGACATCACTTTCGAGTAGCTTGACCGTCACCCCTTTAGATCGAGCTCGATGAATTAATTCAATGCCCGAACTTTATGGAACAAATGATTGCCTTCAAAGATTTCACGCGGACTACTTTAAATTTAGTTCTTTTTCTCTTTTCTCAGTGTGTGACTGACAGAGATTTAATTCTCGGATCGAACTTTAGTACTCTAAACACACCGTATTATCGTGGCAAAAACAAAGAATCAAACAAAAAAGCACCATACAATTTCGGAATTCTGTTAAAAAATACATTTTTTGCTTACTATTCAAAAAGCGGTGAAACAGTCATTAATTAACTGATGTTTCGCTTTTTGTGTTATTGTCGGCCGGATCAATTAAGCAACGTTGGAAACGTTTTGGAATTTTGGTACATCTAGAAAAGCAGGCTGGTTTTCATTTGATCACTACGATCCTTGCAATCGCTAAAAAATAAATACAATTTAGTGATCCTGGCACTTGATGATTTCTATTATATTTGATCGCGATTGCTGCGATCGGCAAGAAAGTGTCTTAAGTTCGAAAGATCACTGTTTCTGAGAAAATTGCAAATGTGTTTTAAATTAAGGAAAGTTAAGATAACCTTTGCACAGCTTCGTCAGTAAACATTTCTGGAAAGTACTTTGATTTTGCAATGCTAATATAGTTCTACCCATAAATCCAGTAGGTCACACCGTTCACTTTTTATACTTTTCAAGCGACAACGTTTTTTCAATCAGATACTATCGCTGCGATCGCTGAGGAATAACTTTTTCTTTCTCGATAGTTACCAAAAAAGGGTGCCGTTCATAATCATTTACGGTTCCTTTTTGTAGAGGAAATTTATTTAGCTTATAGATAACACGCCTTGCGTGCTTTTGCGCACACTGAAAGCGTGTTGTGCTTTTTCGCACGGAGCTTTTGTTTGAAAACTTTAACACGCTCTTTTGTTCGACTTGCTCACGCTTAATTGTCTCAAGCGTGTCCTCTGAAACAAAAGAAATTGCTAATGAGGCAAGATTGCAAGCGTGCTAAAGCGTGTTAAAATAAATTCTTTTGTTTTAAAGTGAAAGCGTGTCGTGCGCTTGCTTTCACCTTTAGCATTAAAATCCTGTGGAGGGTCACATTTTATATATGTACCTCTTTGAAAAAACGTTGTCGCTTAAACTGAGCATAAATCATGAATGATGTTGCTTCAAGAATTTACGGGTATATGTTCATAAGCAAAGCAAATGAAAGTTCTTTCAACAGCAGCTGCTCGTGCGGATCCAAATCCTAAGAGTACTTTGTTTAAGGCATGCCGTTGTCTTTTATATGTCTTCCAAGAAAGCTTTTAGGTCCTATCTATCATTTTCAAGACTGCGATAGCGATATGGCTACGCTCTTCAACTACAGTGGAACCCCGCCTTACGGCCACCTCGTTATTACAGCCACTCTTTTTCGGCCGGGCAAAGCGGCCATGCATTTCCTTATTAAAAAAATCCGAAAATGCGTTCACCCATTAATACGGTCAACCGCAACATTTTGAAATTCCAAACAGTAGAAACTCTGAATCATTATACGTATCTGGAAAACTGCCCACCTACCCCTCCCCTAAGCCAACATTTAACCCTGAGTGAGAACACTTACTTCGCACTTAAGGTAAAATGTTGGCTTAGGGAAGGGGTAAGTGGGCAGTTTCCCAGAAACGTATAATGATTCAGAGATTCTACTGTTTACGGCCACTTGTTCGAAACTTAGAAAATTAAAATGCCTGTGACATGTCAATTTTATTGACCTACTACTCTGAGCCTGTTCTCGTACTGTTTTTAGACTACAGAACACATAAAGTGCACTTGTTTGGATTTAAAAAGTATTTTCTGTACTGAACGAAAATTTTAGGTGGTTTATTTCAATTGCAGAACACGATATCTACATTCCGTTTGTTTATTAACAAGTCATCAAATTTGAGCCTGCCCAGGTGATACGGCCAAAAGTTTTTGACCGATTGGTGACCGCATTAACGAGGTTCCACTGTACACTGATCTTGACCTTTTCTGGGATGCATCGGCGCGGAAAGCTTCGATAATATAAACTTTTCTGGAAAGAACTTCAAATTTGCAATGCTAATAAAGTTCTATCCATAAATCAATTGGGTCCCATCGGGCATGGTTAAACGACAACGTTTTTTCAGTCAGGTGTATATAATTATGTAATAATAATGATAATGATAATAATAATAATAATAATAATCATTATTATTATTATTATAATCACAAAAGTAAATTATAATTAAAAGTTTTAACTTTGACAATTTTACATGTAGAAGAATGTCAGACCTCAACGAGGTAACATTTGCCATAAAATATCTTCCCATGTCACACCTAGGATGATGACGTCATCAGTCACGTGACTATTTCCGAATTAGGTTTTTTTGTTGCTGTGACTAGATTTCATTATTGAGTTAAAAACAAATAGCATATTTGAGGTTTTGGTTGTGTGAGGCATTTAAAAATAACCAGTTTACGTCCGGGGGTAATGAACATGAGCGAAAAAATCGGGGGACCAGGCCAAGAGCTGTTGATAGTTGACGTTTCATCACATGGCAGAGAAAATTTGCAGGAAACTAAAGGTGATGTTACACGAGACGATTTGCACCGACGACTTTTAGCGCAACAGAGCGTTGCAATGTTGGAACAACGTTGTAACTATTCGCAGCAATGTTGTAACGCTGAGTGTTGCGCTAAAAATCGTCTCGTGTAACATCACCTTAATGTTTTACCTGATAATATTTTTCATAACCAAAAGAGGGACATGACGTCATCAGTCACGTGATCAGAGCGTTTTGAATATTTTAATTCGTTTGTAAAGTACTTTTTTTGCCATAAATTGGCCAGTTTTTGTTGTTTTTCTCTACAAATCTTTACACTATATTACCCCTGAGTAATTATTATTCCGTTTTCAAAGCAGAAGCAAAGGAAACTAAGCCAGAAGTTTAAAAGTTGCGTAAATTGACCGATATTGCAAATTAAAATCGAAAAGGAGAACTACTCTTGAGACTTTGAAATCCTTTCTCAACTTAACTGTTTGTTTGCCGAAATAAATCTTCAACGTTTGTTAATAAAGGAGAACTTTAAAAACCAAAAGGATGTATTTGGCGGCCATATTGTTTTTCTTCATTCCGGGGAGAGAGGTCATGTAGCAGCTCTTCTAACCCTAAAAGCCAAATGGTTTGCTACCCTAACCTAAAACAATGGAAATAATGATGAACAATGTTGTGTTAATGTTTTCCCCGACCGATGAAAAGACACCTTACGAGCAGGGAGAGTTGGTAGCCGCGCGATCTATAGTTCATAAATTTCTTAAACCTTCCTGGCATGGATCAAGCCTGAAAGAGTATTAATGGGTTTATTGTGAGCTTTAATTCTAGCTTCGATCAGTTGAAAAGATTTAATTCTACACGGAAATTAAAAAAAAGAAAACGAAAAAGTCAGTCTTGAAAACTCTCAATCACCATAGAGAAGGAATATATACCTCTTTTAAACTCGAATTGTCAGTGTTTACCGAGGTGGTCCAGTGGATAGAGGTGATAGTTTTTAATTCTGTCTTATTGTGAGGGTCCAATTTCGAATGCCGTTAAGGAAATTTTTCGTAACCGTATTTTTTTTCCTTTTTTCAAAATTCTTTTTTCCCCAGTGTTGTGCATATAGCAAGTAAAATAATGTGGTAAATCTAAAACAAAGTTTACATGAATATAAAAAATCCGGTATGTATCATAGCGTATCTACCGGTATAGTTTGGTAATACTGGACGTTGTTATCATTTCCTAGAGACTGGGAATATTTACAACAACCGGAGTTTAATGCGGCACCATCATATCCGACCTCTGAATCAACTGCCGTATTTAATTACTTTCATCGACTAAAGTAGGTGCTCGGCACTCATAACAAATTCCACGTTTGAAAGGGGCCTAACATGACATAAGTTTCAGCTTAGTGGTTTGAGGGCTGTTATTAAGTTGTTGTTTTCTTTTCAGTAAGAGCAATTCGTATCTCTCCTTGTAAATCCATTTTATTAATCGACTCGTGCCGCGACTTAAGAATGAGCTGTAATAATTGATTTTACTTTCTCTTTGACATGATTTGTACGTCACTGAACATGATTTGTATATCAAAAAGAGCGATCAATTTTCATCCATCTATTTCAATAAAAGCAAATGGAGTCATTTCTCACCATAGCGGACAACCTCGAACCGTGCCTTCGTCGTACAAATATGCAGCACCGAAGAAAGACGAAAAAGCTAACCCTTTTTGATCAAATTATTTTAAGGTTTAAACTCGAAGCTTCATATAGTGATGATTATAATTTACCTTTACCGGTATCACTTGTAATAATAATAAAAATAATAATAATAATACTACTACTACTACTACTACTACTACTAATAATAATAATAGTCCCTGGCAACATCAACATACATGAACTCCAGAAAATAACTCTTCTTTCTACAGCCCACCTTCTCAGGCGGGTCCTCTCTATCAAGTAGAAACTCTCTTTGCCTCCCAAAGTCCATGGTTTGGAGTCGGAAGTTGAGAGAGAAAATAAATCGCAATTACACTAGTATATCTTATATAATAATAACAATAATAATAATAATTACAAATGGTTTTTAAGTAATCTGAAAGGAGAAACAGAGGGACTACTTGTCGCAGTTCAAGACCAGGCAATAAACACCAGAAGCTACCAGAATGTAATATGTGGCCAGCAAGTGGAGAGTAAATGTGTTCGCAACATGAAGAGACAGTGGACCATATTATATCTGGGTGTGAGGTATTAGCCTAAACAGAGTACATCTCCAGGTATAATAATGCTGCAGCATATCCATTGCTCCATTGGAGCATCTGTAAAGATCATGATATCGAGATTACAGACAGATGGTACAACAACAACAACATAACCATCATGTGGGACATGCCAGTCAATACTGATAGAACTATAACAGGAACAGACCAGACACCATTGTTAAAGAGTCAGTGAATTCCACCTGCCAACTGATTGATGCTGACTGTTCCATCAGATGGAAACATCGCACTGAAGGAAATCGAAAAGAAAAGCAAGTACAAAGACCTAGAACTAGAAATACAAACAATGTGGCATATGAAAACCGTTGTGATCCCTGTGGTTGTTGGTGCACTTGGTACAGTAAAGAAGGGGATGGTAGAAAAGATCAAGAAAGTATCAGAGGGAGCTACTGTGACAGAGATCCAAAAGATCTGCGTGCTGGGATCTGCGCGAATCCTCAGAAAGGTCCTCAGTGTATGAACAGAATGATTGACTTGAGTGACTGATGCTCCAGGTGCATTGTTTGCGCCCGGCTGATGCACGAAAAGAACACCAGCAAAGACTATCATAGAAGAGACAATAATTTATTTAATTATTTATTTATTTATTACAATTTAATGGCAAATAAATCTAAATGTACGCACAGACAAAGCCCTAAGGATAATCTGTAAAAGAGTGGAACACTCCATGCGAGACAGATCACCATGTAGCTAATCTAAATAAAAAAATAAATATGTAATAAAAATCAGAAAAATATTAAATCAAATATAAAAACATTAAAAACTGTTTTCATTCCTGACTTAAAATAATAACAACTGATTGATGCTGACTGTGCCATCAGATGGAAACATCGCACTGAAGGAAATGGAAAGGAAAGGCAAGTACAAAGACCTAGAACTAGAAATACAGAGAATGTGGCATATGAAAACCGTTGTGATCCCCTGTGGTTGTTGGTGCGCTTGGTACAGTGAAGAAGGGGTTGGTAGAAAACATCAAAAAATTATCAGAGAGCTACTGTGACAGAGATCCAAAGATCTACATGCTGGGGTCTGCACGAATCCTCAGGAAGGTGCTCAGTGTATGATGATGCACAAAAAGAAAACCAGCAAAGACTGTGACAGAAGAGATAATAATAATAATAATAATAATAATAATAATAATAATAATAATAATTATAATAATTATAATAATTATAATAACAACTCACATTTAACGCCAAAGTCGAAGTGAATTTCCCTTGAGGTTGAAGATGGAGACAATACCGTCCCATTAGGCAATGTGAAGTCGTCAGTAGGATCATCATTCCAAGTACCCAGTAACCCGCTGGTGCTGTTTCTGTAATCTTCGCTAAGAGTAACCACAAAGGACAGCATTTCTCGTTTCTCGCAGAACTGCACGGACGTTGTTGAGGGAAAATAAACCTCTACACAGTTTGCTTCTGGTTTCGAGAAAGAAAGGTTTCCGCCGACATCTATGGTTTGATTCGTCAGGTTGGCGTAGTTAGGGTAAATTGTTTCTTCAATCAAAATGTCGATTCCACCTAAAAAAATAAAACGTTTGAAAGTCATTAAGCTTTTGGATATTCAAAAAGGCTGAATCGTTGAGCACACAGTGAGCAAAGTGTGAATTTTGTGGCCTCAGTGTGACCGATCAGAAAAGAATAATCAGGTCATTCAGTCAATCTGACTGCTCCTGTGTATCAAAGCATGTCTCACCTCCTTTCTTGACTTTTACTTCAACGATGCTTGTGTTTTCTTCTTTAGCAGCACCGGCTGAGAAAATTGTGGCATTAGTTGAATTTTGTTGGGCAAGGCGTGTCCTAGCTTGTAATTGGAATACCCCATCTCGTGCATCGATCATTACATATTCACCAAGGCCGTTGAACGTATAATTCCCACCATCTAGTGTCTTAAAATGAGGATCACCCCAGAACCAACCTGGAACAACATAGCAAGTTATTAAGGGATTAAATGAGGAGAAACATAGTACTCGACCTTTTAAAAGCTTTAGCTCTTAAGATACTGCACAGCTCCTGGTAGTAAACGTGGTTTTGGGCAGTGAAGGAAATACGCGAAATGCATTTTGAGCATGAATTATGCTAAAAATACATTGACGATGTAAATACATTGGTACATTTCACAAATTTGAACATTATAATTGTCTCCAAAAAATATAATTTGTAATAAAACAGCTTTAGAAATGTCTCAGAGTCTCTCTGTAGATTCAGACGCTGCACTTTTACCGTAGTTAATTCATCAGTTAGGTTCGGCACATGAGTAGAGCGCCGTCTAAACCGGGCTTGACTTTCTCGGAAATAAATGATATATTGTTATTTTCCTGTAATCCGAATTGCCAACTTTGTCTAGGTGGCCCCGATTATAGTAATCGCACTGAAGCTTCTAAGCATCAGTTTCTAGAGATTTTAAACAATTTTTTTAGGCTCTAGATACGAAAAAAATTAACCTCGATACTCTCTTTTCAGCCTCCAATAGTACTAAATAAGGGGTAGCACAACAACAAAAACTTACGTCTCCTACGAGGTCTGTAAAAAGAGCAATCATCACTTGGGCGATAAAAGTAATATTCATTGCACAAATCTGGATCAGCACAGCAAAATGTTTCGGCGTCTTTGTCTGTTGTAACCTCTCTCACGCTAAAAAGTCGTTCCGCTATAACGTGACTTCCGTCGGGGGGACCAGTTATAAGGAAACCAAGGTCACTGAAAGGGCTCGAGTAACAGCAGAGTTGTCTTATCCGGAAAACGACAAAGCCAAGATCATCACTGATATGAAAAAAGAACCTAGAACTTCTGGATCTAAAACAAAAGTTTGAAGAAGAGTATGAAAAGTCCAGAAAGAATCGTCCCCTGTCCAGAAGTGCCTGCCATATAGTGCACGGACATGCCAGACGCCGATTAAAACGTCGAGATCGAAACTGCTGAGCATACCAAGACCTAAAATTCACGTCGTCTTGAAAAGTAATCCAATCGATGCACTTTTTTATGTCACTGTCTCTTTCCTGGTTTTCTATTCTCCAAAAATATCTGCCCAACGTGCCTGTATTTCCAATCCTGTTGTCCAGGTTATACATTCCTAGCAAAGAACCTGACCTGTATAAAACAATAGTATAATATTTTGTGTCTATCAAATGTTTAGCGATCACAAAAAAGTTGATTTTCTTAAAATAACATTTATTTGGTTACAACACTTGTAATGAAAGTTCTAAAAAGTTGAATATTACAGCACAACACAACAAGCCACTCCAGGAACTAGCAAAAAATTGAACAGGAGATAGTGTGGCCGAGTGGTTAGCCCAAAGGAGGCCCCCAGTCCAAGTCTTGCCCTGATCGCTGGCTGGAATTGTTTACGGTAATCCCGACTTCAGATCCTCCACAAACCTGCGTGCATTGCCTCCGGTCAGTTGTCGCTATTAACCCTATTATGTTTGGTTGATATTATTTCAGGCATTGCTTGGCCCCACTATACTTTGCGCTTTAAAGGCTGTCTCGAGTAAATAAAGCAGTTATTGTCATTAATGCTTGAGTTTGGCAATATTTCAAGTAATTTGTAATGTCACGTGATATGTCATGTGACCATATGCCAAAAAATCTTTAATTTTAGACCAAATGGTGACCGGTTTAAAAAATAGAAATCGAGCGATAGCATTTTTCTAATTCTTATTAAATATCTCTAACACTTCATGCTTGGAATGATCGTCCATTGCACTTCAATAAAAAATTTAGAGGGTAAATTTAATCTTGAATTATTTAAAACTTTGATATTAAACTTCGCGTACATTCATTCCAAACATAATAGTTTGGTATGTTTATCCTCTTTCAGAAATGCCAATTTGTTTATCCAAACAAAGTAAATTCGCCACGATGAATTCGCTAATTTCCTTCATTTTCACTTTTGGTCACGTTTCATGTCAGGTGACAAAAAGTAAACGTGAAGGCACAAGAAAACCTCAAGATTTACTTTTAGGGAAAAATTAGTTTTTTTCTAGGTCTTCTAGGGAGAGATATTGCCAATCATTCATATGCTTCGAACATAACTTTGACCCAGGCCTTAAACCCCATACCATTAGTATGGGATCATGGAATCATCATACCATTAGTATGGTAATTACGGGCACGGAGGGCGAAAACAAGCATGGTGACCCCATCTCTTTATTACAGTGCCCTATACACATGTATATGGGTTTCAATTGTGCCAAGTTTGGAGAAAATGTGGATAGTACATCCTTTTCAAGGGAAGAGAATTGCATACATAATGTGCCAAATAGAGACCCAGTGATGGAGCATTTTAACATCGTTGAAGTCCGTATTTTCTACCCCTTTTAAAAGGTATGGCTTACGTATACATGCATATATATGAAAGAGTACATACATTAACCTGAACCTTTATTTTGAACAAAAGGGTATAGGGCATGAGAAGTATTGCAATAAATTAAAGATAAATTAAATCTTTGTTTAAAAGCAATCAGATTGCCACAGGAAAGTTTCTCCAAATAAAGAGAGCTTTTGAAAGATACGTTCATTTCCTTGTCGTGACTTATTGTCAAGTCGTGAAGGAAAAGAGAGCATTCCGTGGATTCCACTCTAACAGAGTTTCTCCCAGGTAAATACAAGTACACTGTAGTTGATTTTTATCTAACATTTTGTCACTGTTGAGCTTTTACAGAAAAATAATTTACTGCAGGGTAACTAGCCTGTGTCGCAAGCGTAATTCAAGTCCCCGGTTAGTAACGTCTGCGAAGCATCGCTGATATCCTTGTTCTGGGCCCCAACGGAATCAACGAATTACCGAAAGAGCGTTTCGAATTTCCTTCACCTTGATGGGCAAATCGACGATGGAATTTTGAACAGGTTACTTATGGCGCGTACTCAAATCCCAGTACACAGGTGGGTGGCCAGAAGAAGGATTTCGGCGCTGTTTCACAGACAGACTTAAACAGAGTTTAGTTTCGTCTGCGGCGCAGGCCACATGGTAACTAGCACGCCTCACCCTTCCAAGTTGAGATTGTGAATGCCTTCAGCGCTCCATCCGGCTACTGGAATACCATACACATCTGTCCATTCAGCATATTCAGATCTTCAGGAAAGATAATTGCCAATTATAAAATAACAACGATAGTTCGCGCGTTCTGATTGGTTAAAAACCTATGGTTTATTATACAGGTAAACTCATAGAAAACTCAAAGTTATTTTATAAAAGCAATAGACCACACTTTCTATGGGTTTACCAGCGTGATAACAGACTTGGGATGTTGGGAGAACACTAAAAAAGCTTGTAAATCACTCGACTTCGGCTCGTGATTTACAAGCCTTTCTCATGTTCTCCCAAAAGAGCGTGGGTTATCACGCCGGTAAACCCATAGAAAGTGTGGTCTATTGCTTAAATGTATCCCAATCGTGATACATTACAGCACGTGATCAAAGCATGTTAGAAAGTGACGTGACAGAAGGCGGGAAAAACAGTGCCAGGTCCTGCCACTGGCTGCCAGTTTTCTTTTTCGTGAATGAACACAACAACAACTTGAAGCCTCAAGCTAAAAAGCAACGCTTTTCAAAGTTATCCCAGAAGAGAAACAGCAGCTAGTGGAGGAAAAAGATGCAGATAATATAAGGAAAGTACTTTGTAAATCATTCCGTATGGTCTTATAAGTAGCGAGTCGACTGTTTTGATTCTCTCCGCTCAAGCGTATTCTTTTGTTGCTGTTGAAGTACGTTGAAGTGAAAGTCTAGAAATAATTAACAAAACACTTAATGTCAGGTCCCTCTGGAAACCAGTTAGTTTTGCTTTCCCTCGAGTCCTGATTTTTCCAACATCAGGACTCTCGCGAAAACAAAAACTGTTTCCCTCGTTATCTGACATTAAGTGTATATTATTACATTTCTTTGACTATTGAATATGAATTGATCCAACGTTTAAACTGAATTAAAAAGTATTTTAATATTAAAACAAAACCTAGCAACCCAGAGCAGGAAGGCACCAAAGTCCCACAAAGACACTAAAAACAGCCTAAAAGCCACAAAAATAACAACAAAGAAGTGCTCCCTCTAAACATTTCAAGCTCACTTAACAGCAGTAACCTAGTGATGTGTAAGGCGTCTCATGAAAGTTCGACGTCCGGCTTAGAACGTCGAACTTTCATGAGACGAACCAAATTTTAGTTTGGGTCGAACTAAATTAAGTGACGATCGTCTGTCCGGTCAGACTTCGAACTTAGAACGCGTCGAACCAATCAACTGAATCAGACCAAAAAGCAATGCTAATAAATTTTCTCCCGAACGAGGTTAAATAGCATTTACTTTACTAGTCTAGTTCGTTGCATGTGAAGATCAACGTTTGTCCCGGAGATGGTCTTCAGACGTTCTATCCAGAGGAAGCAGACGGACAGAACGTGTTGGGCGATCCAAACTCATTCAGACGAAATTAACTGAGCCAGACGTCGAATTTTTCACTAAGTTTGGTTCGTCTCATGAAAAGTTCGACGTTTGGCCTAGGCCTTTGATCTTTATACATGTATGTATGTCTTACACAGGAGCATTAACTGTCCACTCGATTCCTCCTGAAGGGTAGTTGTACATGAGAAACGTATTACCCCAGTCTGTTATGATGACTGCTTGAAAAGTGTTCCTCTACAAAACATAAAAGCCAGGACATTATTTTAGCCAGTGGTACAGCGATAAATCTTTAACCTGTTCATAGCTAAGGGCAGTGGTTTTGTCCAAAGGTTCGGGCATTTTCGACGTCTTGACATCCCTATAAACAATGTAGAGCTAGGAAGATTTAATAAACTGTAAACAACTTTGTAGCAAGTTAAATGTTACATGAAGATGATGTGAACTGCGAAAATACAATTTTTTAACGGAGATATGACTGTCACAGTGGTAATTGCAATTTAAGCAATGGCAAATAAATCCGAAAAGAATTCCGGGACTTCAACGGAATTCGAACCAATGATCTCGTAAGACTTAACTGACTGGATTCAATTAAACTGTGCTAGCAAGTTAAAAAGAACCCATAGGCAATCACACTTTCAAACACTCATTCAGTCACTCTGCACTCAGAAAATGAGTGGGGGCCGACAAGCAAGCTTAAGCAAGATTATTTTAAAACGGGGAGGCTACGCTCGAAAGGGGTACCTTTGTCAGTCTTCGGGTAAATATCAAAGCGTAGGGATTTCATCAATTGAAGTATATGAAGTGATAGAACTGGTCTGTCATGTCGGTCTGTAAATAGGCCCAAATGGGCCAACAGATGCATTTTATAATTGCGAAAAAGCCGAGAAAACGTCCTGTTTAGTGATTATTCGTATTTACTTATTCAGTGAATTTTACAGCAGATAAAAGGGATGCAAAGTTCTAAACTAGGTATGTGAATGGCGTAACATTTGTCAATGGCAAGTACAATAAAAACGACTAATAACGACAGTAAGTACGATTAATAGCCGCATTTTCCCAAGTTAGCATAAGCAGGTTCTTACATAAATGGTAATTAGAACAAATTTAGGCCATGTAGGTTCTTAAATTGCTTCTTATTTTCTGAAGAAAAAGCACGTTGAGGCTAAGAGTATTTAGTCTTATATTCAGCTTATTGCTTATATGAAATCTGCATCCAATACATTGTAGTGGGAGTGATCATCAGGACATTTATGTCTGCAAAGAGGACTCTGAATGTTGACTTATCTTATTTTCCCAAGCGTGCAGAATTTTTTTTGATATAGATTTTAGAAAATAAAAACCTGTTTCAAATTTAGGCTAAACAGGTTCTGGTATGGAGAGGGACTAATTGACGACTTTTAGTCTAACATGTTCTTACAAAACAGGTTCTTAGTTGCGGGTTATTACAGTATAAGAAAGGGGCACCTTTGTTGTCAAAAATAGAATATTGAAAGGTAAGGCTTGGACCTCAGGGCGGAGCCTTCCTGTATAAATCTTTGTTGAGTATCCTCCTCCTCCCCCCCGGAATACTTTATTTAAAAAAAACTGGAAGGTATAGTCACAAATTATAAGACGAATTATCTAGTAAATGCCATTCTGAAACTGAAATGAAACTGGCGATGAATTTTAACACAAGCCGTCAATTGCATGACCTGCACGCTACTCCCCCTGCCAGTTATGGGCGAAACGGGACAAGGATCTTGTCACTGTTTCCACGATCATGTTGGAAATATGTTGAGGATATTTGAAAAATGATAATAAAAAAAACTTCTAAGACGTGGTCGCTATTTTAATCTCGCCAATCATTCCACCCAAAAAACATGGCAATCTGAAGTCTCTATGTTCACCAAACGAAGGCATAAGGTCAAAAAGAATTGTGGCAAAAAATGTCTTTCAAAATAGTGCACTTAATCCCCACCCAATCAACAAGCGCTTCCCATTCAACTAAGTTTGTCTTGTTTCTCACGTTACCATTTTCCCGCCAATAAAATAGATCCAACACCTGGTATAGAAAATGGCGAAGACGCTAGTCCTTCGTGCGCGGAACATATCTGCAGCGACGAAAGAACAAGGAGAGACGGCGCTATTTGCAGACTAGTACAGGACTAACAAAGCAATCAATCAATATTAATGTAGTACAGCGAGCGAAGTTTTAAAGTCCTTGTCACGGTTTTGAAAGCCATCTTGACGAGTAGGTAACCGCTTGAGAAATTACAGTGTTTGTATGAGGAGAATGTAATGTCGAATAATTTGAGTAAAACAGCTGTTCTGAAAAAAAAAAACTGAACTGTAAACTAAAGCTACAGCAAAGGATTTTACTAACAAATTTTGGGGTCGTAAATGTGCTTAAATTTCTCCAGACGCTTGTATTAGATTTTCCATATATTTGCCTGCAGTTTTTCCCGGGAAATGTTAGTCCAAAGGAAGAAAAATGTTTACAGACAAAAAAGAATACAAAAGTTGTTCTAGCGCATGCAGCTGCATATAACACCCTCAATTTTTATCGGTAGGACCGTTAGGAGTGAATCTTTCGTTAAAAAATTCATATTTTTTTCAGAAAAGCCGTTTTACGGAAATTATTCGACATTAGATTCTTATACGAAAACCGTGACAAGGTGTATTCGAAAACTAATCATCAATCTAAAGTTGCTGAATTAAAGAGCTTACTGTTTGGAGCATCTAAAATAGGCATGAAAAACGGTCAAACCACCGACCCAAAAGCTAGCGTTTGTTCCAAAGAATGACAGTGCGTAAGAAAAAGGTCTGAAAAATGTAATTAATGTGAAAATCATAACTTACCAAACTACAACGTTCTGTACATTCGTCGTAAGGGCAGACATTTACCCAAGTGACGACCAGAACCCAAGTGGCTTCAAAGTTTCTAAATTTTTCATCGTTAGTGTAATTCTGAACATAACGTGAGGCCAGACGGAGTATGTTACTTGTTTGATCCGTTTTCTGGTTGCTTTGCTCGTAAGCGTGATGATAAACCTTGGAAATTCCTGTGTTAAATGCTCTATGTTCCACCCTGGCCCAGAATGGTGCAATGAATGCATTTGAACGAAGCCATCTGTAAATACCAAACTTCTGGGGCCACCGCACACTCCATCTTTCGTTAAACTGGATTTTACCATTGAAACATATCTAGCAAAGCAGGAGAAGTGATACCCATGAGTGATATTTTAGGCGAATTTAATTGTTATATAAATTGATGTCGATTTGAATAGAATAAGGTTTAGTTTTGTCTAAGAGTATGTGATTTTCGAAGAAGCTATTATGAAATTTTTGGGCGTCGATAGGAATTGTATTAACATCACTGTGTTTAAATATCTAAAGTAAAAGACTGTGAATTGTTACATAACCACTAATGAAATACCAGGTGAGCTTTAGCGCGAAAACTTGATACTGATCTTCAGACTTGTAAAGATCACCGTTGCCATGGCTACATAATAAACCGCACCTTTCGCGGCCAAATGATATCAAAGCGAAATAGCTTGGTATCTCATTGGTGTTTGTATAAAAAATAGAACAATACATGGCCGCTTGGAGATACGAATATTCTCTTTGAGTAATCGAGAATATTTCACTCGTTCGCTTAAGACTCAAGAAGAAATTTCGTATCTCCGCGCGGATATGTAAGATATCCTCTTTGTAAATAGTTTGACAAGTGGGATTTTTGCTCCAGTTATAACCGTCTGTTTCTTTATCTGTTTTAAGAAACAAGTCAATTAAAGCACTTAACAGTCCCCTAGCTTATCGAAAGCTACAAAGATGCCGTTTGGCTTTTTTTCCCGGTACTAAGAGAGACGTGTCTTGTTTATTTGTGTATAAAATTAGATACAAATATGAAGAAAAATCTGAACACATGAAGGAAACGTAGTAAAAACCTTGAAGTAGGATATATAGAAAAAGGAGGGGCCCAAAATCCAAGACCCCTGCAGCCCTTTAGACAGCAATAACAATTAGACCGATACCTACATTCAGTCTGAAACGTCTCCTCTGGAAGAATTCAAATCCAAAACGGCCCGCTCTAATACTTTGGCAGATCACTTCGTCATTACAAGATGGTTCCGCTATGAGCTCAGCATCATTCTCCGGTGGCCCAAACGGAAAAAGATTGCTCGCAGGTGCAATTGCTTAAAAGGAGAAAGAAAAAGTGCAATAAAAAGGCAATTTTAACTTTAAGCGAGTGTGCTTCGTGTGACATTTAGCTTTCCTTCTATGAAGGCTTAAACCACACTTTTCATTAGGCTGGTTGATAAACAATTTCACCATGCACAACGTCTCAACAATAGTAAATATGTAAATATGAATAAGTAAATATGTTGTAGACCTACAATCTCCAATAATCCTATTTTAAGATTACTTCAACTATCTTTTTTGTTCCAATCTGCTATAGTGGGGCTTTTCTGTTAAAATATAACTCGCCAATTGCGGGTGCATAGACATGGACGTAGAAGTACTCCATTTAGATACGGTTAAAAACATCAATATTTGAAGATAATGAAAACCTAAAATTCTAGTTTTCGTTTTTGCCGTGTGGGTACCCATTGATGAATGATAGACATTTATTCCATCTTTAAACCTTGTAAGGTTTAATGGCTTCGTAATCCTGACTGATGGTAGTCCATCCCAAAGAGCAGCCCCTGAATACAAACAACTGAGCTTAAGAAAGCTACTGCTTGGTTTGGAAACTTGCACGATGTTCTCAGAGTGACAGATATTGTAAAAAAAATGTCACGAGCAGAGAACATATCGTAAATGTGTGTGTGTGTGTGTGTGTGTGTGTGGGGGGGGGGGGGGGACATTTGCTTCTTTAGCGTTTTGAACATGATAACCGCCCTTTCTTTGGTCAAATAACTGAACCCTATCACATCAAAGCAAGAAAAGGATCTATACTAGCGTCATATCTAAATTTGGCAATTACGGTAGCCTCGCAGTTTTATAATTTTTGAAGTTTATCGTTCAAAGTGTCGATGAGACCATACCATACACTGTAGCAGTACATAAAATGGGGATCAAGTAAGGTCTTATTTATTTTTGCTGCCGAGAATGCGTAAATGATTGTTTGGTCTCCAACGTTTCAAGGCGCTGATTCCTGACAATCTTTTTTAAAATATTTATGATATGCTCGCACAAGGAGAGGGTCTCGTCAATTGTTAGTCCAAGAGACTTTGAAAGACAACTCTTGACTTCGTTGCTCTCGATATGTGCACTGATGGAATATATATTAAGGTTACACTTGTTAGCTCTTAGCCAAGAGTTAACGTTGACTACCTAAGTGATGATCATTGTTTTAGATCATAGTGGATAAAAAGCCGATACTACTGACATCCACATACATTCCAGCAATGCACTTGTTAAAATAGTTTGGCAAATAAGAAGAGGTCATGAACCAATAAAAAAACTTAAAGAAAACAGTAAGATATTTCACAAGGGGAAAATGGATGGCCATTAAAGCAACATTCTAGAATCCTAGAAAAAAGGTAGGAAGGAAAACAACTGACTACATTTCAGACCAGGTCATATTTGACAAAATTATAGATGACAATTACGTGGTCAATTGTGTCTAAGGCAACACATCCAAAACACAACATAATAAAAAAACAAATACCAGCTCTTACTGGGAGTTGAAGGTAAAATCCTTGAACTAGCAGTTATAGAAATGCTTTGACTAAATGAAAAACTGGCTGACACGCTAGCAGAGGTAAAGGCAGAGAAACTTGGCGAAAAACTGGGCGATGTCGAGATCGAGGCACTAATCGACACACTAGCTGACACGCTAGCAGAGTTGGAGGCCAAAACACTGGTCGACACACTGGCTGACAGGCTAGCAAAGGTGGAGGCAGAGACACTTGGCAATAGACTGGTCGATGGGGAGATCGAGGAACTGGTCGACATACTGGCTGATACGCTAACGGAGGTGGAGGCTGACGCACCGGTCGACACACTGAATGACACGCTAAAAGAGGTTGAGGCCGAGACTCTTGGTGATACACTGGTCGATGTCGAAGCCGAGGCACTGGTCGACAAACTGGCTGTCAGAGTAGCAGAGGTTGAGGCCGAGATACTTGGCGACACACTGGGCGTTGTGGAGGGTGAGGCACTAGTCAAGACACTGGCTGACACACTAATAGACGTTGAGGGCGAGATACTTGGGGATACACTGGTCGATGTGAAGACCGAGGCACTGCTCGAAGCACTTCGTGAGAAAGTAGCAGAGGTTGAGGCCGAGATACTTGGCGACACACTGGTCGATCTGGAGCCCGAGGCACTGCTTGATACACTGCCTGAAACTGTAGCAGAGATGGAGGCAGATATACTTGCCGAGACACTGGGGGATGTAGAGGCCGAGTCACTGCTGGAAGCACTGGCTGACACACTAGCAGAGGTTGAGGCCGAGAAACTTGGTGATACACTGGTCGCTGTTGACGCCGAGACGCTGGTCGACATACTGGCCGACAGACTAGCAGAGGTTGCGGTAGAGACACTTGGCGACACACTGGGCGATAAGGAGAGCGAAACACTGTTAGACACACTGGCTGAAACGCTATTAGAGGTGGAGGCCAAGAAACTGGTAAACACACTGGTTGACACGCTAGCAGAAGTGGAGGCGGATACACTTGCCGAAACACTGGGCAATGTAGAGGTCGAGTCACCGGTCGACACACTGGCTGACACACTAGAAGAGGTTGAGGCCGAGGCATTTGGCGATACACTGGTCGATGTGAAGGCCGAGGCACTGCTCAACACACTCTCTGAGAGACTAGCTGAGGAAGAGGCCGAGATACTTAGAGACACACTGGTCGATGTGGAGGCTGAAGCACTCCTCGACGCACTGGCTGACACGCTAGTAGATGTGAAGGCGGATACACTTGCCGATAGGCTGGGCGATGTAGAGGCCGACACACTGGCTGACACAATAGCAGAGGTTGAGGCCGAGGTACTTGGCGAGACACCGGGCGATGCGGAGGCCGAGGTACTTGGCGAGACACCGGGCGATGCGGAGGCCGAGGTACTGATCGACACTCTGGCTGACACGCTAGCAGAGACTGAGGCAGAGACACCTGGTGACACACTGGGCGATGTGGTGGCTGAGGCACTGGTCGACACACTTTCGGACACGCCTGTAGAGATGGAAGCTGATGCACTTGTCGACACACTGGCTGACACGCTAGCAGAGGTGGAGGCCGAGACACTTGGTGATACACTGGTCGATGTCGAGGCCGAGGCACTGTTTGACACACTGGCCGTCAGAGTAGCAGAGGTTGAGGCCGAGATACTCGGGGATACACTGGTCGATGTGAATGCCGAGGCACTTCTCGAAACACTTCGTGAGAGACTAACAGAGGTTGAGGCCGAGATACTTGGCGACGCACTGGTCGATCCGGAGCTTGAGGCACTGCTAGATACACTAGCTGAAACACTAGCAGGGATGGAGGTGGATACACTTGCCGTCACACTGGGCGATGTAGAGGCCGAGTCACTGCTCGAAACACTGGCTGACACAGTAGCAGAGGTTGAGGCCGAGATACCTGGGGAGACACTGGGCGATGTGGAGGCCGAGGTACTTGTCGACACATTGGCTGACACACTAGCGGAGGTTGAGGCCGAGATACTTGAAGAGACACTGGGCGATGTGGAGGCCGAGTCACTGGTCGACACACTGGCTGACAGGCTAGGAGAGGTTGAGGCAGAGACACTTGGCGACACACTGGGCGATGTGGAGAGTGAAACACTGTTTGACACACTGGCTGAAACGCTAGCAGAGATGGAGGCCGAGTCACTGGTTGACACAGTGGCTGGTACGTTAGCAGAGGTTGAGGCAGTGACACTTGTTGACACACTGGCTGACACGCTAGCAGAGATGGAGGCCGCGACACTTGGTGATACACTGGTCGATGTGGAGGTCGAGGCACTGGTCGACGCACTGGCTGAGAGACTAGCAGAGGTGGAGGCCGAGATACTTGGCGACACACTGGCCGATGTGGAGGTCGAAGCATTGGTCGACACACTGGCTGACACGGTAGGAGAGTTGGAGGCCAAAACACTGGTCGACACACTGGCTGACAGGCTAGCAAAGGTGGAGGCAAAGACACTTGGCAATAGACTGGTCGATGGGGAGATCGAGGAACTGGTCGACATACTGGCTGATACGCTAACAGAGGTGGAGGCTGACGCACTGGTCGACACACTGAATGACACGCTAAAAGAGGTTGAGGCCGAGACACTTGGTGATAGACTGGTCGACGTCGAAGCCGAGGCACTGGTCGACAAACTGGCTGTCAGAGTAGCAGAGGTTGAGGACGAGATACTTGGCGACACACTAGGCGTTGTGGAGGGTAAGGCACTGGTCGAGATACTGGCTGACACACTAATAGACGTTGAGGCCGAGATACTTGGGGATACACTGGTCGATGTGAAGACCGAGGCACTGCTTGATACACTGCCTGAAACTGTAGCAGAGATGGAGGCAGATATACTTGCCGAGACACTGGGGGATGTAGAGGCCGAGTCACTGCTGGAAGCACTGGCTGACACACTAGCAGAGGTTGAGGCCGAGAAACTTGGTGATACACTGGTCGCTGTCGACGCTGAGGCGCTTGTCGACACACTGGCTGACAGACTAGCAGAGGTTGTGGCAGAGACACTTGGCGACACACTGGGCGATAAGGAGAGCGAAACACTGTTAGACACACTGGCTGAAACGCTATTAGAGGTGGAGGCCGAGACACTGGTGGACACACTGGCTGACACGCTAGCAGAAGTGGAGGCGGATACACTTGCCGAAACACTGGGCGATGTAGAGACCGAGTCACTGGTCGACACACTGGCTGACACACTAGCAGAGGTTGAGGCCGAGGTATTTGGCGACACAATGGTTGATGTGAAGGTCGAGGTACTGCTCAACACACTGTCTGAGAGACTAGCCGAGGAAGAGGCCGAGATACTTGGAGACACACTGGTCGATGTGGAGGCTGAAGCACTGCTCGACGCACTGGCTGACACGCTAGCAGATGTGAAGGCGGATACACTTGCCGACAGACTGGGCGATGTAGAGGCCGACACACTGGTCGACACACTGGCTGACACACTAGCAGAGGTTGAGGCCGAGGTACTTGGCGAGACACCGGGCGATGCAGAGGCCGAGGTACTGGTCGACACTCTGGCTGATACGCTAGCAGAGATTGAGGCAGAGACACCTGGTGACACACTGGGCGATGTGGTGGCTGAGGCACTGGTCGACACACTTTCGGACACGCCTGTAGAGATGGAAGCTGACGCATTTGTCGACACACTGGCTGACACGCTAGCAGAGGTGGAGGCCGAGACACTTGGTGATACACTGGTCGATGTCGAGGCCGAGGCACTGTTTGACTTACTGGCTGTCAGAGTAGCAGAGGTTGAGGCCGAGATACTCGGGGATACACTGGTCGATGTGAATGCCGAGGCACTTCTCGAAACACTTCGTGAGAGACTAACAGAGGTTGAGGCCGAGATACTTGGCGACGCACTGGTCGATCCGGAGCTCGAGGCACTGCTTGATACACTAGCTGAAACACTAGCAGGGATGGAGGCGGATACACTTGCCGTCACACTGGGCGATGTAGAGGCCGAGTCACTGCTCGAAACACTGGCTGACACAGTAGCAGAGGTTGAGGCCGAGATACCTGGGGAGACACTGGGCGATGTGGAGGCCGAGGTACTTGTCGACACATTGGCTGACACACTAGCAGAGGTTGAGGCCGAGATACTTGAAGAGACACTGGGCGATGTGGAGGCCGAGTCACTGGTCGACACACTGGCTGACAGGCTAGGAGAGGTTGAGGCAGAGACACTTGGCGACACACTGGGCGATGTGGAGAGTGAAACACTGTTTGACACACTGGCTGAAACGCTAGCAGAGATGGAGGCCGAGTCACTGGTTGACACAGTGGCTGGTACGCTAGCAGAGGTTGAGGCAGTGACACTTGTTGACACACTGGCTGACACGCTAGCAGAGATGGAGGCCGGGACACTTGGTGATACACTGGTCGATGTGGAGGTCGAGGCACTGGTCGACGCACTGGCTGAGAGACTAGCAGAGGTGGAGGCCGAGATACTTGGCGACACACTGGCCGATGTGGAGGTCGAAGCATTGGTCGACACACTGCCTGACACGGTAGGAGAGGTGGAGGCCGAGTCACTGTTGACATCTGTTGGTTTAAGGGTTTTAGCGTTTTAGTTTATGCTGCTTTCTCCCTCGTTAGGTATTTAGAAGGAATCAATTTTGTTGTGAAACTACATCCTTATTTGAAATGTTTGTTGAGCAGTGTTTTGTTTGGATTAGAAAGCGTTTGCAACTTAAGACGTTAGTGGGTATTTCGTTTGTTTGTTTGAGTTGTGGGTCTTTCTTTTACTTAAAAGTGCGTAATTTTGTTTTGTTGACCCTATATAATTTTGTATTTAGTGGGGCTCGATCGAGTATTTTGTAAGGCAAAACTTTCCCATTCGAACTTCTGTTACCTTCACAGCTTGCTATCCATAATACCACATGGATTACTGATGATTATATTTAACTATATTTTATTGGTATATACATTTGAAAATAGTAGCGCCTTTAGTGTGAAATCGTTGTGCAATCTCAGAGCATTACTTGTACTATGGTACAGATGGGCACTGAGACTGTGTTTTTGCTATTTGATAAATGAAGCTTAGAAAACGATTGTAAGTAAATAAATACAACATTTTAACACATTTCTTTTCATGATCTGTTTTCGAATGAAACTACGAATACGAAAACGGAAAGCGCTCTCTTCTTTGTCGTACTTATTGTCGGAGCTTAGATACTTACCTACAGCTGTCTTTGAAAAGCTTGTGATTTTGAAATTGTTTTTATTTTCTTACTCTGGCAACCACTGAGCGACATTAATTAGCCTCTTTCGATCAGAGTTTAGTATGTTAAATAAAACCTCGTCATGATCCAACTAAAAGTTGGCCAGCACTAAAAAACACCTACACCTTGTTTACTAAAACCAATTGTAAAGGACCATAAAACGTAGATTTTACCTTTTAAAACAAGCCACGCTAAAAAGAAATGTATTTTCAGCTGTCATTTTCCTACGATTTCCTAAATTTGCGATTTAAACAGTTCGTTTTAGTTATTTTCAGAGAAAGGAAGAACAGAAAGGCAACTGAGGCAACTGGGAGTAAGACCCAACACTTCCTCGTTTATAAGATCCCGGTGAACGTAGTCCTGAATAGGACTTTCGTTCACAGTGACTGATGTTTCGAAAACCTTGAGGTAGTCATCTTCAGAGTCAAAGTAAGTTGTATCATGTCAGTTGATGGTACCAAACTCTGCTTATTGACCTGATTGGTCAATTAAGTCGCGATGTCATTGGCCGTCTGTCAGTTAAGCCGTCATGTTATTGGCTATGATGTCATTGGCGCATAATTTTTGCTTAAATTTTATTTACCCTTAAACAGCCCGGTAAAGTTTCACTTGATAAGGTCTAGTTTGTTCTACATAAAATACCAGAATCATTATGGTTTACGTTTTGAGAATGAAACATGAACTCAGCACATAAGTATGAATGAAGGGTTCTTAGGATAAAATATTTGAATCCGAGGCCCCATAAACACACCTATTTGGATAAACTTGAAACGGCATCTTTTTTCTGTTTTTGACCTAAACAGATATAATGAACCCATTCCTTAAACAACACCGACAGAGAAAACACACGATTATTTTTAAAGGTGTTTTCGAAATTACCTTTTCCATCCGTGACAGTTGTGTACCCTCTAGGTGAAAAGTTAGCAGAGGTCGAGGTAGAGTCACTGGGCGTTAAACTTGTCAGGATGAATGCCGAGACACTTAGAGAGAAACCACTTGATGGCGAGATAGCAGAAGTAGAATTCTAGAAACGGAGCGTCACAATAGCCTTAGTAAACGCCGAAGCACTTGGTATTGCACTTGCTGGGAAGTTAGAAGAATTAGTGATCGAGTTACTGGTCATGACACTGGCAGGAGAAGAGTCCAAGACACTTGGCACCCACCTGGTTGATAACTTAGCAGACGTAGAGGTTCAATCACTCACTGGTTGACAAGTTATAGGCGTTGGAGGTAGAGTTACTGAGTGCAACAATTACCGGGGTAGAGACCAAGATGATTGACGACTTTCTGCCTGACAAGGTGGCAGAGGAAGTAACCGAGGTACTGGGTGCGATAATCGTCGTGTTAGAGACCGCGACAATTGACGACGTCTCAGTTGATAAGTTAGGCGAAAAAGCCAAATAACTTGGCATGGAACTTGTCGGAGCAGAGCCCGAGGCACTTAACGACATACTGGTTGACAAGTTAGAAGAGGTAAAGGTAGAATCATTGGACCTAATACTTATGAGAGTGGAAGCCAGGACATTTGGTGTCACACTGGTTGACAGATAAGCAGTAGAAGTCAAAGGACTGGGCGTCATACTGGTCGGGGTAAAGGCCGAGACACTAAGTGAGACACTGTCTGACATAATAGCTGAGGTAGAAATTGAGCTAATAGGAGTCAAACTAATGAATGTAGAGGTTGAGACACTTAGCAGCACACTGCTTAACGAGTTCAAAAAAATAGACTTAGAGTTGCTGTTCTTGAAACTGTTCGAGGTTAATGCCCAGACGATTGGTGATGCACTAGTTGACAGGTTACCTGAGATAGAGGTCGGGGTTAACGGCGTCAAATGGAAAGATGGAAACGTCGAGAGATTTGGCGAGGCACTACAGTGCCAAGTTACCTGACGTAAAGGTCGAGTTACTGGGTGCCACATTGGCCGGGGTAAAAGCCGAGACACTTGGAAAAGCACCAGGTACAACAGTTACAGATGTAAACGCAGAGGAGGTGCTCGTCAAACGTGGGAGGGTAGATACCAAGACACTTGATGACGCACTGGCTGACACGTTAGTAGAGGAAGTTGTCGAGTTACTCTTCATAAAACTGGAGGCCGAGACACTTGACGACGCAACGGTTGATAAGTTTGCAACACTAGAGTTCGAGGTGCTACTCGTGAGACTGATTGATGATGGTGTCCGGGCAACTGGTAAGGTAATAGTTGAAAAGTGATCTGAGGTAGAGGTCGAGTGACTAAGAAACATACTGGTCGGTTTGAATGTCGAGAAACTTTGTGATACATCTGTACAACGTTTGACAATAAAGCAGAGGGAGAGCTGAAGTTACTGGACGTAATTCTGAACGATGTGTAGGTACACATACTTAGTGACGCACTGGGGAACAAGTTAGCTGAGGTGGAGGTCGAGTTTCTAGGTGTTGAATTCGTAGGTGAGGAATTCAAGACACTAGGCGATGCAGTAGCTGTCACGTAAGCAGGTGCAAAAGTCGAGTTGTCTAGTTTTGTCAAAATGATCGGGGTTGATGTCGAGACACTTTCAGACGACATGGTTGACAAGGTGGACGAGGCTGAGTGCGAGTTTCTAGGCGTCAAAATACTCGATGTTTCGGCCGAAACACTTCGTAACACAATGGTTGACAATTTAGCTGAGGTAGTAGTCGAGCTCCTGGGCCCCAAACCAGTAACTGTGAATGCCGAGAGAGTTGGCGAGGCAATCGACGACAGGCCAGTTGAGGTATAGGTTAAGTTACTTGGGGTAAAACTGGTCGATGTAGAGGACAAAACAATGCTAGCGGTTGATTTCGTGACATTTTGTAACGCTATGATTTACAAGTTAGGAGAAAAGGAACACGAATTACTTTGAGTGACGCTGATCACGCTGGAGGCCAGTACACCGGAAAAAACAAAACAATGAGAGTCTTTGCTGAGTTTTTGGGTGTCACACTGATTGAGGTAATGGCCGAGATACGTGGCAAACCACTGGTTGAATAGGCTGCAGATGTAGAGGTAAGGGTGGTGGTCATCAAACATGGCAGGGTAGATACCAAGATACTTGACGACGCACTGGTTGACAAGTTATCAGAGGAAGTGGGTGCGGTATTCTGAATAAAACTAGAGGCCGAGACATTTAGGGACGCATCGCTCGATATGTTTACAAAAGTAGAGTTCGATTTACTATTCGCGGGATTTGTTGAAGTTGGTGTCGAGACAATCGGTGACGCAATGGTTGAAAACTGAATTGAGGTAAAAGCTGAGTGACCGAACAACAAAATGGTTGGCGTGAATACAGAGACACTTGAATATGAGAAAGCGGAGGGAGAGCTGAAGTTAATAGGCGTCATTCTGAGCGATGTGGCAGTAGACATACTTGATGACGCATTGAAAAACAAGTTACTTGAGGTAGCGTTCGAATTGCCGTTTGTAGAAATGTTCAGAGTTGATGTCCAGACACTGTGAAGATCTGTTTGACAAGTTAGACGAAGTTAAGGTCGAGTTTCTGGGCGTCAAAATGCACGATCTGGCGGTCCATACACTTTGCGACACGGTGGTTGACAATTTCGCAAAGGCAGAAGTCGAGCTCCTGGGCCCCGAACCAGTAACTGTGAATGCCGTGACAGTTGGTGACACACTTGCTGACAGGTTAGTTGAGGTAAAGGTCAAGTTAATAGGCGTCAAACTGGTCGATGTAGAGTTTAGTTTGGTGACGCAATGGTTGACAGGTTAGTAGAGAAGGAGGCCGAATTTCTTTGCGTGACACTGATCAAGCTGGAGACCGATACACCATAAAAAGCACTGGGATTCTTAATTAGCTGAGCCAAAGATTGAGTTTTTGGGTGTCACACTGATTGGGGTAACGGCTGAGGTACCGAGCAAACCACTGGTTGAATAGGTAGCAGATGCAGAGGCAGAGGTGGTGCTCATCAAACGCGGGCAGGTAGATACCAAGACACTTGATGACGCACTGGTTGACAAGTGACCTGAGGTAGATAAATAATTGATACGGGGCAATGGAAGGACTAATTTATTTTCAGTATTCCTCAATCGATAAGAAGTTATTTCGTCACGAGATACAATTAGCAAAGCGCTGGTTGAAAAGTTAGGATATGTAGTGGTCGAGTTGTTGTTCGTTAAACGTGCCGTCAAACTTGTTGGGATTGATTCTGAGAGCCTCGGTGACGCACTGGTAAAAAAATGAACTGAAGTAGAGGTCGGGCTTCTAAGTGTCGAACTGCTCGGCGTAAAGGCCAATCTGATGGAAGCAAAAGAAGGTGCCCTTGGGGCAGCAGTGGTTGACAAGGCAGTAGAGTTAGATGTCGAGTTACTGGGCATCACACCCAGGACGGAGGCTAAGACTCTTGGCGAAGCACTCTTTGGCAATTTAGAAGAGGTACTGTTTGAAAGACTGCGTGTCACACTAGTCCGGGTATATTCTGAGACACTGGTCGAGTAACCGGGCGTCAAACTAGTCGAAGTGGCGGCCCAGACACTTAGCGACACACTGGTTGATAATATAGTTGAGGTAGAGGTCAAATTACTTTGTGTCAAATTGATCAATGTGGTAGCCGAATCGTTTCCTGATGAATTGGTTGACAAGTTGGCAAAGGAATAGTTTGAGTTGCTGTTCGTCAGACTTGCCGGCGTTGTTGCTGAGACACTTGGTAACGAACTGGTTGACATGTTAGTTGAGGGAGAGGTCGAGTTGCTGGGCATGAAACGAGAAGGTGTGAATGTCAAGACATTTGGGGACTCAATGTTTGAAATATAAGCAGAAGGAGAGGTCGTGTTACTGGGCGTCAAACTAATCGATGTGGCAACCGACTCACTTAGCGATTTAGTGGACGGCAAGTTAGCTGTGGTAGAGGTTGAGTTACTGAACGCCATTATTGTTGACTTCAGGGACAGGAATCTTGGCGATGTACTGTTTGATAACGTAGCAGAGGAAGTCTTGGAGTTACTGGGCAGGACACTGGGCAGGATAGAGGCCGAGCCACCAGGTGACACTCTGGTTGTCAAATTTATTGATGAAGAGGTCGGGTTACTGCGCAGTACGTTGATCGATGATGTGCCCGAGTCACTTGGCGACGCACTGGTTGACAAGTTGACAGAGGTAGGGTTTGAGTTACTGTTCGCCAACTGGTCGGGGTTAATACCAGGACATTTGGTGTCGCACTTATTGACAAGCCAGGAGAGGGAGAGGTCGAGTTACTCTGCGTACCACTGGTCGGTCTGGAGGCAGAGACACCTGGTGACACACTGGTTGACAAGTTAGCTGAGGTAGAGGTGGAGTTACTGGGCGTCAGACTGGTCAATGTGGCGACCGAGACACTTGACGACGACGGGCTAGTTGACAAGTTCACTGATGTATAGGTTGACTTACCGGGCGTTACAATGACCGTGGTAAAGACCGAGAAACTTAGCAAAGCACTGTTATCAGAGGTGGAAGTGAATGTACTTGGTGGAACACTAGCGGTAGCAAAGGCGGAGGTACTGAACCATGTACTGAATGAGACGTTAGCCAAGGCAGAGGTCAAAACACGGGACGTCCAGATGTTTGACGTAGAGACAGAAAAACCTGGCGACACACTAGTTGACAAGGTAGTCGAGGTAGAGGTCGAGTAAGTGAGCGTTAGACGGTTAAGGTTATAGGGCGAGACGACTGGTGACGCATTGGTTAACACGTTAGCAGCGGCAGAGGTCGAATTACTAACGAGGCAGTTCCTGAAACACTGATTAGAAAGTTAGCAGAGGAATATTCGAGTTACGTGGCGTCTCATTATTCGAGGAAAAGGCCAGGACACTTGAAGACACAGTGGTTGACACGCCGGTAGAGGCTGAAGTCGATTTACTTGCTGTGACACTAGTTAGGGTAGAGATGAAGACACGATTCGCGACATAGGTTGACACATGAGCAGCGGTTGAGGCCGTATTTTTGGGCACCTTGCTGGTAGAGGTGGAGGCCAAGGCACTTCTGAATACTCCGGTAGACAAGCTATAGGTAGTTGCATCTATTGTTGTCACTGAACCTTTTTTTTTTTTAAAGCAATTTCGGCATATCATTCTAATGAACAAAGGGCCTGGCTTAAATAAATACTTGATCTTTAATCGTAAGGCTTTGTTGGTTTTTTGTCCCAGTAACAAAGTACAAAAAAAAACGTCAATTACGTCATGAAATTAAAAGTTTGAATGTGCACCATATTTTAAATATTCTTAAAGCGATGATAGAGATGTGATGGTGAGTTTTGAGTCTGGTGACTACATAAGAAACAAGATTTTTCAATTAGTGACACGGGCGGCTCGGAAGAAAAAATCCGAGTGCGCCCAACAGGAGTCGAATCTATGACCTTCTGACTATAATCCTCGGTCGGTAAAGACACAGCAGGAAAAATAAATGCTGTAATAGTACTAGTTGACAGCGTTCCTTCTGCTCGTCCTCTTTGTCTTCAGATCTGACACGTTTTGCAAGTTCGACCCTTCCTCAATTTTGTTTCACGATGTTAGATGTAATGAATAAATATAACATCTTGGGTGACCAACATTTATCACCGATTCAGGGTTTTGAATCTTTCTTTTAGCTCTCTTTGCAAACAAAGCTCGACTTTTGAGCCCAACATTTACCTGAAAGTAATATTGAAAAAAGAAAGGGCCAAGGAGATCGATAAGGAGAGAGAGGTATCCTTTCTTCCAGACGTTTTTGACTTCTTCAGGAAAATCCGAGAACGTGCCTATACTAACGACGTATCAATTTGATTTGAAGAAGGGGCGCGATAACCATCATGATGAGGCCTGAGTCTCGGAGGTTTTAACTTTTTGTCGCAGTCTCCGATTTTACCATGTGCCAAGTGAAGTCTCTGTGAGGAACATTTTGCTTATATCAATCATTGGTCCACACTGGAATGCATGCTGAGACAGTATTAGTGCCACGTTCATCTATCTCCGACTTATTTCAAGTGTCTTTGCTACGTCCACGAACATCCAATGACTTGAGTACACTCGTGAATACTCACAATTCAATGCATGATTTCGAAATAGAGACGTCAATACCATTTTTGATAAGTGTGCAAGGCTCCTTTCTGTGTCTAGATATTTTTTTAAATTCCGCAGCAACTTTAAAGAAAAGTCTTTGATTTTAGCGCGAGTGGTTTCGAAAAGCATTTTTCCCGGGGGACAAATTAGCTGGATCCGTAGAAACGGTGGTAGGCCTCACTAAGCTTAACTGAATAAAAACAATGCTGAAATTTATCCAGCGTTAAGAGAAAGGGTTAGTATTATACCCTACTGATGCAAATATAGTTATGATATACAGCCGGACCAAAGATATCTTCGGTGAAATACGGGTAAACACGATTATGGAATAATTCACCAAGTGCTTTGGTGAATTCAACTCGTTTTAAGTAGCCAAAAGTCATGGTTTTGTAAAAAAATTAATCGCATTGCGAATAATTTTGATATGTGCGATGGGTTTTTTTAGAATTGTGGTAACTTTTTTCAGTTAGTTTGGAGCCTTCCATGGCGATTAAGCAACCAACTTTTAACTATAAGGGATCTTTTCGAAAAGCTCAGACGAACTTACTAAGATTTTCAGCCATTACATGAATGTGGATAACATATAAAACCATGCGTAAAAGGTGGCGGCTAGCAAGTAAATAAACTTTCCTTAGCGTTAATGTGTCACTGAATCGGCTAAGGCAGTTGGGTCCATCACAAAGTGTAAGTGAATAAGGGTTAAACAAAAAGGAAGGTGACCGTGTTTATTTAGGGTTATCTGTTATGAAAGAGACCGATGGCTGTGCGCTATTGGCTCTTCCCTGTTTAAAGTCGCTTCAATGCTTACACTTAGTAAGCAAGACTTGAAAATGGTCATTTCAACATGTTTCTGATTTTTGAAGATGCTGGAGAGCTTTATTCCCCACTCACATGCATTCGTACCCAGTGATAAGTTTGACAAGTTCTTATGGGCACTATGAGGGCTGAGGAAAACATTGCATTAATGGAACCTTCCACGGCTTTTTCCAGTTTGGATAAGCGAATATCTATCGAAACTGCAGCTGGAGGGAGGGCCTTAAAATAGGGTTACTTACTTGCAAAGAGAGCCAAAAGATATTGTTCCACAAAGTTGCGAAATTTTACAGACGTTTGTATGGTAGTGGTGCCCCCGCCATACAAACTTTTGTAAAATTCCACTTGTTTTCGGAGATTTGCAACAAATCACTTTCCAACGAGGCAGCCAAACTGATTTTAGGCGTTTTTTCCAGCTGTGATGATGGCACTTTGCTAACTACAAGCCTGGACAAAAGTCCTTGGGACAGTACTGCGATATTCATATTTTTCTGCCATTTCTCGGTTCCCTCTTGAACGGTGCATCCTTTTCGAAAATTTCTTACAGTTCTCCCTTCCCCCACCCTATACAAAGTTGAAACTGGAAAAAATGCTGGATACACGTGTCCAACATTGTTTGTGAGGTGAGGAGAGGGGTTGGACCTGTGTGAATTGGAAAGCGCCCCAGAAATGCAAAAGTGTACCAAGACTTTTGACTGTAGTTCCAGTCAGGAGTTGAAAAAAAAGAAAACCGTGGAAGGGTCTACTTTTGGGCACCTCGTAAAAAGTGAATCTAATCGGATAAATCACTATTGCGTCTCGCCGGTGCAACATCCAAGCTTTCGGCCTTTGCCATTTGTCTTTCTCCGCATTGCTACAAAATCGGTAAGATTTGTACTTCCTGGTGCCTTTTTGTTTTATAAGTACGTTTTCCTTATTGCTATTTTTCATTAACTTCTGTTTGGCAAACCTCTGTTTGTCACCGGGAGAAGCGTTTGCGAAGCGGCAATCTTTGATCCTTGTACAGGGATATGTGTATCAATAAAAATTAGTTACGCGGCTATCCGTAACATCGTTTGCGATTACCAAGGGACCACGTATGGCTTCGGAGGCAACTGGGCATCAAGTAAACGAAGATCGTGACGGTGGCTTGATTGGAATTAAGTAGGGAACAGTTTCCAGTAAAGAACTTTCCTCTATGAGGAATTCGAGATCCGGTTACATCTCTTGGCTTACGAGAGTTTACAACGAACCTGAAATATTGCTGTTAAGTCCTTGCACCAAAGACGAAGTGTTAGGAAAGAAAGATTGGATTATTTACAGCGTTTTCTAGGTTCGGGGAGGTTTAAGTTTCTTTTCTTACGTTACTCGAGGATGATTATGAGGGAAGAAAAAGTTTGGAGGACTCCTTCGCCTATCAGGTAGAAAGGAGAACAACTTTTTTTAGCAAAAGTAGACCACTGGATGGTTAACCAATCTGTGGATCCTAAGGATTCTGCGAGTCAAGCTAGTCTATCAGACTCAACGACAACGTCGAGAAGTTCTACGAGCTCGTCAAAGCTAAAGTTACGCGAGGCTAGAGAGCGCCGAGAGTTGACTCGCCTTAGAATGTAACAGCTTCAACTTTCCTCGGAGTTAGAACAGAAAAAAGTTGATTTGAAGAAGCAAGAAGAACGTTTGAAGTTCGGATAAGACAAGAGTACGTATTCGCTAGTGCGAGTGAAAGAATATGGATGGATCCGAGGACGCCTTAGAATTGAAACCTATTGGCCGTGGTTTGAATGAAACGTTTCTTCAGCAAAGTTATACAGAAGTGCCTAAAGATGAAAGTATCCCGAGATCAGTTTCTCAGCATGTACCTTACGAAAGAGACCCGGGCTTAACTGAGTCAGTTTCTAAGGACCGTGTGGCTCCAAGCAAGTCGTTCCTAAATCCCTTAACTCAGGAGTGGGAGTCCAAGCAGCTGATAGCTGTTTCTACAAGTTTGAGTGATGACTGCAGCACCCAAACTGATAGAGACAGAAGTGACTTCAGTAACCTGGTGCAGTCTTTGACCTCAGCACTAACTCTAGGATTTAGTATGCCAAGACTGGAAATTCTCATCATCCAAGGAAGAAGTTGACCTATTTGATTGAATATTGTTCAGGTGAAGCCAGAGAGGTGATTGAAAACTGTTGCGTCTTAGAGTCAAAGCAGGGCTACGACAGGGCGAGGAAGATTCTCCGTCACTAGTTTGGAAGACCTTACATGGTAGCGCGAGCCCACATTAACCAACTTGCGAAGGGTCAATCAATTAGGCCTTCGGGTAGTGCAGCATTGCAGTCTCTTTCGTGCCAGATGCTCAAGTGTGAGCTCACGCTCTTTAAAACGGGTTTTGAAAAAAGATTTTGAACAATTCAGAAACTCTGTTAGGAATTATGGATCGCTTGCCACCATACTTACAAAGAAAATGGACGGAGCGCGCAGAGACGATCTTCTTTTTCTGACCTTGCCGCCTTCGTTCAACAGAGCGCAGGTACCACAAATAATATGTTTGGTCTCCTTCTGAATGAAGTTCCCCGCCGAACAGCGAATTTTACCGTGCACGATGATGAGTCTGACGGGAACGAGTTTTGGTCGAGTAGCCCACGCGAAGTTCCGGGTGGCCTTACTCGCGAGAACACACGTGGGCGCGCGAATAAGAGTACGCGACGAAGTTCACGTGCGAGCTTATAGGATTTGTCGCGCAAGGACCCACGAGATTACACCAAGTGAACGTTTAGAAGACACGCACACAGGTTTTGACCCGCCTCTAGGCACCACAAGCCTTGTGCTCCAAATGTCCCTTGTGTTCATGTTCACAAGCCCTATGGAACTGCAAAACCTTCAAAGGGAAGTCGTATCAAGGACGTTTGGATGTAATCTTTCAGAAGTGTGTTTGCCGGAACTGCCTCGTACCGGGCCATTACGCGAAGGGATATGCAGCGAGGGGAGCATGTGGTAGACCTGGTTGTCAGAAGAAGCATCACTCGTTGTTTCACCCATCTGCCGAAATGGACGAAAGAAGAGAAGGGGAGAGCAGTCTTATAGCAAGTCAGGGGTCGGTTAACGTTCTGAAAGGTGGAGAGAGACCCTCTGAGAAAAGAGTTTGCCTAAAAGTTGTGCCAGTACTAGTTCAAGGTTGTGGTAATAGTCGGATCGCAGAGACGTATGCCTTGCTGGATGATGGTTCTGACGTGTCTCTTTGTGACCTCCAGCTTCTTGAGCAACTTGGGCTAAGCGGGGTTCAGCGTCAGTTCACTTTGTCGACCCTCAATAAGGAAGATCACGAGCAGTGTTGGAGAGAGGTTAGCCTGCAAGTTACTAGTCTTGATGCTACTGAAAGTATTTCCCTTCCTCGCGTCTGGTCAGTTGATAAGATACCTGTCTCAATAGAAAGGTTTCCTGTGCCTAATGACGTCAAACGTTGGTCTCATTTGAGCGACATAGACCCCCTCACATTGACGGGTGTAAAGTGATGCTTTTAATAGCGGTGATTACCCGGACGCATTTTAGGTCCTTGTTAAGAGACGAGGCACTGGTAATGAACCTTATGCTGTCGGATTCCCGTTGGAGTGGACCCTTTTAGGACCGGTTGGTCCGGCTCATCAGACTGGCCGCGCCCATACATACATACATACATACTTATACATACATATACTTTATTTAACCTCGAATTTAAAGTAGCTAAAGATAAGCTAGTATCTTCGAGTTACCAGTATGATTTTAAAACTACTAAGACAAGAAATTATAACATTCTAAAATTTAAACTATCAAAAAGATAAGAAAAGGAGTGCAGACCATAACTAGTACATCTTGCAAAATATAATTACCGCGTAGGCTATAGGATGTAGACCGGAGACTTAACATATCTCTTAGATAGCCTTGACAGCGGGTAAAAAACGAGATCTTGTATAATATAATTAGGAAAGTCTGAAGGCGCCTTTTATACAGAGATTTGGAGTTTACTCTACTAAGTAGAGAGTCATATGGAGAATTATATTCCTGCAAGATAAATCTAAGAATTCGCTTATTTAAGGTATCAATTTTCTCAGTATTGCGCGCACCACAAAAGTGCCAAACAGACGAACAATAATTAAAGTGTGGCATATAAAAGCTTTATATAATCTTAAAAGAGAATCTTTAGAGATGAGTTTACGAAATCCTAACATCACATTAATATATAATTATCGAAACACAGCCTATTGACAATATTTGTTCCAAATATATCCAAAGAATCTTTAAATGGAAAAGAGAAGGAGTGGCCTGTTCTTCCCAAGACGATAGCCTGATGTGAATCTTGTTCATTCGAAAGACGATCTATTACAACTTCAGGTTGAAAGGTTCTGGAAGTCTGATTTTAGTGACTGCTTGGCTGAATCAAGAGTCTCGATATCCCTGGAGGATAAGCAGGTCCTGAAGACTATTAAGGAGGCAGTTACGTTGGTGAAAGGTCATTATCAGATCGGGTTGCCATGGAACCGTCGCCCTCCGCTAATTTCAAATAACCACGGTCTCGCAAAGTAAAGGTCAGACCAGCTCAAGAGAAGACTCCTCGGGAATGAAGACCTTTGTGCGAAATACAGCACCACCATGAATGAGTATTTGTCTAAAGGTCACGCAGCGAAGCTTTCTTCCGGAGAACTCCTTCCCACGGAAGGGAGGTTTGTTTGGTACCTACCTCATCATCCGGTCGTCCATCCTAGAAAGTAAGGGAAAGTGAGAGTAGTGGTCGATTGCGCTGCTAAGTTTCTTGACGTTTCCTTGAATTATGTTACTTCAGGGTCCCACTTTGAACAACAACTTAATTGGTGTGCTTATGCGTTTCCGGGAGGAGCCTGCTGCCGTCGTTGCTGATATCGAATCCATGTTCCATCAAGTCAGAGTCGACCCGAGTGATTGTGACACGTTAAGATTCCTATGGTGGCTGAGTGGCGATTTAAGCCAATCTCCGGGCCAAATACATATACAACCATTTTGTACTCCTGCGACATCTTCCCCCGGTTGTACAGGTTTTTGTCTTCTGAAAACAGCTGAAGATAACCAAAATGAGTTTCCCGCTGGCGTTGTCCATATGGTAAGGAGAAACTCTTACGTAGACGATTTTCTCAAGTCCCTGAAAACATCTCAAGAGGCAAAAACAGTGGTGAAAGAGTCAACCGATTTCCTGTCGCGCGGACGGTTTCGTTTGACGAAGTGGATAAGAAACGATCGCAAAGTCTTAGAGAGTATACCTCAGAGCGAGAGGGCGGCTTCTGGTGTCGATCTAGCCTTGGATGAAATTCCAGTTGAACGCACTCTTGCGGTTCAATGGGATGTTGGAACCGACAAGTTCTGCTTTAAAGTTGTTGCCAAGGAGAAACCCTTAACTAGACGTGGGCTGTTGTCTGTTGCAAGCTCGCTGTACGATCCTTTGGGGTTTGTGGCCCCCTTTACCCTCTCAGCTAAGCTGATCCTTCAGGAGCTGTGTAAGAAAAAGTTAGGCTAGGATGAGAGTATTGACGGAGAGGAATTAAAGCGTTGGAAAGATTGGTTAGCTGACTTGCATAGGCTCTCGGAGATCGCTGTGAGCAGATGTTTTAAACCTTTGGGGCTTGGTGACGTTGTACGAGTTCCATTAAACCATTTTTCTGATGCCTCTAAGGATGCGTACGGAACAGCTTCTTATCTACGCCTTGTCGATGTTTATGGTAGCATTCACTGCTCCTTTATTATCGGAGAATCCCGTCTGGCACCACTTAGGTCTATAACCATCCCCCGTCTGGAGCTGTCTGCTACCGTCTTGTCTGTTAAGATGGATCACATGCTTCGGAGGGAGCTTGACTTGCCTTGGGTTGAAGGTATTTTCTGGTTTGACTCGACCTCTGTTATTCAGTTGATTCGGAACACGTCAAAGAGGTTCCACACGTTCGTAGCGAATCGTCTCTCGGTTATCCATGATGGTTCTTCTCCGGAGCAGTGGCGATATGTGGATTCCAAATAGACCCTGCTGATGACATTTCAAGAGGCTTATCCGCCGAGTGCCTGATCGAGAGTAAACGTTGGCTAAACTGCCCAGATTTTTTGCGGAAAACTGAAGAATGTTGGCCAAAGAGAATAGTGGTTGCTGATCTGTCCGATGAGCATCCCGACGTGAAGCCGGAAGGTCGAGTACTCATGGCGTCCCTTAAGAATGCATTGCTCCGTTTATTGAACATTATTTCTCCTGGGATCGCCTTAAAAGGGGAGTTGCTTAGCTTCTGAGATTTAAGGGCTGTTTATCTAGCAAGTTACAAGGTAAGCAGGCCGATAACCAGAGAATTATCAAAGGGGAGCTCTTAGTCGATGAGATTCTTGCAGCTGAAAGAGCCTTACTCGCGGCAGTACAGCAGGAAAACTTTAAGGATCATTTCACCAGGAGTTCGAGCTCGCGCAGCCCACTCCATAAGCTCTGCCCAGTGTTAGTTGACGGAATTTTACGAGTTGGAGGTCACCTAGGTAACGCCCAGATTTCTGAATAGGCTAAACTTTCGATCATTCTCCCAAAGAAACACCACGTAACTGACATAATCAGAAGAAAGTACCATGAAGAGTTGGCTCATGCAGGAAGAGAACACGTGCCGGCCTCCACTCGGCAAAAGTTTTGGATTGTCAAAGGTCGTGTGAAAGTGCGAGGAGTGCTGCGAAATAGCCTACGTAGCAGGCGCTTGGAAGTAGTGGGTGAAAGAGAAAACGGGCGCGCGAGGGAGACACTCGAGGGGTGAGGGAGCGCCTGCACGGAAGGCTCCCGAAAATCGTTTCAACTCGCATTCTGTGAGTGCGGATTTTTCCAATTGGTCGAGAGGCTCGCGAGGGAAAAAGTTACCGCGCGGGGCGAGAAGACTGCCAATCAATAGTAAATGGACAACGTAGTGAAGATCTTATAAATTGTATACAATGGAAGTTTTTTTTTTTTTTATTTTATTTTATTATTTTCCCACAATAAAGATTACACAAGCATTACATTATACAAAGATGTGGCGAGGGGACCTCAGAAAACCACAAGGCTTGTACGAGGAGGCCCCCTCGTTACAATAATATTAAGCAATAGAACTATAACAACACACAACAACGGACAGTACAAGACGCAAGACGCAAGACGCAAGTTCAGGGTTTGGAGGTCACTTCAGTCTGGTTTAATGGGACTATGTGGCCGTAATCTCAAAGAAAAGTTGGAGTGATCAAATGGTACTCACGATGGAAAGAATTGACATCAGATACGCATTAGCGGGAGTGGCGAGAGACAAAAGACTTGTCAAATCGTTACAATGAAGATCAGAGGAAATATTCTTTGCTCAAGAGAACTTGGCGGCTTGTGTTGTCGATGGAACGCATACCATCAAAGCTTGGACATGATTGATGAAATGAAACACTTACCAGGGGCATGAATTTGAAAAAACGTTTCACTATTGTATTATTTGCCGTTCGGAGGCGACCTGAGGTCTGTTGTTTATGTCTCGTTACTGCAGTAGAAAACGTGTCGGCACAGTTTGTGTTCTGAAGTTTAGGTCCGCTTAGTAAGACATGTCTGCTCCAAAAACGGCTGCGCAGTAAAAGCAATGGTCATTTTCCACGTACACTGCGATCGTTGGTGTCTGTACAGTTGTGGCTAAGTAAGCTCAGAGAACAATACTATTAGTTTTTTATAATACACAGCATGCATTCTTTAAAAGATACCCAGTTTTGACTTTGTTATTTCCTATTTTTATTTATTGTGCCCGTGGTTAAAAACGATTTAAAGCTGTGTGTTAAACATCAGTTTATTGCTCCATCGCTCTATAATCAGTTAACCCAGCTGATCTTTATAACAGGTATATTTAGACCGTGAATAAAATGTGCCACGCTTTTTGGCGGCACGCTTTGTTTGTGCGCGGTCAGTCGTTTTCTGTCAAAACGTTTGACAGATCACGCAACAGCTGCCAGGTAATTAGGCTGGAGGTGGGAAATGATTTCGGGCAGGCGCTCCCTCTCCCCTCGGGTGTTTCCTTCTCATGCGCCGTTTTTTCTTGTGCCCACTACTTCCAAGCGCCTGCTACGCAGGCTACCTGCGAAATTGCTTCGGTTGCCGTAGGAGGAATGCATCGGCAGGGGAACAGAGGATCGCTGACTTACCTTTGGAACGCCTCATCCCAGACCAACCACCCTTTAACTTTGTAGGTATCGATTATTTTGGTCCGGTGCTTGTGAAACAGAAGCGCAGTCGTGTGAAGCGTTATGGATGTATATTCACCTGTTTGACTACAAGGGCGGTCCGTATTGAAATTGCTCATTCTTTGGACACTGACTTCTTCATTACCGCTATGCGAAGAGTTATGGAAAGACGAGGAAAACCTGAACTGGTTCGCAGTGATAATGGTACTAATTTCCATGCAGGAGAACGTGAGCTAAGAGCAGCACTCGACGGGTGGAACCAACACAGAACAGACAAGTACACATCCCAACAAGAGATCGAGTGGATCTTTCATCCGCCAGCCGCTGCACACATGGGAGGTGTTTGGGAGAGGCTTGTCGGGTCTGTGAAGAAAATCGTTAGCTATATATAGTTTGCTGCTTTCAGAGGAAGTTGTGGGAGACCAATCGTTGCTTACTGTTGTGGCCGAAGCGGAGTAAATTTTGAATTCACGTCCGTTGACCCAGAATCCTGCTGACGATCCAACCGATGCAGAGCCTTATTTACGCCCAACTATTTGCTCATGTCGAATCAGGCCACGGCTCTAGGCTCCTTTTCCAAACCAGATCAGTACAGTCGACATCGTCAGAGACAGGTTCAATACCTTGCTGACGTCTTTTGCGGGCGCGCTGGCTACGGGAATACCTTCCAAAGTTACAGAAACGTCATAAGGGGTTCTCCCTTTGCCGTGATCTGAAGGACGACGAATTGGTCTTGATCGTAGATGAGAATATCCCTCGAGGTCAGTGGCGTTTAGGTCGTGTCGTTGTGGTCCACAAGGCGAAGGATGGCCACGTATGATCTGCAGTCATCAAGACGAAGCTTGAGTATCGAACTTCGTAGGCTATATGTAACAAACTTCCTTGTTTTTCGTTCCCAAGTAGTTTATTAGGGGCGGGAATATTATGGTCAGTTATCCTTCCCTCGAGAGTCTCTAGAATTTGTATATTTTCATTGCCATTTTACGCACGGCGTCGTTGCCAGTTTAGTATTGCGTCTCGCCGGTACAACATCCAAGCGTTCTGCCTTTGCCGTTTGTCTTTCTCCACATTGCTACCCAATCGGTAAGATTTGTACTTCCTAGTGCCTTTCTCTTTCACAAGTACGTTTTCCTTATTGTTATTTTTCTATTAATTTCTGTTTAGCAAGTTCTATTTGTCACCGGGAGAAGTGTTTGTGATGCGGCAATCTTTGATCCTTGTACAGCGATGTGTATCAATAAAAATCAGTTACGCGGCTATCCGTAACAATCTTGTTGATACTACTCAAACAGCGCTGTCCGAAAACTCTCTTTTCGCGAAACTAACCTTTGACAATTGACAAAGGCAAATATTTGCATTTGCTCTCTTTTTACGGAACTCGCGTGAGGCTCGAATTTCTCTTTTTAGTGTAAATACTTCGACAGTGAAAAGACCATTTGACTTTTGTTTTCTTTGTCTTTTTTTTTCTCACACTCTTCCTGTCTTGAGGATCAGTTTACTGTTTAACTTTTAATTTGGCACTAAAATGAGAATGTTGGGAAAAAATCGCAAAGGTACTTTTGTGCAAATCCAGTCAGATATACGAGGAAAGAAATCCCAGTGCATACAGTTGTAGGAATAAAAGGTTTTTATAAAACTGAAAACTTTCTTAAAGAGTTTATCCGGAGGCGCCGAGAATTCGTGAAACTATTCCTGGCCCTAAAATTTCATACTTGGTGTTTTTATACTTGGTGATTTGGCATTAAAGATTTTACCGATCAAGGCTGTAGATTTTCGTTCACAAGTGTTTTTGATTTTCATTTTAGGCTTCTTTACTTGACCATTTTCTTTGTTATGATTTTTTCAGTACACAAATCCTCTACCAAGCTGCAGTAATCACACTCCAGGTGATTAAACACGATTAATGGAAACAGCGCGCGGGTTTCAAGTTGGCTCCCGAGTAGGATTATTTTTCTAGATTTCTCTTTTGGCCGTCTGGAGCAAAGTTTTTCGGAAGGTATCATTAAGCCTTATCAAGGAACAAGTCTCACGATTGGCAAAGTGTGCCGTCGTCCAACATCTTACTGTATTTCGTCTCATTTCGCTACACAGGTAAAAAACTGATCTCGGGCATGTGACGGAAAGGTAGCGATATCGAGAGCTTTGCTCTGAGCAGTGACGAGTCTCCGGCCTCAGGAAGTAGGTTCGAGGAGTTAAATCTATTTGTCGACAGCAAAACTGATGATGATTTCGACAAGGCCAGAGACTTAGTTAAAATTGTTCTGTAGGCAGGCCCTAAAATGCTGGTCTACATCCGGGATCTTGAATAAATCGACGGGGGAAAAAAGTTAACATGTGTTTTATGTGGAGAAAGCGAGGGTTTTCGTAGTAACTTGATGACATTCCGTCAAAATTAAGTGTGGAAATATTGTACGTGGGTGTGGATAGTTTTATCAGTGCCGCGGAAGTGTTTAATTTTGTGATTCCCTGAAGTTGTTGACAAACAGAATCAGGTATGTCGCTGCGCTCGTGTTACAAGAAAATTATGCAGAAGCATAAAAACGCTTCATAAATGCATAGCGTAGGCGATTTTGACTTAGAAAATCAATTCTGGTTTCAAGAAAAGGCGGCGTCTGGGCCTGATTTTGTCGGGCCTCTTGCTATCAGCCTCATAGTTTCAAGAACTCAGAGATCATAATTTCTGTGCATATCTAATGTTGTAAACGTCATTGCAAAATTCTGTCGCTTTTACCAAAAGCAAATACTCCTGTGTTGCCAGCAGTTAAGCTGTCGTATTAAGCCCTAACTACCGACTTTTAACTGGGATTCATTTGCCTTCAGGGTCAAGTTGCAAAAAGCTTATGGAATTTCTGTAGGCATCTTTTACAAAATCTAAACAAACCTATATTTATATTTTATACGCTTGAACTTTTTCTCTTTTAGTCCTTATGTCTATATTCAGTGCTATATTCTATTAAAGAACTTACTAATGGTGCAGTTCTTTCCTTCATAGCCAGGAACGCAAGCGCAAGTGTAGTTGTTCACTCCGTCAATACATGTTCCGTTGTTTTCACATGGGCTGGGATAACAGTCATCCGTATCTGGTGAGAAATCAAGAGACCAAACTTTAGACCATTGAATTAATCTGAGCGCCCATTATTCAAAATATTCCACAATGCAACTGACACTTCCACAAACTTATATGCTACGGAATTCAATTCGATTGAAATTCAGGAAACGCGTGTTCCAATTGAAATCTGATAACGTCTACTTTCTCCTACATAAAATAGCAGAGTCATTATGGTCCTACGATATACCATTTGAATCTGAGGCCCCATAAACACACTTCTTAAGATAAATTTGTAACGGCATCTTTCTCCTGGTTTTGGCCTTTTTCTCTTCGTTCTGACCTTTTTCTCTTCTCTTCGCGTTCTGGTTTCTGGTTTTGACCTAGAACAGATTAAATGAGCCCATTCCTCACGCAACGCTGACAGAGAAAATGCTCAATTTGGGGGCCGACGGCATTCAGTTTTATTCCACATGGGTACTAAAGAAACGAAATTCTTTTGACACTAATCTTCCCAAATTAGTAATAAAAAAGGCATAATTATGTAATGTTTTGCCTTTTCCTGTGTAACATAAAGAAACTAATCTTGACCAAATTAGTAATGGCCAAGGCATAATTATTATCTATTGGTTTGCCTTTTAGGGATAGTCCTAGAATTAAATTTTAAAAGAGGTAAGGAAACTTCATATCTGTAACTTATGCAAGACGACTTTTCCAAAAGAAACGAGCGAGGTCGTGCGCCGATTTACCTAAAACACGATTACCATTCACTGTTCAGACTGAATCCGAAAATCTCAATACTAAGACTTGATTTTAAAGGCTTACTATTTGAGCAATTCTTCCCTGCAAAGCCAGGCACGCAAGTGCACTTGTAGTCATTCACTCCGTCTATACATGTTCCGTTGTTTAGGCACGGGTTTGGATAACAGTCATCAGTGTCTGAGGAGAGAAGGACATGGAAAGGATTCTCCACAATAAAATATTCATATCTCCACGGAAAACATAACTATACAAGATTCACACTGCGCATTAATTGATGACATTCAGTTTTATTCCACATGGGCACTCCAGAAGGAAAATTAGTATTAAAAAAATCTTGCCCAAATTAGTAATAACCAAGGCATAATTATGTATTGTTTTGCCTTTTCCTGTGTAACATGAAGAAACTAATCTTGCCCAAATTAGTAATGGCCAAGGCATAATTCTCTATTGATATGCCTTTGAGGGATAGTCCTAGTATTAATTTTTAAAAGAGGCAAGGAAACGTCATATCTGTAACTTATGCAAAACGACTTTTCCAAAAGAAACGAGCGAGGTCGTGCGCCGATTTACTTGGAACACGATTACCATTCACTGTTCAGACTCAATTCCTTGACTTGATTTTAAAAGCCTTACTATTTGAGCAATTTTTCCCTACAAAGCCATGCACGCAAGTGCACTTGTAGTCATTCACTCCGTCTATACATGTTCCGTTGTTTAGACACGGGTTTGGATAACAGTTATCAGTGTCTGAGGAGAGAAGGACATCGTAAGGATTGACCACAATAAAATATCCATATCTACACGGAAAGCATAAGTATACAAGATTCACATTAAGCATTAATTGACGGCATTCAGTTTTATTCCACACGAGCACTCCAGAAGGAAAATTCTTTTAAAAAAATCTTGACCAAAAACTCTGATTCCAGAAAAAACCGGAAGTTGCATGGAAGTAAGGCTTAATAGCCCTCGCGGCAAATTCAAAATAACTAACATGGCGGACGATCAAGTCGATCTTACTCATTCCTGGTGCTAGCTTTATTGAAGAAGAGATAGAAAATTGACCGTTGCTCAACTAAAGTTTTGGTTCAAATGCCTCCGTTGATCGATCGGGCAGAGCCGGATAATGTAAGCCTACCTTAACAGTTCCTTCTTATTACCACTTTGATTTATGCGGCGGCATTTTAACCAAAACTTTAGTTGAGCAACGGCCAATTTTTCTATCTCTTCTTCAATACAGCTAGCACAAGAAATGTCCTCTGGACAAAGATCGACTTCATCGTCCCCTATGTTACTTATTTTAAATTCGCCGCGAGGGCTATTAAGCCTCACTTCATATCTGTAAATTATGCAAAACGACATTTCCTAAAGAAACCAGCGCAGTCGTGCGCCAATTTCCTTGAAATACGATTACCATTCACTGTTCACACTGACTCCGCAAATCTCAATACTAAGACTTGATTTTAAAAGGCTTACTATTTGAGCAATTCTTCCCTACAAAGCCAGGCATGCAACTGCACTTGTAGTCATTCACTCCGTCTGTACATGCTCCGTTGTTTAGACACGGGTTTGGATAACAGTCATCAGTGTCTAAGGAGAAAAGGACATGGTAAGGATTGACCACAATAAAATATCCATATCTACACGGAAAAATAACCATACAAGATTCATATTGCACATTAATTGACGGCATTCAGTTTTATTCCACATGGGCACTCTACAAGGGAAGTTAATTTTATTAAAAGTAATCTTGCCCAAATTAGTTAGGAGTTGTTGCCCTACCCAGCGTTCAGGTACCTTTATTTCATTGGCTAGCAAATATGTGAATATGTAAATAGTCATTTAAGATATTTTTTTTGTTTCTATAGTAGTAGTAGTGTTAATTATTTCTTAATTGTTAATTTATAGCCTTTTAATTCAGTTAATTCTACAATGTGGCAAATAAACGGTATATTTATTTATTTATCTGTTTTAACAACCAAGGCATAATGATGTAGTGCTTTGCCTTTTCCTGTGTAACATGAAGAAACTAATCTTGCCTAAATTTGTAATAGCCAAGCTATAATTATGTATTGATTTGCATTCTAGGGATAGTCCTAGTATTAATTTTAAAAAGAAGTAAAGAAACCTTTTATCCGTAACTCATTGAAAACGACTTTTCCGAAAAAAAGAGCGAGGTCGTTGGCCGATTTACTTCGAACACGATTACCATTCACTGTTTAGACTAAATCCGAAAATCTTCAGGCTAAGATTAATTTTAAAGGCTTACTATTTGAGCAATTCTTCCCCACAAAGCCAGGCACGCAAAAGCACTTGTAGTCATCCACTTCGTCTATACATGTTCCGTTGTTTAGACACGGGTTTGGATAACAGTTATCAGTGTCTAAGGAGAGAAGGACATGGAAAGGATTGACCACAATAACATATCCATATGTACACGGAAAACAAAACTCTACAAGATTCACATTGCACATTAATTGACGGAATTCAGTTTTATTCCGTATGAGCACGACAGAAGAAAAATTCTTTCAAAAGTAATCTTGCCCAAAGTAGTAATAAGGAAGGCACAATTATGTGTTGTTTTGCCTTTTCCTGTGTAACATCAAGAAACAAATCTTCTTTAAATTAGTAATGGCCAAGGCATCATTATGTATTCATTTGCCTTTTAGGGATAGTGCTAGTATTAATTTTTAAAGAGGTAAGAAACCTTCATAACTTTAAGTTATGAAAAAACCCTTTTCCAAAAAAAAGGCGAGCTCGTCAGCCGATTTACTTCGAACACGATTACCATTCACGGTTTAGACTGACTTGGAAAATCTCAATACTAAGACTTGATTTTAAAAGCCTTACTATTTGAGCAATTCTTCCCTACAAATCCAGGCAAGCAAAGGCACTTGTAGTCATCCACTCCGTCTATACATGTTCCGTTGTTTAGACACGGGTTTGGATAACAGTCATCAGTGTCTAAGGAGAGAAGGACATGAAAAGGATTGACCACAATAACATATCCATATGTACACGGAAAACAAAACTCTACAAGATTCACATTGCACATTGATTGGCGGAATTCAGTTTTATTCCGTATGAGCACGACAGATGAAAAACTCCTTTAAAAGTAATGTCCCCCAAATCAGTAATAAGCAAGTCACAATTATGTATTGTGTTAACTTTAATTTTCCTGTGTAACATCAAGAAACTAATCCTGCTGAAATTAGCAATGGCAAAGACATAATTTTGTATTGATTTGCCTTTTAGGGATAGTCCTAGTATTAATTTTTAAAGGAGGTAGGAAACCTTCATAACTGTAATTTCAGCAAAAACACTTTTCCAAAAGAAACGGACGAGCTCGTCAGCCGATTTACTTCGAACACGATTACCATTCGCTGTTTAGACTGAGTTGCAAAATCTCAATACTAAGACTTGATTTTAAAAGCCCTACCATTTGAGCAATTCTTCCCTACAAAGCCAGGCACGCAACTGCACTTGTAGTCATTCACTCCGTCTATACATGTTCCGTTGTTTAGACACGGGTTTGGATAACAGTCATCAGTGTCTAAGGAGAGAAGGACATGAAAAGGATTGACCACAATAACATATCCATATGTACACGGAAAACAAAACTCTACAAGATTCACATTGCACATTGATTGACGGAATTCAGTTTTATTCCGTATGAGCACGACAGATGAAAAATTCTTTTAAAAGTAATGTCCCCCAAATCAGTAATAAGCAAGTCACAATTATGTATTGTGTTAACTTTAATTTTCCTGTGTAACATCAAGAAACTAATCCTGCTGAAATTAGCAATGGCAAAGACATAATTTTGTATTGATTTGCCTTTTAGGGATAGTCCTAGTATTAATTTTTAAAGGAGGTAGGAAACCTTCATAACTGTAATTTAAGCAAAAACACTTTTCCAAAAGAAACGGACGAGCTCGTCAGCCGATTTACTTCGAACACGATTACCATTCGCTGTTTAGACTGAGTTGCAAAATCTCAATACTAAGACTTGATTTTAAAAGCCCTACCATTTGAGCAATTCTTCCCTACAAAGCCAGGCACGCAACTGCACTTGTAGTCATTCACTCCGTCTATACATGTTCCGTTGTTTAGACACGGGTTTGGATAACAGTCATCAGTATCTAAGGAGAGAAAGACATGGTTAGGATTGACCACAATTAAACATTTATATGTACATGGACAACATAACTATACAAGATTCACATTGAGCATTTAATAATGACTGCATTCAGTTTTAATCTACATGCGTACTCCAGAAAAGAAATTCTTTTAAAAGTAATCTTGCCCAAACATGGGTAATAACCAAGGGATAATTATGTATTGCTTTGCCTTTTCCCGTGTAACCTGAAGAAACTAATCTTACCCAAATCAGTAATGGCGAAGAAAAAATTATCCATTGATTTGCGTTTAAGGGATAGTCCTATTATTTAGTTTTAAAAGAAATAAGGAAACCTTTATGTCTCTAACTTAGGTTATGAAAAACTACTACACCAAAAGAAATGTGCGAGGGCGTGCACCTATTTACTTGGAACACGATTACCATTCACTGTTCAGACTGAAACTGAAAATCTTAATGCAAAGAATGATTTTAAACGGCTTACTATTTGAGCAATTCTTCCCATCAAAGCCAGGCACGCAACTGCACTTGTAGTCATTCACCCCGTCTATACATGTTCCGTTGTTTAGACACGGGTTTGGATAACAGTCATCAGTGTCTAAGGAGAGAAGGACATGGAAAGGATTGACCACAATAAAATATCGATATCTAGACGAAAAACATCACTCTACAAGATTCACATTGCGCATTAATTGACGACATTTATATTTATTCCACATAAGCACACCAAAAGAAAAGGGATAGTCCTAGTTTTAATTTATAAAAGAGGTAAGGAAACTTCATATTTGTAACTAAATCAAAACGACTTTTCCAAAAGAAAGAACCGAAGTCGTGCGGCGATTTACTCGGAAGACGATTACCACTCACTGTTCCCACTGAATCCAAAAATCTCAATACTAACACTTGATTTTAAAGCCTTACTGTTTGAGCAGTTCTTCCCCACAAAGCCAGGCACGCAGGTACACTTGTAGTCATCCACTCCGTCTATACATGTTCCGTTGTTTAGACACGGGTTTGGATAACAGTTATCAGTGTCTGAGGAAAGAAGGACATCGTAATGATTGACCACAATAAAATATCTAAACCTACATGGAAAAGATAACTATACAACATTCACATTGCACATTAATTGACGGCATTCAGAAGGAAAATTCTTTTAAAAGTAATCTTACCCAAATTAGTAATAACCAAGGCACAATTATGTATTGTTTTGCTTTTTCTGTGTAACATGAAGACACTAACCTTACCCAAATTGGTGATGACCAAGGCATAATTATGTATTGATTTGCCTTTTGGGTATAGTCCGAGTATTAATTTTTTAAAAAGGTAAGAAAACTTTTCATGTCTGTAACCTATGCAAAAGGACTTTTCTAAAAGAAACGAGCTACATCGTACGCCTATTCACTTGGAACACGATTACCATTCACAGTTCAGACTGAATACGAAAAACTTAATAGTAACACTTGATTTTAAAAGGCTTACTATTAAAGCAATCCTTCCCTACAAAGCCAGGCACGCAAATGCAGGTGTAGTCATTTACTCCGTCTGTACATGTTCCGTTGTTTAGACACGGGTTTGGATAACAGTCATCAGTGTCTAAGGAGAAAAGGACATGGTAAGGATTGACCACAATAAAATATCCATATCTAGACGGAAAAATAACCATACAAGATTCATATTGCACATTAATTGACGGCATTCAGTTTTATTCCACATGGCCACTCTACAAGGGAAGTTAATTTTATTAAAAGTAATCTTGCCCAAATTAGTTAGGAGTTGTTGCCTAACCCAGCATTCAGGTTCCTCTATTTCATTGACTAGTAAATATGTGATTATGTAAATAGTTATTCAAGATATTTCTTTTGTTTCTATAGTAGTAGTAGTGTTCATTATTTGTTAATTAATAATTAATAGCCTTTTAATTCAGTTAGTTCTGCAATGTGGCAAATAAACGGTATATTTATTTATTTATCTGTTTTAATAACCAAGGCATAATGATGTATTGTTTTGCCTTTTCCTGTGTAACATGAAGAAACTAATCTTGCCTAAATTAGTAATAGCCAACGTTTTATTATATATTGATTTGCATTCGAGGGGTAGTCCTAGTATTAATTTTAAAAAGAAGTAAAGAAAGTTTATATCCGTAACTTATTGAAAACGACTTTTCCAAAAACAATGAGCGAGGTCGTTGGCCAATTCACTTCGAACACGATTACCATTCACTGTTTAGACTGAATCCGAAAATCTTCATGCTAAGACTGGTTTTAAAGGCTTACTATTTGAGCAATTCTTCCCTACAAAGCCAGGCACGCAAAGGCACTCGTACTCATCCACTCCGTCTATACATGTTCCGTTGTTTAGACACGGGTTTGGATAACAGTCATCAGTATCTAAGGAGAGAAAGACATGGTTAGGATTGACCACAATTAAACATTTATATGTACATGGACAACATAACTATACAAGATTCACATTGAGCATTTAATAATGACTGCAATCAGTTTTAATCTACATGGGTACTCCAGAAAAAAATTCTTTTAAAAGTAATCTTGCCCAAACATGGGTAATAACCAAGGGATAATTATGTATTGCTTTGCCTTTTCCCGTGTAACCTGAAGAAACTAATCTTACCCAAATCAGTAATGGCGAAGAAAAAATTATCCATTGATTTGCCTTTTAGGGATAGTCCTATTATTTAGTTTTAAAAAAATAAATAAGAAACCTTTATATCTCTAACTTAGGTTATGAAAAACTACTACACCAAAAAAAAAATGTGCGAGGGCGTGCACCTATTTACTTGGAACACGATTACCATTCACTGTTCAGACTGAAACTGAAAATCTTAATGCAAAGAATGATTTTAAACGGCTTACTATTTGAGCAATTCTTCCCATCAAAGCCAGGCACGCAACTGCACTTGTAGTCATTCACCCCGTCTATACATGTTCCGTTGTTTAGACACGGGTTTGGATAACAGTCATCAGTGTCTAAGGAGAGAAGGACATGGAAAGGATTGACCACAATAAAATATCGATAGCTAGACGGAAAACAAAACTCTACAAGATTTTGACCACAATAAAATATCGATATCTAGACGAAAAATCATCACTCTACAAGATTCACATTGCGCATTAATTGACGACATTTAGATTTATTCCACATAAGCACACCACAAGAAAAGGGATAGTCCTAGTTTTAATTTATAAAAGAGGTAAGGAAACTTCATATTTGTAACTAAACCAAAACGACTTTTCCAAAAGAAAGAACCGAAGTCGTGCGGCGATTTACTCGGAACACGATTACCACTCACTGTTCCCACTGAATCCAAAAATCTCAATACTAACACTTGATTTTAATGCCTTACTGTTTGAGCAGTTCTTCCCCACAAAGCCAGGCACGCAGGTACACTTGTAGTCATCCACTCCGTCTATACATGTTCCGTTGTTTAGACACGGGTTTGGATAACAGTTATCAGTGTCTGAGGAAAGAAGGACATCGTAATGATTGACCACAATAAAATATCTAAACCTACATGGAAAAGATAACTATACAACATTCACATTGCACATTAATTGACGGCATTTAGAAGGAAAATTCTTTTAAAAGTAATCTTACCCAAATTAGTAATAACCAAGGCACAATTATGTATTGTTTTGCTTTTTTCTGTGTAACATGAAGGCACTAACCTTACCCAAATTGGTGATGACCAAGGCATAATTATGTATTGATTTGCCTTTTAGGGATAGTCCGAGTATTAATTTTTTAAAAAGGTAAAAAACTTTTCATGTCTGTAACTTATGCAAAAGGACTTTTCTAAAAGAAACGAGCTACATCGTACGCCTATTCACTTGGAACACGATTACCATTCACAGTTCAGACTGAATACGAAAAACTTAATAGTAACACTTGATTTTAAAAGGCTTACTATTTGAGCAATTCTTCCCTACAAAGCCAGGCACGCAAATGCAGGTGTAGTCATTTACTCCGTCTGTACATGTTCCGTTGTTTAGACACGGGTTTGGATAACAGTTATCAGTGTCTGAGGAGAGAAGGACATGGTAAGGATTGACCACAATAAAATATCCCTATCTACACGGAAATATAACTATACAAGATTCACATTGGACATTAATTGACGGCATTCAGTTTTATTCCACATGGCCACTCTACAAGGGAAGTTAATTTTATTAAAAGTAATCTTGCCCAAATTAGTTAGGAGTTGTTGCCTAACCCAGCATTCAGGTTCCTCTATTTCATTGCCTAGTAAATATGTGAATATGTAAATAGTTATTCAAGATATTTCTTTTGTTTCTATAGTAGTAGGAGTGTTCATTATTTGTTAATTAATAATTGATAGCCTTTTAATTCAGTTAGTTCTGCAATGTGGCAAATAAACGGTATATTTATTTATTTATATGTTTTAATAACCAAGGCATAATGATGTATTGTTTTGCCTTTTCCTGTGTAACATGAAGAAACTAATCTTGCCTAGATTAGTAATAGCCAACGTTTTATTATATATTGATTTGCATTCTAGGGATAGTCCTAGTATTAATTTTAAAAAGAAGTAAAGAAAGTTTATATCCGCTGGTAACTTATTGAAAACGACTTTTCCAAAAACAATGAGCGAGGTCGTTGGCCAATTCACTTCGAACACGATTACCATTCACTGTTTAGATTGAATCCGAAAATCTTCATGCTAAGACTGGTTTTAAAGGCTTACTATTTGAGCAATTCTTCCCTACAAAGCCAGGCACGCAAAGGCACTTGTAGTCATCCACTCCGTCTATACATGTTCCGTTGTTTAGACACGGGTTTGGATAACAGTCATCAGTATCTAAGGAGAGAAAGACATGGTTAGGATTGACCACAATTAAACATTTATATGTACATTGACAACATAACTATACAAGATTCACATTGAGCATTTAATAATGACTGCAATCAGTTTTAATCTACATGGGTACTCCAGAAAAGAAATTCTTTTAAAAGTAATCTTGCCCAAACATGGGTAATAACCAAGGGATAATTATGTATTGCTTCGCCTTTTCCCGTGTAACCTGAAGAAACTAATCTTACCCAAATCAGTAATGGCGAAGAAAAAATTATCCATTGATTTGCCTTTTAGGGATAGTCCTATTATTTAGTTTTAAAAGAAATAAGGAAACCTTTATGTCTCTAACTTAGGTTATGAAAAACTACTACACCAAAAGAAATGTGCGAGGGCGTGCACCTATTTACTTGGAACACGATTACCATTCACTGTTCAGACTGAAACTGAAAATCTTAATGCAAAGAATGATTTTAAACGGCTTACTATTTGAGCAATTCTTCCCATCAAAGCCAGGCACGCAACTGCACTTGTAGTCATTCACCCCGTCTATACATGTTCCGTTGTTTAGACACGGGTTTGGATAACAGTCATCAGTGTCTAAGGAGAGAAGGACATGGAAAGGATTGACCACAATAAAATATCGATATCTAGACGAAAAACATCACTCTACAAGATTCACATTGCGCATTAATTGACGACATTTAGATTTATTCCACATAAGCACACCACAAGAAAAGGGATAGTCCTAGTTTTAATTTATGAAAGAGGTAAGGAAACTTCATATTTGTAACTAAACCAAAACGACTTTTCCAAAAGAAAGAACCGAAGTCGTGCGGCGATTTACTCGGAACACGATTACCACTCACTGTTCCGACTGAATCCAAAAATCTCAATACTAACACTTGATTTTAATGCCTTACTGTTTGAGCAGTTCTTCCCCACAAAGCCAGGCACGCAGGTACACTTGTAGTCATCCACTCTGTCTATACATGTTCCGTTGTTTAGACACGGGTTTGGATAACAGTTATCAGTGTCTGAGGAAAGAAGGACATCGTAATGATTGACCACAATAAAATATCTAAACCTATATGGAAAAGATAACTATACAACATTCACATTGCACATTAATTGACGCCATTTAGAAGGAAACTTCTTTTAAAAGTAATCTTACCCAAATTAGTAATAACCAAGGCACAATTATGTATTGTTTTGCTTTTTTCTGTGTAACATGAAGGCACTAACCTTACCCAAATTGGTGATGACCAAGGCATAATTATGTCTTGATTTGCCTTTTAGGGATAGTCCGAGTATTAATTTTTTAAAAAGGTAAGAAAACTTTTCATGTCTGTAACTTATGCAAAAGGACTTTTCTAAAAGAAACGAGCTACATCGTACACCTATTCACTTGGAACACGATTACCATTCACAGTTCAGACTGAATACGAAAAACTTAATAGTAACACTTGATTTTAAAAGGCTTACTATTTGAGCAATTCTTCCCTACAAAGCCAGGCACGCAAATGCAGGTGTAGTCATTTACTCCGTCTGTACATGTTCCGTTGTTTAGACACGGGTTTGGATAACAGTTATCAGTGTCTGAGGAGAGAAGGACATGGTAAGGATTGACCACAATAAAATATCCCTATCTACACGGAAATATAACTATACAAGATTCACATTGCACATTAATTGACGGCATTCAGTTTTATTCCACATGGCCACTCTACAAGGGAAGTTAATTTTATTAAAAGTAATCTTGCCCAAATTAGTTAGGAGTTGTTGCCTAACCCAGCATTCAGGTTCCTCTATTTCATTGGCTAGTAAATATGTGAATATGTAAATAGTTATTCAAGATATTTCTTTTGTTTCTATAGTAGTAGTAGTGTTAATTATTTGTTAATTAATAATTGATAGCCTTTTAATTCAGTTAGTTCTGCAATGTGGCAAATAAACGGTATATTTATTTATTTATCTGTTTTAATAACCAAGGCATAATGATGTATTGTTTTGCCTTTTCCTGTGTAACATGAAGAAACTAATCTTGCCTAGATTAGTAATAGCCAACGTTTTATTATATATTGATTTGCATTCTAGGGATAGTCCTAGTATTAATTTTAAAAAGAAGTAAAGAAAGTTTATATCCGTAACTTAGTGAAAACGGCTTTTCCAAAAACAATGAGCGAGGTCGTTGGCCAATTCACTTCGAACACGATTACCATTCACTGTTTAGACTGAATCCGAAAATCTTCATGCTAAGACTGGTTTTAAAGGCTTACTATTTGAGCAATTCTTCCCTACAAAGCCAGGCACGCAAAGGCACTCGTAGTCATCCACTCCGTCTATACATGTTCCGTTGTTTAGACACGGGTTTGGATAACAGTCATCAGTATCTAAGGAGAAAAGACATGGTTAGGATTGACCACAATTAAACATTTATATGTACATGGACAACATAACTATACAAGATTCACATTGAGCATTTAATAATGACTGCAATCAGTTTTAATCTACATGGGTACTCCAGAAAAGAAATTCTTTTAAAAAGTAATCTTGCCCAAACATGGGTAATAACCAAGGGATAATTATGTATTGCTTTGCCTTTTCCCGTGTAACCTGAAGAAACTAATCTTACCCAAATCAGTAATGGCGAAGAAAAAATTATCCATTGATTTGCCTTTTTAGGGATAGTCCTATTATTTAGTTTTAAAAGAAATAAGGAAACCTTTATGTCTCTAACTTAGGTTATGAAAAACTACTACACCAAAAGAAATGTGCGAGGGCGTGCACCTATTTACTTGGAACACGATTACCATTCACTGTTCAGACTGAAACTGAAAATCTTAATGCAAAGAATGATTTTAAACGGCTTACTATTTGAGCAATTCTTCCCATCAAAGCCAGGCACGCAACTGCACTTGTAGTCATTCACCCCGTCTATACATGTTCCGTTGTTTAGACACGGGTTTGGATAACAGTCATCAGTGTCTAAGGAGAGAAGGACATGGAAAGGATTGACCACAATAAAATATCGATAGCTAGACGAAAAACATCACTCTACAAGATTCACATTGCGCATTAATTGACGACATTTAGATTTATTCCACATAAGCACACCACAAGAAAAGGGATAGTCCTAGTTTTAATTTATAAAAGAGGTAAGGAAACTTCATATTTGTAACTAAACCAAAACGACTTTTCCAAAAGAAAGAACCGAAGTCGTGCGGCGATTTACTCGGAACACGATTACCACTCACTGTTCCCACTGAATCCAAAAATCTCAATACTAACACTTGATTTTAATGCCTTACTGTTTGAGCAGTTCTTCCCCACAAAGCCAGGCACGCAGGTACACTTGTAGTCATCCACTCTGTCTATACATGTTCCGTTGTTTAGACACGGGTTTGGATAACAGTTATCAGTGTCTGAGGAAAGAAGGACATCGTAATGATTGACCACAATAAAATATCTAAACCTACATGGAAAAGATAACTATACAACATTCACATTGCACATTAATTGACGGCATTTAGAAGGAAAATTCTTTTAAAAAGTAATCTTACCCAAATTAGTAATAACCAAGGCACAATTATGTATTGTTTTGCTTTTTTTCTGTGTAACATGAAGGCACTAACCTTACCCAAATTGGTGATGACCAAGGCATAATTATGTATTGATTTGCCTTTTAGGGATAGTCCGAGTATTAATTTTTAAAAAGGTAAGAAAACTTTTTCATGTCTGTAACTTATGCAAAAGGACTTTTCTAAAAGAAACGAGCTACATCGTAGCGCCTATTCACTTGGAACACGATTACCATTCACAGTTCAGACTGAATACGAAAAACTTAATAGTAACACTTGATTTTAAAAGGCTTACTATTTGAGCAATTCTTCCCTACAAAGCCAGGCACGCAAATGCAGGTGTAGTCATTTACTCCGTCTGTACATGTTCCGTTGTTTAGACACGGGTTTGGATAACAGTTATCAGTGTCTGAGGAGAGAAGGACATGGTAAGGATTGACCACAATAAAATATCCCTATCTACACGGAAATATAACTATACAAGATTCACATTGCACATTAATTGACGGCATTCAGTTTTATTCCACATGGCCACTCTACAAGGGAAGTTAATTTTATTAAAAGTAATCTTGCCCAAATTAGTTAGGAGTTGTTGCCTAACCCAGCATTCAGGTTCCTCTATTTCATTGGCTAGTAAATATGTGAATATGTAAATAGTTATTCAAGATATTTCTTTTGTTTCTATAGTAGTAGTAGTGTTAATTATTTGTTAATTAATAATTGATAGCCTTTTAATTCAGTTAGTTCTGCAATGTGGCAAATAAACGGTATCTTTATTTATTTATCTGTTTTAATAACCAAGGCATAATGATGTATTGTTTTGCCTTTTCCTGTGTAACATGAAGAAACTAATCTTGCCTAGATTAGTAATAGCCAACGATTTATTATATATTGATTTGCATTCTAGGGATAGTCCTAGTATTAATTTTAAAAAGAAGTAAAGAAAGTTTATATCCGTAACTTAGTGAAAACGGCTTTTCCAAAAACAATGAGCGAGGTCGTTGGCCAATTCACTTCGAACACGATTACCATTCACTGTTTAGACTGAATCCGAAAATCTTCATGCTAAGACTGGTTTTAAAGGCTTACTATTTGAGCAATTCTTCCCTACAAAGCCAGGCACGCAAAGGCACTCGTAGTCATCCACTCCGTCTATACATGTTCCGTTGTTTAGACACGGGTTTGGATAACAGTCATCAGTATCTAAGGAGAGAAAGACATGGTTAGGATTGACCACAATTAAACATTTATATGTACATGGACAACATAACTATACAAGATTCACATTGAGCATTTAATAATGACTGCAATCAGTTTTAATCTACATGGGTACTCCAGAAAAGAAATTCTTTTAAAAGTAATCTTGCCCAAACATGGGTAATAACCAAGGGATAATTATGTATTGCTTTGCCTTTTCCCGTGTAACCTGAAGAAACTAATCTTACCCAAATCAGTAATGGCGAAGAAAAAATTATCCATTGATTTGCCTTTTAGGGATAGTCCTATTATTTAGTTTTAAAAGAAATAAGGAAACCTTTATGTCTCTAACTTAGGTTATGAAAAACTACTACACCAAAAGAAATGTGCGAGGGCGTGCACCTATTTACTTGGAACACGATTACCATTCACTGTTCAGACTGAAACTGAAAATCTTAATGCAAAGAATGATTTTAAACGGCTTACTATTTGAGCAATTCTTCCCATCAAAGCCAGGCACGCAACTGCACTTGTAGTCATTCACCCCGTCTATACATGTTCCGTTGTTTAGACACGGGTTTGGATAACAGTCATCAGTGTCTAAGGAGAGAAGGACATGGAAAGGATTGACCACAATAAAATATCGATAGCTAGACGAAACACATCACTCTACAAGATTCACATTGCGCATTAATTGACGACATTTAGATTTATTCCACATAAGCACACCACAAGAAAAGGGATAGTCCTAGTTTTAATTTATAAAAGAGGTAAGGAAACTTCATATTTGTAACTAAACCAAAACGACTTTTCCAAAAGAAAGAACCGAAGTCGTGCGGCGATTTACTCGGAACACGATTACCACTCACTGTTCCCACTGAATCCAAAAATCTCAATACTAACACTTGATTTTAATGCCTTACTGTTTGAGCAGTTCTTCCCCACAAAGCCAGGCACGCAGGTACACTTGTAGTCATCCACTCCGTCTATACATGTTCCGTTGTTTAGACACGGGTTTGGATAACAGTTATCAGTGTCTGAGGAAAGAAGGACATCGTAATGATTGACCACAATAAAATATCTAAACCTACATGGAAAAGATAACTATACAACATTCACATTGCACATTAATTGACGGCATTCAGAAGGAAAATTCTTTTAAAAAGTAATCTTACCCAAATTAGTAATAACCAAGGCACAATTATGTATTGTTTTGCTTTTTTTTTGTGTAACATGAAGGCACTAACCTTACCCAAATTGGTGATGACCAAGGCATAATTATGTCTTGATTTGCCTTTTAGGGATAGTCCGAGTATTAATTTTTTAAAAAGGTAAGAAAACTTTTCATGTCTGTAACTTATGCAAAAGGACTTTTCTAAAAGAAACGAGCTACATCGTACACCTATTCACTTGGAACACGATTACCATTCACAGTTCAGACTGAATACGAAAAACTTAATAGTAACACTTGATTTTAAAAGGCTTACTATTTGAGCAATTCTTCCCTACAAAGCCAGGCACGCAAATGCAGGTGTAGTCATTTACTCCGTCTGTACATGTTCCGTTGTTTAGACACGGGTTTGGATAACAGTTATCAGTGTCTGAGGAGAGAAGGACATGGTAAGGATTGACCACAATAAAATATCCCTATCTACACGGAAATATAACTATACAAGATTCACATTGCACATTAATTGACGGCATTCAGTTTTATTCCACATGGCCACTCTACAAGGGAAGTTAATTTTATTAAAAGTAATCTTGCCCAAATTAGTTAGGAGTTGTTGCCTAACCCAGCATTCAGGTTCCTCTATTTCATTGGCTAGTAAATATGTGAATATGTAAATAGTTATTCAAGATATTTCTTTTGTTTCTATAGTAGTAGTAGATTTCATTATTTTTTAATTAATAATTGATAGCCTTTTAATTCAGTTAGTTCTGCAATGTGGCAAATAAACGGTATATTTATTTATTTATCTGTCTTAATAACCAAGGCATAATGATGTATTGTTTTGCCTTTTCCTGTGTAACATGAAGAAACTAATCTTGCCTAGATTAGTAATAGCCAACGTTTTATTATATATTGATTTGCATTCTAGGGATAGTCCTAGTATTAATTTTAAAAAGAAGTAAAGAAAGTTTATATCCGTAACTTAGTGAAAACGGCTTTTCCAAAAACAATGAGCGAGGTCGTTGGCCAATTCACTTCGAACACGATTACCATTCACTGTTTAGACTGAATCCGAAAATCTTCATGCTAAGACTGGTTTTAAAGGCTTACTATTTGAGCAATTCTTCCCTACAAAGCCAGGCACGCAAAGGCACTCGTAGTCATCCACTCCGTCTATACATGTTCCGTTGTTTAGACACGGGTTTGGATAACAGTCATCAGTATCTAAGGAGAGAAAGACATGGTTAGGATTGACCACAATTAAACATTTATATGTACATGGACAACATAACTATACAAGATTCACATTGAGCATTTAATAATGACTGCAATCAGTTTTAATCTACATGGGTACTCCAGAAAAGAAATTCTTTTAAAAGTAATCTTGCCCAAACATGGGTAATAACCAAGGGATAATTATGTATTGCTTCGCCTTTTCCCGTGTAACCTGAAGAAACTAATCTTACCCAAATCAGTAATGGCGAAGAAAAAATTATCCATTGATTTGCCTTTTAGGGATAGTCCTATTATTTAGTTTTAAAAGAAATAAGGAAACCTTTATGTCTCTAACTTAGGTTATGAAAAACTACTACACCAAAAGAAATGTGCGAGGGCGTGCACCTATTTACTTGGAACACGATTACCATTCACTGTTCAGACTGAAACTGAAAATCTTAATGCAAAGAATGATTTTAAACGGCTTACTATTTGAGCAATTCTTCCCATCAAAGCCAGGCACGCAACTGCACTTGTAGTCATTCACCCCGTCTATACATGTTCCGTTGTTTAGACACGGGTTTGGATAACAGTCATCAGTGTCTAAGGAGAGAAGGACATGGAAAGGATTGACCACAATAAAATATCGATAGCTAGACGAAAAACATCACTCTACAAGATTCACATTGCGCATTAATTGACGACATTTAGATTTATTCCACATAAGCACACCACAAGAAAAGGGATAGTCCTAGTTTTAATTTATAAAAGAGGTAAGGAAACTTCATATTTGTAACTAAACCAAAACGACTTTTCCAAAAGAAAGAACCGAAGTCGTGCGGCGATTTACTCGGAACACGATTACCACTCACTGTTCCCACTGAATCCAAAAATCTCAATACTAACACTTGATTTTAATGCCTTACTGTTTGAGCAGTTCTTCCCCACAAAGCCAGGCACGCAGGTACACTTGTAGTCATCCACTCTGTCTATACATGTTCCGTTGTTTAGACACGGGTTTGGATAACAGTTATCAGTGTCTGAGGAAAGAAGGACATCGTAATGATTGACCACAATAAAATATCTAAACCTACATGGAAAAGATAACTATACAACATTCACATTGCACATTAATTGACGACATTTAGAGGGAAAATTCTTTTAAAAGTAATCTTACCCAAATTAGTAATAACCAAGGCACAATTATGTATTGTTTTGCTTTTTTCTGTGTAACATGAAGGCACTAACCTTACCCAAATTGGTGATGACCAAGGCATAATTATGTATTGATTTGCCTTTTAGGGATAGTCCGAGTATTAATTTTTAAAAAGGTAAGAAAACTTTTCATGTCTGTAACTTATGCAAAAGGACTGTTTCTAAAAGAAACGAGCTACATCGTACGACTATTAACTTGGAACACGATTACCATTCACAGTTCAGACTGAATACGAAAAACTTAATAGTAACACTTGATTTTAAAAGGCTTACTATTTGAGCAATTCTTCCCTACAAAGCCAGGCACGCAAATGCAGGTGTAGTCATTTACTCCGTCTGTACATGTTCCGTTGTTTAGACACGGGTTTGGATAACAGTCATCAGTGTCTGAGGAGAGAAGGACATGGTAAGGATTGACCACAATAAAATATCCCTATCTACACGGAAATATAACTATACAAGATTCACATTGCACATTAATTGACGGCATTCAGTTTTATTCCACATGGCCACTCTACAAGGGAAGTTAATTTTATTAAAAGTAATCTTGCCCAAATTAGTTAGGAGTTGTTGCCTAACCCAGCATTCAGGTTCCTCTATTTCATTGGCTAGTAAATATGTGAATATGTAAATAGCTATTCAAGATATTTCTTTTGTTTCTATAGTAGTAGTAGTGTTAATTATTTGTTAATTAATAATTGATAGCCTTTTAATTCAGTTAGTTCTGCAATGTGGCAAATAAACGGTATCTTTATTTATTTATCTGTTTTAATAACCAAGGCATAATGATGTATTGTTTTGCCTTTTCCTGTGTAACACGAAGAAACTAATCTTGCATAGATTAGTAATAGCCAACGTTTTATTATATATTGATTTGCATTCTAGGGATAGTCCTAGTATTAATTTTAAAAAGAAGTAAAGAAAGTTTATATCCGTAACTTATTGAAAACGGCTTTTCCAAAAACAATGAGCGAGGTCGTTGGCCAATTTACTTCGAACACGATTACCGTTCACTGTTTAGACTGAATCCGAAAATCTTCATGCTAAGACTGGTTTTAAAGGCTTACTATTTGAGCAATTCTTCCCTACAAAGCCAGGCACGCAAAGGCACTCGTACTCATCCACTCCGTCTATACATGTTCCGTTGTTTAGACACGGGTTTGGATAACAGTCATCAGTATCTAAGGAGAGAAAGACATGGTTAGGATTGACCACAATTAAACATTTATATGTACATGGACAACATAACCATACAAGATTCACATTGAGCATTTAATAATGACTGCAATCAGTTTTAATCTACATGGGTACTCCAGAAAAGAAATTCTTTTAAAAGTAATCTTGCCCAAACATGGGTAATAACCAAGGGATAATTATGTATTGCTTTGCCTTTTCCCGTGTAACCTGAAGAAACTAATCTTACCCAAATCAGTAATGGCGAAGAAAAAATTATCCATTGATTTGCCTTTTAGGGATAGTCCTATTATTTAGTTTTAAAAGAAATAAGGAAACCTTTATGTCTCTAACTTAGGTTATGAAAAACTACTACACCAAAAGAAATGTGCGAGGGCGTGCACCTATTTACTTGGAACACGATTACCATTCACTGTTCAGACTGAAACTGAAAATCTTAATGCAAAGAATGATTTTAAACGGCTTACTATTTGAGCAATTCTTCCCATCAAAGCCAGGCACGCAACTGCACTTGTAGTCATTCACCCCGTCTATACATGTTCCGTTGTTTAGACACGGGTTTGGATAACAGTCATCAGTGTCTAAGGAGAGAAGGACATGGAAAGGATTGACCACAATAAAATATCGATAGCTAGACGAAAATCATCACTCTACAAGATTCACATTGCGCATTAATTGACGACATTTAGATTTATTCCACATAAGCACACCACAAGAAAAAGGGATAGTCCTAGTTTTAATTTATAAAAGAGGTAAGGAAACTTCATATTTGTAACTAAACCAAAACGACTTTTCCAAAAGAAAGAACCGAAGTCGTGCGGCGATTTATTCGGAACACGATTACCACTCACTGTTCCCACTGAATCCAAAAATCTCAATACTAACACTTGATTTTAATGCCTTACTGTTTGAGCAGTTCTTCCCCACAAAGCCAGGCACGCAGGTACACTTGTAGTCATCCACTCTGTCTATACATGTTCCGTTGTTTAGACACGGGTTTGGATAACAGTTATCAGTGTCTGAGGAAAGAAGGACATCGTAATGATTGACCACAATAAAATATCTAAACCTACATGGAAAAGATAACTATACAACATTCACATTGCACATTAATTGACGGCATTTAGAAGGAAAATTCTTTTAAAAGTAATCTTACCCAAATTAGTAATAACCAAGGCACAATTATGTATTGTTTTGCTTTTTTCTGTGTAACATGAAGGCACTAACCTTACCCAAATTGGTGATGACCAAGGCATAATTATGTATTGATTTGCCTTTTAGGGATAGTCCGAGTATTAATTTTTTAAAAAGGTGAGAAAACTTTTCATGTCTGTAACTTATGCAAAAGGACTTTTCTAAAAGAAACGAGCTACATCGTACGCCTATTCACTTGGAACACGATTACCATTCACAGTTCAGACTGAATACGAAAAACTTAATAGTAACACTTGATTTTAAAAGGCTTACTATTTGAGCAATTCTTCCCTACAAAGCCAGGCACGCAAATGCAGGTGTAGTCATTTACTCCGTCTGTACATGTTCCGTTGTTTAGACACGGGTTTGGATAACAGTTATCAGTGTCTGAGGAGAGAAGGACATGGTAAGGATTGACCACAATAAAATATCCCTATCTACACGGAAATATAACTATACAAGATTCACATTGCACATTAATTGACGGCATTCAGTTTTATTCCACATGGCCACTCTACAAGGGAAGTTAATTTTATTAAAAGTAATCTTGCCCAAATTAGTTAGGAGTTGTTGCCTAACCCAGCATTCAGGTTCCTCTATTTCATTGGCTAGTAAATATGTGAATATGTAAATAGTTATTCAAGATATTTCTTTTGTTTCTATAGTAGTAGTAGTGTTAATTATTTGTTAATTAATAATTGATAGCCTTTTAATTCAGTTAGTTCTGCAATGTGGCAAATAAACGGTATATTTATTTATTTATCTGTTTTAATAACCAAGGCATAATGATGTATTGTTTTGCCTTTTCCTGTGTAACATGAAGAAACTAATCTTGCCTAGATTAGTAATAGCCAACGTTTTATTATATATTGATTTGCATTCTAGGGATAGTCCTAGTATTAATTTTAAAAAGAAGTAAAGAAACTTTATATCCGTAACTTAGTGAAAACGGCTTTTCCAAAAACAATGAGCGAGGTCGTTGGCCAATTCACTTCGAACACGATTACCGTTCACTGTTTAGACTGAATCCGAAAATCTTCATGCTAAGACTGGTTTTAAAGGCTTACTATTTGAGCAATTCTTCCCTACAAAGCCAGGCACGCAAAGGCACTCGTACTCATCCACTCCGTCTATACATGTTCCGTTGTTTAGACACGGGTTTGGATAACAGTCATCAGTATCTAAGGAGAGAAAGACATGGTTAGGATTGACCACAATTAAACATTTATATGTACATGGACAACATAACTATACAAGATTCACATTGAGCATTTAATAATGACTGCAATCAGTTTTAATCTACATGGGTACTCCAGAAAAGAAATTATTTTAAAAGTAATCTTGCCCAAACATGGGTAATAACCAAGGGATAATTATGTATTGCTTTGCCTTTTCCCGTGTAACCTGAAGAAACTAATCTTACCCAAATCAGTAATGGCGAAGAAAAAAAATTATCCATTGATTTGCCTTTTTAGGGATAGTCCTATTATTTAGTTTTAAAAGAAATAAGGAAACCTTTATGTCTCTAACTTAGGTTATGAAAAACTACTACACCAAAAGAAATGTGCGAGGGCGTGCACCTATTTACTTGGAACACGATTACCATTCACTGTTCAGACTGAAACTGAAAATCTTAATGCAAAGAATGATTTTAAACGGCTTACTATTTGAGCAATTCTTCCCATCAAAGCCAGGCACGCAACTGCACTTGTAGTCATTCACCCCGTCTATACATGTTCCGTTGTTTAGACACGGGTTTGGATAACAGTCATCAGTGTCTAAGGAGAGAAGGACATGGAAAGGATTGACCACAATAAAATATCGATAGCTAGACGAAAATCATCACTCTACAAGATTCACATTGCGCATTAATTGACGACATTTAGATTTATTCCACATAAGCACACCACAAGAAAAAGGGATAGTCCTAGTTTTAATTTATAAAAGAGGTAAGGAAACTTCATATTTGTAACTAAACCAAAACGACTTTTCCAAAAGAAAGAACCGAAGTCGTGTGCGATTTACTCGGAACACGATTACCACTCACTGTTCCCACTGAATCCAAAAATCTCAATACTAACACTTGATTTTAATGCCTTACTGTTTGAGCAGTTCTTCCCCACAAAGCCAGGCACGCAGGTACACTTGTAGTCATCCACTCTGTCTATACATGTTCCGTTGTTTAGACACGGGTTTGGATAACAGTTATCAGTGTCTGAGGAAAGAAGGACATCGTAATGATTGACCACAATAAAATATCTAAACCTACATGGAAAAGATAACTATACAACATTCACATTGCACATTAATTGACGGCATTTAGAAGGAAAATTCTTTTAAAAGTAATCTTACCCAAATTAGTAATAACCAAGGCACAATTATGTATTGTTTTGCTTTTTTCTGTGTAACATGAAGGCACTAACCTTACCCAAATTGGTGATGACCAAGGCATAATTATGTATTGATTTGCCTTTTAGGGATAGTCCGAGTATTAATTTTTTAAAAAGGTAAGAAAACTTTTCATGTCTGTAACTTATGCAAAAGGACTTTTCTAAAAGAAACGAGCTACATCGTACGCCTATTCACTTGGAACACGATTACCATTCACAGTTCAGACTGAATACGAAAAACTTAATAGTAACACTTGATTTTAAAAGGCTTACTATTTGAGCAATTCTTCCCTACAAAGCCAGGCACGCAAATGCAGGTGTAGTCATTTACTCCGTCTGTACATGTTCCGTTGTTTAGACACGGGTTTGGATAACAGTTATCAGTGTCTGAGGAGAGAAGGACATGGTAAGGATTGACCACAATAAAATATCCCTATCTACACGGAAATATAACTATACAAGATTCACATTGCACATTAATTGACGGCATTCAGTTTTATTCCACATGGCCACTCTACAAGGGAAGTTAATTTTATTAAAAGTAATCTTGCCCAAATTAGTTAGGAGTTGTTGCCTAACCCAGCATTCAGGTTCCTCTATTTCATTGGCCAGTAAATATGTGAATATGTAAATAGTTATTCAAGATATTTCTTTTGTTTCTATAGTAGTAGTAGTGTTAATTATTTGTTAATTAATAATTGATAGCCTTTTAATTCAGTTAGTTCTGCAATGTGGCAAATAAACGGTATCTTTACTTATTTATCTGTTTTAATAACCAAGGCATAATGATGTATTGTTTTGCCTTTTCCTGTGTAACATGAAGAAACTAATCTTGCCTAGATTAGTAATAGCCAACGTTTTATTATATATTGATTTGCATTCTAGGGATAGTCCTAGTATTAATTTTAAAAAGAAGTAAAGAAAGTTTATATCCGTAACTTAGTGAAAACGGCTTTTCCAAAAACAATGAGCGAGGTCGTTGGCCAATTCACTTCGAACACGATTACCGTTCACTGTTTAGACTGAATCCGAAAATCTTCATGCTAAGACTGGTTTTAAAGGCTTACTATTTGAGCAATTCTTCCCTACAAAGCCAGGCACGCAAAGGCACTCGTAGTCATCCACTCCGTCTATACATGTTCCGTTGTTTAGACACGGGTTTGGATAACAGTCATCAGTATCTAAGGAGAGAAAGACATGGTTAGGATTGACCACAATTAAACATTTATATGTACATGGACAACATAACCATACAAAGATTCATATTGAGCATTTAATAATGACTGCAATCAGTTTTAATCTACATGGGTACTCCAGAAAAGAAATTCTTTTAAAAGTAATCTTGCCCAAACATGGGTAATAACCAAGGGATAATAATGTGTTGCTTTGCCTTTTCCCGTGTAACCTGAAGAAACTAATCTTACCCAAATCAGTAATGGCGAAGAAAAAATTATCCATTGATTTGCCTTTTAGGGATAGTCCTATTATTTAGTTTTAAAAGAAATAAGGAAACCTTTATGTCTCTAACTTAGGTTATGAAAAACTACTACACCAAAAGAAATGTGCGAGGGCGTGCACCTATTTACTTGGAACACGATTACCATTCACTGTTCAGACTGAAACTGAAAATCTTAATGCAAAGAATGATTTTAAACGGCTTACTATTTGAGCAATTCTTCCCATCAAAGCCAGGCACGCAACTGCACTTGTAGTCATTCACCCCGTCTATACATGTTCCGTTGTTTAGACACGGGTTTGGATAACAGTCATCAGTGTCTAAGGAGAAAAGGACATGGAAAGGATTGACCACAATAAAATATCGATAGCTAGACGAAAAACATCACTCTACAAGATTCACATTGCGCATTAATTGACGACATTTAGATTTATTCCACATAAGCACACCACAAGAAAAGGGATAGTCCTAGTTTTAATTTATAAAAGAGGTAAGGAAACTTCATATTTGTAACTAAACCAAAACGACTTTTCCAAAAGAAAGAACCGAAGTCGTGCGGCGATTTACTCGGAACACGATTACCACTCACTGTTCCCACTGAATCCAAAAATCTCAATACTAACACTTGATTTTAATGCCTTACTGTTTGAGCAGTTCTTCCCCACAAAGCCAGGCACGCAGGTACACTTGTAGTCATCCACTCTGTCTATACATGTTCCGTTGTTTAGACACGGGTTTGGATAACAGTTATCAGTGTCTGAGGAAAGAAGGACATCGTAATGATTGACCACAATAAAATATTTAAACCTACATGGAAAAGATAACTATACAACATTCACATTGCACATTAATTGACGGCAATTAGAAGGAAAATTCTTTTAAAAGTAATCTTACCCAAATTAGTAATAACCAAGGCACAATTATGTATTGTTTTGCTTTTTTCTGTGTAACATGAAGGCACTAACCTTACCCAAATTGGTGATGACCAAGGCATAATTATGTATTGATTTGCCTTTTAGGGATAGTCCGAGTATTAATTTTTTAAAAAGGTAAGAAAACTTTTCATGTCTGTAACTTATGCAAAAGGACTTTTCTAAAAGAAACGAGCTACATCGTACGCCTATTCACTTGGAACACGATTACCATTCACAGTTCAGACTGAATACGAAAAACTTAATAGTAACACTTGATTTTAAAAGGCTTACTATTTGAGCAATTCTTCCCTACAAAGCCAGGCACGCAAATGCAGGTGTAGTCATTTACTCCGTCTGTACATGTTCCGTTGTTTAGACACGGGTTTGGATAACAGTTATCAGTGTCTGAGGAGAGAAGGACATGGTAAGGATTGACCACAATAAAATATCCCTATCTACACGGAAATATAACTATACAAGATTCACATTGCACATTAATTGACGGCATTCAGTTTTATTCCACATGGCCACTCTACAAGGGAAGTTAATTTTATTAAAAGTAATCTTGCCCAAATTAGTTAGGAGTTGTTGCCTAACCCAGCATTCAGGTTCCTCTATTTCATTGGCTAGTAAATATGTGAATATGTAAATAGTTATTCAAGATATTTCTTTTGTTTCTATAGTAGTAGTAGTGTTAATTATTTGTTAATTAATAATTGATAGCCTTTTAATTCAGTTAGTTCTGCAATGTGGCAAATAAACGGTATCTTTATTTATTTATCTGTTTTAATAACCAAGGCATAATGATGTATTGTTTTGCCTTTTCCTGTGTAACACGAAGAAACTAATCTTGCATAGATTTGTAATAGCCAACGTTTTATTATATATTGATTTGCATTCTAGGGATAGTCCTAGTATTAATTTTAAAAAGAAGTAAAGAAAGTTTATATCCGTAACTTAGTGAAAACGGCTTTTCCAAAAACAATGAGCGAGGTCGTTGGCCAATTCACTTCGAACACGATTAGCATTCACTGTTTAGACTGAATCCGATCAAATCTTCATGCTAAGACTGGTTTTAAAGGCTTACTATTTGAGCAATTCTTCCCTACAAAGCCAGGCACGCAAAGGCACTCGTACTCATCCACTCCGTCTATACATGTTCCGTTGTTTAGACACGGGTTTGGATAACAGTTATCAGTGTCTGAGGAAAGAAGGACATCGTAATGATAACCAAGGCACAATTATGACTTTTTTCTGTGTAACATGAAGGCACTAACCTTACCCAAATTGGTGATGACCAAGGCATAATTATGTATTGATTTGCCTTTTAGGGATAGTCCGAGTATTAATTTTTTAAAAAGGTAAGAAAACTTTTCATGTCTGTAACCTATGCAAAAGGACTTTTCTAAAAGAAACGAGCTACATCGTACGCCTATTCACTTGGAACACGATTACCATTCACAGTTCAGACTGAATACGAAAAACTTAATAGTAACACTTGATTTTAAAAGGCTTACTATTTGAGCAATTCTTCCCATCAAAGCCAGGCACGCAAATGCAGGTGTAGTCATTTACTCCGTCTATACATGTTCCGTTGTTTAGACACGGGTTTGGATAACAGTCATCAGTGTCTAAGGAGAGAAGGACATGGAAAGGATTGACCACAATAAAATATCGATAGCTAGACGAAAAACATCACTCTACAAGATTCACATTGCGCATTAATTGACGACATTTAGATTTATTCCACATAAGCACACCACAAGAAAAGGGATAGTCCTAGTTTTAATTTATAAAAGAGGTAAGGAAACTTCATATTTGTAACTAAACCAAAACGACTTTTCCAAAAGAAAGAACCGAAGTCGTGCGGCGATTTACTCGGAACACGATTACCACTCACTGTTCCCACTGAATCCAAAAATCTCAATACTAACACTTGATTTTAATGCCTTACTGTTTGAGCAGTTCTTCCCCGCAAAGCCAGGCACGCAGGTACACTTGTAGTCGTCCACTCCGTCTATACATGTTCCGTTGTTTAGACACGGGTTTCGATAACAGTTATCAGTGTCTGAGGAAAGAAGGACATCGTAATGATTGACCAGAATAAAATATCTAAACCTACATGGAAAAGATAACTATACAAGATTCACATTGCACATTAATTGATGGCATTCAGAAGGAAAATTCTTTTAAAAGTAATCTTACCCAAATTAGTAATAACCAAGGCACAATTATGTATTGTTTTGCTTTTTTCTGTGTAACATGAAGACACTAACTTTACCCAAATTGGTGATGACCAAGGCATAATTATGTATTGATTTGCCTTTTAGGGATAGTCCGAGTATTAATTTTTTAAAAAGGTAAGAAAACTTTTCCTGTCTGTAACCTATGCAAAAGGACTTTTCTACAAGAAACGAGCTAGATCGTACGCCTATTCACTTGGAACACGATTACCATTCACAGTTCAGACTGAATACGAAAAACTTAATAGTAACACTTGATTTTAAAAGGCTTACTATTTGAGCAATTCTTCCCTACAAAGCCAGGCACGCAAATGCAGGTGTAGTCATTTACTCCGTCTGTACATGTTCCGTTGTTTAGACACGGGTTTGGATAACAGTTATCATTGTCTGAGGAGAGAAGGACATGGTAAGGATTAACCACAATAAAATATCCGTATCTACACGGAAATATAACTACACAAGATTCACATTGCACATTAATTGACGGCATTCAGTTTTATTCCACATGGCCACTCCACAAGGGAAGTTAATTTTATTAAAAGTAATCTTGCCTAAATTAGTTAGGAGTTGTTGCCTAACCCAGCATTCAGGTTCCTTTATTTCATTGGCTAGTAAATATGTGAATATGAAAATAGTTATTCAAGACATTTCTTTTGTTTCTATAGTAGTAGTAGTGTTAATTATTTGTTAATTAATAATTTTTAGCGTTTTAATTCAGTTAGTTCTGCAATGTGGCAAATAAACGGTATATTTATTTATTTATCTGTTTTAATAACCAAGGCATAATGATGTATTGTTTTGCCTTTTCCTGTGTAACATGAAGAAACTAATCTTGCCTAAATTAGTAATAGCCAACGTTTTATTATATATTGATTTGCATTCTAGGGATAGTCCTAGTATTAATTTTAAAAAGAAGTAAAGAAAGTTTATATCCGTAAACGGCTTTTCCAAAAACAATGAGCGAGGTCGTTGGCCAATTCACTTCGAACACGATTACCATTCACTGTTTAGACTGAATCCGAAAATCTTCATGCTAAGACTGGTTTAAAAGGCTTACTATTTGAGCAATTCTTCCCTACAAAGCCAGGCACGCAGGTACACTTGTAGTCATCCACTCCGTCTATACATGTTCCGTTGTTTAGACACGGGTTTGGATGACAGTTATCAGTGTCTAAGGAGAGAAAGACATGGTTAGGATTGACCACAATTAAAGATTTATATGTACATGGAGAACATAACTATACAAGATTCACATTGAGCATTTAATGACTGCATTCAGTTTTAATCTACATGGGTAGTCCAGAAAAGAAATTCTTTTAAAAGTAATCTTGCCCAAACGTGGGTAATAACCAAGGGATAATTATGTATTGCTTTGCCTTTTCCCGTGTAATTTGAAGGATCTAATCTTACCCAAATCAGTAATTGTGAAGAAAAAATTATCTATTGATTTGAATTTTAGGGATAGTCCTAGTATTTAGTTTTAAAAGAAATAAGGAAACCTCATGTCCCTAAGTTAGGTTATGAAAAACTACTACAGCAAAAGAAATGTGCGAGGGCGTGCACCTATTAACTTGGGACACGATTACCATTCACTGTTCGGAATGAAAGTGAAAATCTTATTGTGGCTCCCTAGAGTAGTTACTAACAACCCTAGCTGTCAAGCATACGTTACAGAACGAAATCTAGTTACCTTGTCTTTGCGATTTTGTTCACGAGATTCACCGTCAAGGTTACCGATATAAGAAGGCTCCCGTATCAAGTTTTATTTTCTGGATTAAGACCGTTGCCATAGCAACATCGCACCCATAGCCAGGCAATAATTTTGTCATTTTTGATCATTTTTTCTTAATATTTCTTATTTTTCTCGGTGAAATGTCTTTAAACTTGGCCACTTTATATTAACGATATTGCTTAACATTTTAAAGTGGAAAAAACATGGGGTCGTTAAGACGGTTTTGCCAATATCTTGAAATTTGTAATTTTTCTTAATGGAGGAATTTAGCTCTTACAGATTTTAACAAAAATAGGACAGTACAAAGGTACTGCAACTGTGAAGAAATGAGGCGATTTTTAAAAAGATTTACCGAAGGAAACGCGAGAAATTCACGGTTAGTTAACTACGTTGACGTCACAAAAATCCGAAAAACACGCGTGGTTCGGGGTCGTATGAGCAAAATACGCGCGCCAACCATCACGCCCGCACGCGCATAATGCACAAAGCTACTGAAAACATGTGGTTTTTTTGAAGAGTGCGAAATCGATTGTTTTGAAGCCGTTTATTAGTATTATTACGGTGATATCTCGCCAGTTGAAAAAAGAGAGAGAGCGGATTCAATTTTATACTTAACACAGGATGTTTTCTTCGAAGTACTTAACTATTGTAGCTAAAATTCGAACCGTGGTGGTCACTCGTGAGTATTGCGATCGTCGACGATGAAGACGGTGGTTGTGCAAGGATCGCAATAAGCCCTTCATTTCCTAATCTGCTGTACACTGTTTACAGATCTTCAAACGTCAGCCCACTTCCGGATACTTTTTCAACCTTTTTCTTCTTTAGGGAAAATTTCGACGGCGAAGGTTTTCTTTAAAAGTCTGCTGTAAATTATAAAAGATGGCACCGATCTATAAATCGTACATCACGTCCTCAGCTACATGTACAAGACCGTAGGTCTCGACGGACAACTATTGCTTTCGTCAAGGGTCAATCTGTGAGTAAAAATTAATTCTCGTTGTGCAAAAACATTGTCCATTTACTGCGACTATTTAACGTTTGTCTACTTTTGAAGCGAAAGAATAGATGTCTTTGGAAAATTTCTGCTTTTAATTTGTTTTTACATACAATTTACTCTTTTGGAGATCGATAGTGACTTGTAACCGGTGTAACATTGTCTCCTCTCATAAATGTTTGACCTACACTAATCAAAATTTTTGCACAATGAGCTTCAATAGAAAGTTAATAAAGTTTTTTGGGGGAAATATTTCGAAACTGAGAGGTCATGTTTGTTTTAATTTTTGCGTGGACGTCGCGCGGATTTTAAAGCTCGCGCCATACTAGTGCTCAGGCTGCGCACGGCCAATTTACTCTAGGGAGCCACCTTAATGCAAAGAATGATTTTAAACGGCTTACTATTTGAGCAATTCTTCCCATCAAAGCCAGGCATGCAACTGCACTTGTAGTCATTCACCCCGTCTATACATGTTCCGTTGTTTAGACACGGGTTTGGATAACAGTCATCAGTGTCTAAGGAGAGAAGGAGATCGTAATGATTGACCACAATAAAATATCTAAACCTACATGGAAAAGATAACTAGACAAGATTCACATTGCACATTAATTGACGGCATTCAGTTTTATTCCCCGCTTTCCTTAATAATTAACTCAAATATCCCCCAGTGATCGCGAGCGACTGGGGACGAGGCAGCTTTAAGACCGAATCGTACAAATTTGTACGATCTGTACAGTACCGCAAATGATCCCCAACCGCAAATGATCCCGAGACCGCAAATGATCCCCAAAATGGACCGCAAATGATCCTCGACCGCAAGTGATCCCTAAAGTCGACCGCAAATGATCCCGTGAAAACTTGAGGAATGGAATGGATTTTATGGGACTGATTACAAAAAAGGACTGATTATAAAAAAGAAACCTTTTTCTCTCGCCTTTTAAAGAAAAAGGGAAGGAGGACGCTACATCTCAGGTCAATTTATACGAGGCGAAAAAAAAAATGGAATAAATCTGAAAAGGTATGGTATTAACCGTATACTTCTTCCTTTGTCGATTGCTTAAATTTTCTTTCAAGAATGTTTCGTCTTTTGAAAAATTTAAGACAGGCAGGACGTTACGCAGAAAAATTATTTTAACGCCTAGAAGCTCAACCTTTCTATTGAGGAATATAAAGCCGGGCACCCTCTACCTAACAAGAGCTTTATTGACTTTACTGATCTTTTTGAAAGCGTGAAATTAATCAGCCAGAATATTTCATTTTGATTTTTCTCTGAAGTGTTAATTTTATGTGATAAACAGCAAGACGTTTGTTCGTAACTTAGGTGCCCATTACGAAACAAGACATGATTTAACATAAACACAAGTCAAAATGCCCCCGAACTTATCAATGTCCACAGGTTTCGGTTCATTTCGAAATAGCAACTTTCTTACATCTCATGAACGTGTTGTGAATAGTTATATTAGCGTTTTTATGTATATTCATTTGTTGTGCTTTGCTGAAGACAGTTACCAGAAATCTAAACCTGGTAATGAGAAACGCAAAGCCAGGTAAGCGGTAGTTATCGCGTGACAAAACATCGTAAGAAACCGTCACATTCACGAACTAAAAGAAAATCGCTTATGATTATTCGGATCCAGGAAGCACTTAGGAGAAAATTAAACAACCTAAAACTCTTATTTAGCGGCAATGAAGAGCACTGTATTTCAAAAGGGGTCAAAGGAAATGCTCTTGCATCAAAGGGCAAATCATGCCGACCAAAAACAACAATAACCGCAGAAAATGCGTGTCATGACCTCTCACTATGAAATAAGCAGCAAAAATCACATTTGCTCAGTCAAAACGTTTTCCTCAGAGGTATAATCTACCCGCCAGAGCGGGAAAAAAGTCATTGGAACAAGCAGCATTTTAGCACGAGGTAAAAGTCGTGTGTTGCCTACCTACTTCGTGTTTACTCTTGAATGATTTTTTTCATTTAGTTTTTATTCATATATTTATTTGAGAAGTAAAATTTAGCTTTTAACCTGACTTGTTGTAATAATAATAAAATCGACACGATGATCCGCTAACTTGAGTCCAGGTCATTCCTGTTTTTCTTTCGGGATCATTTGCGGTCGACTTTGGGGATCACTTGCGGTCGAGCATCATTTGCGGTCCATTTTGGGGATCATTTGCGGTCTCGCGGGGATCATTTGCGGTTGGGGATCATTTGCGGTACTGTACATATGATATGATATGGCCCACAGTCATTTGACCAGCAGTTTCGGCAAACTTAGTTTCCAGACCCCCCCCCCCCCTTCTTTGCAACGTCTAGTGGATTATTTTGTTCGCCATTATGAGATGTTTTGAACCAGTTTCTGCGACATTTTCGATTTGTTACAGCAAGAGTAAGCTTAATTTTAGTTCTGTAACATGTCTGAGCATAGGACACGGTATAATTTGAACGATTTTTTGGATTATTTTGGATGGAAACTTTGAGATACCCGATCATGGCATGTTTCGGATATTGAAGAAGGGCAAGTAATTCATGGCAGTCTCCATATAGACTCCCTAATATATTAGTGCAATATTGTATACCCCTTGAAGAAGATAGCAAGGACGGAGTAATGAAATTTTTTCAAACCAGGGAGAAGAAGAAGAGGAAAAACTCAGTCTTCGGGACATACACGTTGATGATTTCAACAGGGATTAAGATTTTTCTCATCCTGGAAGGCCACAAAACATTTGTTTGGATGTTTATGTTTAGCTCCTAGAAAGCGATCCAGAAGTTCTCACTTTCAATTAATAAGGTTGGGCCTACGAAGGTGTAACACCCAACCATGCTGTATTTTGTGGACAGAATATAACCTTGATAGTATCAAAGGTAGGCAAATGTGGTATGAAAATAATCCTCAGTAAATTTGCTTTAGATTTAGACTCCTGCAGTAAAACTTGTTGCGTGACGTGAACTTAATATTTAACAACCTGTTAATTATTATTTATTAGTTACTTATGAATAAAAAGTGGCTTGGCAGATAGCCCAAAGTCTTGTCTACCAGATATCCAGAGTTTATGTTGATACCTTAAATTTCAAGGAAGATGCAGTGCATTTAACAATACCGGCCTTAGATCTTAAAATGTGCGAAAAATAAATTCAGGTCTTAAAGGGTTAGACACGGGTTTGGATAACAGTTATAAGTGTCTGAGGAGAGAAGGACATCGTAATGATTGACCACAATAAAATATCCATATCTACATGGAAAAGATAACTATACAAGATTCACATTGCACCTTAATTGAAGGCATTCAGTTTTATTCCACACGGGCACCCCAGAAGGAAAATTCTTTTAAAAGTAATCTTGCCCAAATTAGTAATAACCAAGGCATAATTATGTATTGTTTTCTCTTTTCCTTTGTAAGATCAAGAGGGATGGTCGTATTTAAGTATTTAAGTTTTAAAAGAGGTAAGGAAACTTCATATCTGTAAGTTATTCAAAATGACTTTTCCAAAAGGAACGAGCGAGGTCGTGCGCCGATTCACTTGAAATAATATTACCATTCACTTTTCAGACTGAATCCGAAAATCTCAATACTAAGACTTGATGTTAAAAGACTTACTATTTGAGCAATTCTTCCCTACAAAGCCAGGCACGCAAGTGCAGGTGTAGTTATTCACTCCGTCTGTACATGTTCCGTTGTTCAGACACGGGTTTGGATAACAGTCATTAGTGTCTGAGGAGAGAAGGACATGGTAAAGATTGACCACAAATAAATATCTGAAAACATAACTACACAAGATTCAAATTGGCGAGGTACTTGATGACAGGTTAGCCGAAGTAGAGTTCATTCATTCATTCATTCATTCATTCATTTATTTGTGCCATTATTAACCGCATATAAATACAACAACAATTAACAAGAAATTTATAATACATTAAAGGCAATATACACTTTTTTAACTAAAATTATTTACAAAATTAAATGTTTTAAGTGGTAATGAGAAGGAAGCCTATATAGAAGCCGGGGGCTTATAAACTATAGGCTTCCTGGAACTATAGGGTAAACCATGTGAGTGAAGGGTACTGAATGAAAAATGGATTAATTTTTTAAAAGTGAAGAAAAGAAAAGGAAAAAAGAAAAAGGAACAAAGTGAAAGAAAAGTTATATAGGTCAACAAAGAGCATATTTGACTATGAAAGAAGGGACTTTTTAAAAGTCTTTTGCTAAACAAACTGATACTTGTACTGTTTTGAATTTTACGACTTAGGCTCGGTTGAGACGCTGAACTTTTTACGAGCCGAACCTAATACATTGTATTAAGTACATGAAAAGTTTGGCATCTGAATCAATTAGGAACACCTGTTTCAATTTGGAACGGCTCAGCCGTTCTTTTCGCCTAGTCCGGCCGGGAATTTCGCATTTGGAGCGCCTTTGGAACGGCTTGCTTCAGATGCCGAACTTAATTATGCATAAATTATTACAACGTGTTCAGCTGCAATTAAGATCGGCGCCTGAATCAATTTATCAGGTCTAAATAATTTGCCTCGGCCATAATTCGAACTAGGTTCGGCTCATGAAAAGTCCGGCGTCTGAACTGGGCCTTAGCGAGTTGAAAAACTTAGGACCTTGAAACCGAATTGAGGATTTTTGAAAAATTAGCTCGACAATAAGGTATATAAAAAGGGCTGGAATTTCTTGTATTATAGGAATGGATCTTGCTTCCAAGAGTAAACATATCACGCAAATAATTAAGAAGTAAACCTCTTTTAAAAAGATACATAACTTTACCTTTCTGGTATAAATAAATGTCCGAGAATTTTTTAGAGCACCGGTATGAGAATCAAAAGAAACTTTAGATATTATTCTGATAATCTTCTATTGCAGAATAATAATCCGACTTAAAGGTCAAATGAACCAAAAAATTGAAATATTTTCTTTTGTCGCTTTACCTTCACCAAACACTAAAAAGAAACATCCTAAGTGAGATTTGGGTAAAGACTTTTCATCCCAAGCCTTTATAGAAAGATCAAAGATCAAAATCCGAGCATTTCCGAAGACTTCACGAAAACGTTTCTGAAATGGCCGCGCGATAGACTGGAGACTACGTGACGTCAATGTTGGTCTTTTAGGGCGGAAAAACGTTCTGCGCAAGCTTCTGCGCATCCCTTATCGCCTGCGTTTGTTTGTCTCGTTCTGTGAGAGTTCTGACTGAGACTGAATCAAATATACGAGGTGCGAACGTTTGCTCCTTGTAAAGGCTTTTTTTTGTTTTTGATGTTGTTGTTGTTTTTTCGTCACTTGAAAATTACTTTGGATCCAGAACAACCAATGTTAGAGTAAAAACAGATCATTCCGTCAGTCTGAGGAGGAATAAAATGTTTTGAACATTTCAAACGAGGTTTGTATTTTTCTGACAATTGTGCATTCGATTTGTGAATTGATTTTGCGTCCAGTGCTTCACCTTCTTTCGCTGGGCTGAATTGAAACCCGCTTGTATTTTGTTATTAGTATAAAAAATACGAAAGTCCCAGTGGACGTCATACTTGTTTCAATGGACGTTACGAGCTTGTATGCAAATATACCGCAAGAGGAAGGAATAGACACGGTATGCAGAGCATACGAAATATTCTATAGAAACGAACCTCCTATCCCTAAACAACTACTAAAACGAGCGCTCAGGCTAATTCTCCAAGAAAATTCTTTCCACTTTAATGGAAAACACTACCTTCAAACACATGGTACGGCCATGGGCACGAAAATGGCAGTCACCTTTTCTAATATATTCATGAACAAGGTAGAGACGGAAATCCTTAGCCAAAGCCTTTTTAAACCGCTCGTTTGGAAACGTTACATAGACGACATCTTCTCGCTCTGGACTACAAACAGAGACAGAATAGAACATTTCATTGAACAAGCAAACAATCATCACCCTACGATCAAGTTTACGGCTGAAATTTCCGATAAGGAAACAACATTCCTGGACACCTACATCTACAAAGGCGAAAGATTCGAAAGAGACGCAATCCTTGATGTGCGTACTCATTTCAAACCAACTGAGACATTTCAGTATACCCATTTTGCTTCCTGTCACCCACAAGGAGTTAAAAAAGGCTTCATTAAAGGGGAAGCCCTCCGACTCCTCGGAACAAACCCTTCCAAACTAATATTCGAAGAGAAAATTACAAATTTCAAAGCGCATCTGCTACAGAGGGGTTACCCAGAGGATCTTATTAACACAACCCTCTCAGAGGTGAACTTCAAAGACAGGAAACTAGCCCTTCAACAGAAACCAAAGACAAACCAACGAATCTTGCCTTTTGTCACACAATACCAACCATCAGCTAACCATCAGTCCCAAACCTAAAGCAAATTCTCATGAAAAACTGGCATTTAATAGAACAACAACCATTACTGAGAGAAATCTACAAAAAACCGTCCCTCGTATCTTATAAAAGAGGGCGGTCGCTCAAAGACATACTCGTGAGAGCCAAACTATAGAAAGTCTATTTTAAACACGCGCTGGGGAGTCGTGTAGGCCTGTCAACCCCATTTTACACTGGTAGTTACGGTTAGTTTTTTTACATGCCCAAATTTATTTACCTTTGCAGAACCAGCTTTATCCTTGGCTTTTTGTCAAAGAACCGTAATGCTAACGCTTGCGAGTGAACAAACTTGAGCGCTTAAAACTTCCTCAGAACTATAGAAGGCTCGCAAGCTTATTCGAGAAGAACAGGCTACTTCGATCACTTTTCTGTTGCTCAAGTAATAATAGTCAGAGTTTTTTTTTCTTTTTTCATTTTTAATTTCGTAGTTTTGTTTTCTTTCTGTACGCAAATTTTCCTTTTCACTCGCTGTGAAGTAGCTGAGAACGACAACTGCCGCCAGTGACTTCAAAGCAATTGACTCTTTGCCCGTAAACAATTGCTGGAGCTGGATTTGACTGAAGCGAGCAAAACAAAGCCTTACGTGCAGTTTTCTGTACTTTTTGGTTTTCAGTTTGCTGAGTTTAATTTGCTTGAATGAAGTCCCTCGCATGGACCAGTTTTTAAAAATAACTAAATGGTGAATCATGGCTTGGGTGCCAAGCTTGCAACTGATCTCTTGCCTTTAAGATCTTCTTCATTGTCAGCGGGTATAAGAGTCTTAAGCCTTATTTTTTTTTTAATGGAAATTTGTTGTTTTGCAACCTCATTGAGGCTTTTTCAGTTCACTTAAGCTGAATTTTATGCATGATGGAATTGTTCTTTGCTTGTCGCCTCTCTTTGCGAGCTTAAAGTGGCGTCTATGGTCTTTAAGGTGACCTCGAGCTCGGTCGGTAATTAAATCATATACATAACTGGAGAGAAGTTTTGTAATAATATAACTTCAACTTTGTTTGAAGGAACTCTTACTTGGTTTTTGACAGGTGTTATGCATGTTCAACTTGACACACAAAGCAAACTTTATCTGCCCGAAACGGCCAAGTTTAAAAAACTGTAGTTGCTTTGAAACCGATTTGGGAAAGATTTTACTAGATAAAGATTAACTCTTTTTCTGCCCACATATCAACGCCAAAACTTCTACATTGAGGATTTTGTTTATATTTTAGTGTTCTGCGAAGCACAAGCGTCCGATTGAGCGTGGCTTTTAAAATATCAGCTCGAGTGAGACAAAGTTCAATGACTTCAAACACATTGTGGGCAAGCGTGAATTTCTTTGGGCAAATCACTATACAAAGATATTTTGTTTTTGTGTCCACAGTGGAGCTACGGACCTTATATATCCAAAAACTTTCTTATATGACCACATTTTGAGAATACATCTTGAATCAAATTGGACCTATGCACGCACATTTCCAGTACAGCGCAAGAAAATTAATGCCGTCGTTAAAGTCCGTTTTACTATGATGTATTCTTCGAGAAAATTAAATAATAAAGTTATAACCACAGCTTGCAACTTTTGAAGACAAATTGCTTGTTCTTTCTAGGTTTATGGCCGCACAAACCACCACAATTTCTGCGCCAGGTCGACTTGAAAAAAACGGTTTTGAATTTCCCGCTTTTTTTCACCCGACCAACATTGACGTCACAAGCTGTTTTTACCAACAATTTTTCCGACCGCTCTACGAAGATAAGGGCAAAAAAATAACAATTTTTAATTGCGAATATCTCGGAGATGCTTGCTTCAATTGAGCTGAAACTTCATAGTATGTTTATTCGGCTCACATTAAACATATTTCACTAGAATTGAACTAAAATAAAAAATGTCGAATTTTTGGTTCATTTGACCTTTAAATTACCTTGATATGTGGATCTCCACACTGACACACAATAAATTAAGTAAGGGTAAACTAGACTATAGTACAAAGAGCGTAAGGAAGTTTTTGGAAGGCAAAAACTTGACGCTTAATTAATGCCTATTGATTTTGATATTTTTCTAGAATCGCTAAGAATGTGAGGCTTCCATGACAAATGCTCATTGAGGATAACACCTAAAAGTGTTGTTTCCTTCACACGTTCAATAACATTGCCGTCAATTTGAATAGAAATATCAAGGGTTTGCCTCCTTAGACAGCAAAGCAGTCTCATGTACTGATTAAAGATATGTAAGGCATGGGTAAGGAGTCAATTATGGAATTGGCTAAAACTCAGTGTTACGAGTTCGAATGTTGAGAAGATAATTATTCAGTAGGCAGGGATGTCGGATTAACACAAGGGAGATTAAGAGCAATTCTCTGTAAGAATCAAGCAAAATGGGATATGAAAAATTTTAACCCCCCTCAAATTTTGCATGCAATTACATATTGTGGGGGATGTCTAAGAATGCACCGCTTGTAGCGTAGCATTTATATTCAACGAACACTCGGTTTCTCGAACCATTACCATGTGCCCGGTTGTGCTGTTTCCCATTGTAAAGCATTGTTAGTCTACTCAGTCACTTACAACAAGTTATAAAGTGATACAGAAGCCGATACAGAAGTCATACACAAGTCCTTAGCAAGCCAAGCCACATCTTGTACACACGCACGCTTCCACTTTGCATTTACGGCGTATTTTTTCCTTAGATTCCATCAGTCGCTCCAGAGAGTGTTAAACCTCATTAGGTTTTAATCATTAAGCCAAAAATCGGAATTACATACCTATTTAATAAAATACGAAACTTCGAGTCCAAAAGCTTAGAAAGCTGAACTAGACACTCGTTGACATCCCCGTGAACATGCAACCTCTCCTGGTCAGCGTAAACAAACAATTTCCGGTAGAAATAAAATCCTTTTCCCTTCCACTCCCGAAGATAATGGGAAAAAGGACCGCCTGATCGAAGTTTACATCCCTACCTTGCTCAGAGGGTGAAACGAAATTATGCTTTCTTAGTGAAAGTAATCGTGATGTTTCTACCTATCTGCAAAATTACGGGCTCAGCAAATTTTGGAAAGGTATTACCGATGAAGAAGTTAATTGACTTCCTAAAGTTCATTTTATTTTCTTCACTCTTTTGTAAAGTACTAAGGGGAAAAACAAAAATTTGGAACAACGAAATTTAGGGAACTTAGACTAGAAGTTATTTGAGAACCTGTAATTTCTCAGCTTGTGTATTGCTAGCAACATTAATTTCGACTGCACTCTTCGTTAGAGGCTCCATCTGCCAGTAGATCGCTATTCCTTTTGAGTCCTTACTTGGGTTGTAAGTAGTTCACAAAGCCTTTTGCGAAATGACACTTTACTTAGACGGCTTGTCTTCTTGCAAGTACATGTAGTTTGGCCACTTTATAGCAGGTACATTCCCACCTTTTCCCCGCTTTTCATTTGAATGCTGACCCCAAGACTTTCTCTCAAGTTAGGATATGTAGCTTAGCCTGCACGGAGTTTCTATTGGATCACGCTTGCATAAATTCCTACGCAGGCGAAATATAACTATTGTAGAATAATAAGACGAATAAAAAGGCAACAGAATGTATAAGCGCAATATAATTTCAGCACAATGTTTACTCATATTGATAATTTAACGTCAGTTGTAATAATTAAATTCATTCACCTAATACCGAATATCAAAAGCTAGAGACTTGAAGTACAGGTATAGGCTTAAAGTTTTTTTTTTTTTTAACCAGAACCCAGGGACAGTCAGTCGTGTCGGGAGACAACGAATTCTGCAGCTATTTGCGTGGACAAGTGTAAAATCGAAAACTCCAAAAGAAGGTACGGAAGCTCTTACAAAACAATATGCTCCTCATGTAATCATAATATTCAAGGGCCAGGAAAAAGTGACGTGTCTTGCCTTTGGCTAAATGTAATTCCACAATAAACTAGTATGCATGTATGTATGTACGTATCCGACACCCGAATTCTTTTTTTTTTTTTTTTTTTTTTTTTAAGCGTTCTCCCATGTTTAAATAAGTCAAGTCCATGTTCCCAACATTGCGGTGTTCCAGATTTTCTAATTACTGTATTTCAAAGTACAAGTTACGAATTTGTGTTTGTACAACATGCTTCAAATCCTATGGTGAGCCGCCATAGGAGACACTTGATGCTATTCTCCCTAGTACTTAACAGAAGAGTCAAGAAAATAACATGAACTTAACTGCATGGCAGACGGTAGGAAGTTAACTCCATCGGTATTAAATACCTTTCCGAAATTTGCTGAGCCCGTAAGTTTGCGGATAGGTAGAAAAATCACGATTACATTCACTGAGAAAGAATAATTTCGTTTGACCCTCTAAGCAAGGCAGATGTAACCTTCGATCAGGCGATCCTTTTTCCCTGTTATCTCCGGGAAGTGAGGAAAAAGAATGTTACCAGAAATGACCGGAAATTCCCGGAAATTGTTTATGTTGCATCGATTAACACCGCTGACCAGGGGAGGTTGCATGTTCACGGGGATGTCCACGAGTGACTACTAGTTCAGCTTTCTAAGCTTCTGGACTTGAGATTTTAGATTTTAATACGTAGATAATTCCAATGCTTGGCTTAATGACCAAAAACTAATGAGGTTTAACTCTCTCTGGAGCGACTGATGACATCTAATGAAGAAATACGCCATAAATGCAAAGTGGAAGCGTGCGTGTTTACGAAATGTGGCTTGGCTTGCTAAGGACTTGTGTATGACTTCTGTAGACATCCCCCAGCAATATCTAATTGCATGCAAAATTTGAGGGGGGGTCAAAATTTTTCATTTTCCATCTTGAATAATCCAAAAACGTAAAGAACGTTCGAGAAAGTCACACAACGCATGAAAGCAATTTTCCAACGTAACAATTTTCCAACTCAACAAAGACAAAACGTCTTTTTGCAGCATATTGTAACCTTAAATTCATCATAAAATAGTTCGAAAGGAGCACTCACTCGTGAAATGTTTTTCAACACTCGAAGAGAAATTTTGTGTCTCTGCGCAGCAATGTAATATCCTCTATTTATTCCTCGAATAACTCGAAGTGATCTCAAGATATCACGAAGCCGTCTGGTCTCATTTGGTGAAATAGCCGAAACAAGCCGAAAAGTCACGAACTTGGGCGCCCAACTAGTGCATAATTTCATAGCTATTTTTCAAATCCCGAACTATGTTGGGTCGCAGTAGCGCAATCGGCACACAGGTGAGTGGGTTCAAACCCCGGGAAAGCCAGAATACTAATTCTCTCTTCCTCGAATAAGTTAAAGAATATATCAAAGAAAACGAAGTGATCTCGAGATAGCTCGAACTAATTCGGCTCTCACTTCGTGAAATAGCCGAATAAAACCGAAAGCCTACGGACTCAGCGTGCCCAATCTTGTCCCAAAAATGTAAACTTTGATACATTCCTGAGCGTCGCGAGATCCTTTACTTCGCGCTCCGCCGAAGTAATAAAGCCTACGACCTTTGACACATTGCACAGATCATGTATACCGAGCAGAAAGAGCAGGGGCCTAGTATAGAGCCCTGAGACACCCCGCACTTTATTTCGCAATTCTCTGAACTGATACCATTAAATTCCACATATTGTTGTCCATTGCTTAGATAGCTTTTGAACCATCTAAGTGCAGTGCCTAGAACACCATGATGCTCTAATTTTGAAATATCATATAAACAAGCTAGAGCATAAGCAGTGGAGTGATGCTTGCGAAAACCATACTGATTGACAGAGAGAATGTTATGATTTTTAAGAAACCTTAAAAGACGATTTTACGTTACTCCAAGGCGTCAATCTGGTTGATATAAAGATCAAGACATTGGTAGCGCTTGATGCCGAGATATTTCGTGAAGCAATGTTTGACAAGCTAGCAGACAAAAAAAAGTCAAATTACTTTGCGTGACACTAAGACCAATACACTAAACAAAACACTGGGGGGCGTTGCTGCGACAAAGGTTGAGTTTTTGGGTGTCTCACTAATCGGGACGAGGTTCCTCGAAAACCAGTGGTGGAATAGATTGCGGATATAGAGGTAGAGGTGGTGCTTGTCAAAGGCTGCAGGGCAGATGCCAGACACTTGATGACGCACTGAGTGACAAGTAAGCTGAGGTGTAGGTCGAGTTACTAGGTGTCACAATGGCCAGAGTAAAGGCAGAGACATTTTGCAAAGCACTGGTTGAAAAGTTAGCATATTTAGAGGGTCGAGTTGTCGTTCGCCAAACCTGTCGTGAAACTTGTCGGAGTTGAAGTTGAGAACCTCAGTGACCCACTGGTTAAAAAATCAGCTGAACTAAAGTTTGGGCTTCTCAGGGTCTAATTAGTCGGCGTAAAGGCCAAGACACTTGCCAAAGCATGGTAGCAAAAGGAGCAGTGGAGTTACTGGTAGTCACTCTAGTGGATTTAAACGAAGATACACTTGGTGACGCATTGGTTGACAAGTCAGTAGAGGTGGAGGTGGAGGTATTGGACATTACACTGAGGAAAGACACTTGAACAAGCACTGTTTGACAAGTTAGAGGTTGTGTTTGACAGACTGCGCGTCACACAGGTTGGGTAAAGTTTGAAACTCTGGTCGAATAACCGGGAGTCAAACGCGGTCCAAACATTTAGCGACACACTGGTTGATAATAAAGTCGAGGTACAGGTCAAGTTACTTTGCGTCAATTTGGACAATGCGGAGGCGGAGACACTTGCTTAAGCTTTTGTTGACAAGTTTGCAAAGGGATAGTTTAAGTTGCTGTTCGTCAGACGGGTCAGCGTCGTTGCCGAGACCGTTGGTAGCCAAAGAGGAAGAGGTAGAGTTATTGGGCAGGAAAATGGGCGGGATATAGGCCGAGACACTTGGTGAGGCCCTGGTAGTCAAGTTAATTGATGTAGAGGTCGGGTTACTGGGCAGTACACTGATCGATGAAGTGCCCAAAATAACTGTAGAAGTCGAGTCACATGGCGACGCACTGATTGACAAGTTTACAGAGGTAGAGTTTGAGTTGCTGTTCGTCAGACTGGTCGGCGTCGTTAAAAAGACACTTGGTAGCCCAGCGCACTGGTTAGCAAATTAGTAGAGGGAGATGTCGGGTTGCTGGGTATGAAACCAGAAGGTATAACTACCGAGACATTCGAGGACTCGGTGTTTGACATATAAGCAGGTGAGGTCTTGTTACTGGGCGTCCAACTAATCGATGTGGCGGCCGAAACACTAGGCGATAACATGGATGACAAGTTAGCTGTGGTAGAGGTGGAGTTACTGGAGCTCACTCTAGTTGGAGTGAGGGGCAGAAAACTTAAGGACCCCCCACTGTTTGACAACGTAGTAGAGGAAAGACGGAGTTATTGGGCAGGACACTGGGCGGGATAGAGGCCGAGACACTTAGTGACGCTCTGGTTGTCAGGTTAACTGATGTAGAGGTCAGTTTACTGGGCAGTAAAATGATCGATGAAGTGCTGAAGATAATTGCAGAAGTCGAGTCACTTGGCGACCCACTGGTTGACAAGTTGACAGAGGTAGAGTTTGAGTTGCTGTTCGTCAAACTGGTGGGTGTTAATACCGGGACTTTTGGTGTCACACTTACTGACAAGTCAGGAGAGGGAGAGTTCGAGTTTTTCTGCGTAACACTAGTCGGTCTGGAGGCGAAGACACCTGCCGACACACTGGTTAAGAGCAACTCCATGCAAATATCAATCAAACTGCGGCAAAGCTCAAAAAATCAAAATCGCTGTTCTTTTGCATACTGGTAGACTTAAGTAAGTGTATAAACGCTGTGTAGTTTTTTCTTCGAAAGATCCGTTCGTTTCGGAAAACCGTTTCACGGCCCGCCGTCGATTTTGCAAGGCAAAAACAGGGTTGAAATTTACTATGATTCGCTTGACTCGCGTTTCAAAACAACCGCGCTAGAAAAAGAGCATCTTGCTAACATTTCAAGTATAACTTGTCGTTGACCAAAATATGTAATATTTTCAGTATATCACAACAGTTTGAGTAATTATAAAAAAGCTAAAGCGTACGGCTACCTGTTTATCTCGAGAGGTAGTTGAAAAAAGCGACGATTTTCATCATGTGTCTTTGATCAGAATTTTTTAAGATTGAAAGGGAAAACACTAAGAGCATCACACTTTTATGTTATGTCAAAATTATTTGGGGGAAATCACTTCGAGCTTCTCATAAATCATTTGAAAATCGTGTTTCAGACAACATAAAATAACGCCATCCCACAGATCAGTCACCACCAACATCTGACTTTAGGTTTTCGTTTACAACGCTAGCACTGGTAGCCTTGATATGTAGAATCATTCTTTAAAAAAGCTAACCTTAACCTGTATCTGGTGTACTTCACGCTCCAAGTTGCTTCATTTTGCCGTCTTATCAGACGAACTTACTAAGATTTTCAGATTCATTACATGAATCTGGGTAACATATAAAACCATGCGTAAAAGTTGACGGCAAACAAATAAATAAATTTTGTGACCGAAGTTATTTATAGGGCGAGACGGTTTGCAACACTTTGCTTAACAAGTTAGCAGCGGTAGAGGTCGACTTACTGGATAACGCAATTGCCTGGGTTAAGAACGAGGCAGTTCCAGAAACACTGATTGGAAAGTTAGCAGAGGAAATGTTGTAGACACTTGTAGACACAGTGGTTGATACGCTGGTAGAGGCTGAAGTCGATTTACTTGCTGTGACACTAGCTAGGGTAGAGACGAAGACACCAGTCGCGACATAGGTTGACACATGAACAGCGCTTGAAGTCGTGTCTTTGGGCACCTTGCTGGTAGAGGTGGAGGACAAGGCACTGCTGAATACTCTGGTAGGCAAGCTAGAGGTAATTGCATCTGTTGTTGTCGCTGAACCTGTGTTTTGAAAAGCAATTTTGGCATGTCATTCTAATGAACAAAGAAACTGGCTTGACTAAATACTTGATATTGAGATGTGATGGTGTACCCCGCCCCCCGGATGATTGTATACGCTCCCTTCTTTAGGGAACTCACATGAGGCTCGAATTTTCCCTTTTAGTGTAAATACGTTGAGACTGAAAAACCACTAACGAGAAAATCACTAAAGAAAACGATACCTAAGTGGGTGCTGAAGAAAAGTTAAGAACTTTTGAATTACTAACGGTTGCTGCTCAACCGAAACCACAAGTTCTAAGAAGCCGGTGTCTGCCATGGCGGCATATTTCCTTGATTAGGTTTTTAAGGGCCGGAAATATAACTATGTTTCTTGAAAGAGAAAGAAGCAAAGTTTTTTTTAAAAAAAACATTCTTGTTCGTTTAGTACGACACTTTGCTTATAACGTTTCTAGTGTATATCAGGAAGGTTTGGCATCAGTGCAATTTTGTCTGTTACGAAACAAACAATTCTGTTGTTCATATTTCTTTGGACCCCAGCTATTCTACTCATTACCTATTGATAAATGTTAAGGAAAATTCTTCTATACTTGATAGGGTATAAGTAAAACAATAATTTAGATACTGAAATTAAAAGCGAGATACAATTTCTAAGTAGTAAAGGGTTGTCGATGTTGTAAAGGAAGCTTTGTATGTAACTCATAGTGTTATATAAACATTTACTAGAGAGGGTTAAATATACAATCAGTGCTGCATGAAAGGCAACTAATAATATAAAGTCCTTAAATTATAACGGTAGTGTCCTAAATATAGGTTCCGACGGAAGTGAAATGTTCACGGAAATTAAGACTCACTGCGTACTGTTGTTCCATATCATTGTGGAGTCTTTAAGAACTCCTAATATAACTAACTGTAGTCTGAGATTTAACAAATTAATACCTTAACATTTGGGCACCGAGTTTATAATTTGTCTTTAAGGGTTCACTCACGTTTATCTAGAAAGTGCCTAAAGGCATTATTACCACCGGCGAGTTTTCGAGAATATTAAGCCCAATTGAAAGTAATTATTAAAATTCTATCTCGAGAGGTGCTGTCTATGGGCTCATACTTTTCACTGAATTTAAGTTACTTCTGATTTTATTAAATTCAGAGACAAAAAAGGCGACATGAACGAACGGATTTTGTAGCTCCTGGGTATTCGGACCATTAAACATAGAGTGGCTAGCATCTTAATCGAACATTTGCATAAACATTGAGTTATATACACAACACCAAGTGTCGTTGTTGATAAGGAAAGTAAATGTTATTTTATACACGGATAATTGTTTAAAATGTCGATATAGTATACCTGCGTTGTGGTTGAACTATAGAAGGCCAGCACTTGAGACCATTGGCCAGTAGCTAAGGACCTGGTCAACTACTGAGTGATAATATTGGGGACACCGGGTTTCGAAGCCCTTCCCAACTCACCCTCTAGAAAGGTACCCAAGAGGAAGGTTACCTTCCCAAACGTTTTCGACTGGTTTTTGAGTTCCTGGCTTTTGTTCAACCTCGGTGTCGTCGAGGACAAGATCTGCCTTCACGACAGCGGAGTGTGAGTTGAGGCAGAAACGTTTTGAAATAGAGACCTTGAGTCTGATTATGAAACTTAAAGCAGAACGATATTGAGCAGATAGCAAAATATGACTTACTCTGGCAAAGAAATGATCCAGTTATCAGAAACACAATCACTGACGCTCGCATGATGCTGTGCTGGGCCATTCCGATGTCATGTTCTCATCTTCGAGAAGCTGGCATAAATCAGTAACTCTTGACTACCCTCCTTTTATTCCCATTTGATTGTCTAAAAAAGATCTACATTCCAAGGGTCAAAAATGTCTTTATTGATGATTTCTAAATGCTGAGCTTCAAACATTTGGAAATATTACATAATTTTTTCTTGGTTTGCAACCACCTGACAATGCGGCCATGTTGGGGTTAATACAATAGAATTTTTTCTCCGAGAATTTATATGAAAATAGAGTTTAGTTCGAAGAGGAGAGAAATGCTTTTGCTTTTGTTCTTGACCACCAGCATAGTCGCCGTGACGTCACGTGAAAATCAAGCAAATCAGTCACAATTTGTGAACAAAGACAAAGCATAGTACACTGTCGGGGAGCTTCCAACAAAAATTGCAGCACCGTTGTTTTCATCTTTGATGCTTGCCGGCTTTCATAACCAGTCTCCTCTACTATGTTTCCACCTTTTACTTTGTTTGTGCTTTTATTTTAAAATTCTTTAAATTTTTCGCAAAAGGTGTCTGAGGGCTTTTAGACTGTTCACAGTCACCTGTTTGTTCGTAAGATCGTCAGAGTCGAGCGCTTACCGGTAGGGGCGACTATCATATGTACCGAGAGGGAGGGCGTCGGGGTTTATAGCAGTGTGTCCCCCGCCTCTTAAGTAGAACTGACACTCATCCCCACGCTAGACTCGAAACATTTAAGACCAAGATGGCCGCCGGTTCCGCAAAGCGCTCGATCTCGATGATCTTAAGGAAAAATAGGGGACTGTGAACAGTCTAGAAGGCTTTCTTTTCCGCAAAAATGACCTTTGACACATGGACAGCTTTACCACCTAAGGTGAAGCTTTTCTCTGTTAATCGGTACCCTGGGTTAAGGCCGTTTTACTGAGGGAGAAATTGGGATTTGAAACATTGGCATTGATTTTCAAATTCTCGCGATAATGGAGCATGCAGCAGCAGCCGAATGTATCGACAGCCTGAATATAAAGAATGCAAAGCCAACACGCAAACTCTGGGCAGTGGATCTTTCAAAGGGTTTTAAGTAATTCAATGCTAGTGGTGTGGGGTGAAGTGGAAAATATAGCCATGTTATTTCTGCGATACAAAAACACTTTCTCCTAAAGTATTTTTGCACAATTTCGAGCTGCATTTTAAAGTTAGCTTCGCGATTGACAGCGTCCCACCCAACGCGTGACGAAACCCGAAACGTCTGTGCAGGAGGCTTTGACCTTGAGGCCTCTTATAGATAAAGGAACATTCTGCACTGTGTGTTGGCGTGGTTGGACTTGAACTAAAAAAGTGAAATAATTTAAGTCATGTCCACAGTTAGCCATGGAAATCTTATCTGGCGATAAGTTTCCATCAGTGAATTCCCAGCGTTGTTAATTCAGTATTATTATTCATTCAAAATATTTCCCCACTTCAGATTTGCTAAAAGCACACGCATAATTCACCATAACCGGTTACTGATGACCAAATTTGGAAGAATTTTGTGTTTAACGAGGAAATGACGACAAAAATGCAGCCTTCTACAGATTAATACACCGTTAACCGAGAAGACCTGGGGACGAGGTTGAGTTGTTTTGGTTGTGACCTTGAAAAATGGCTGACATTTCAGTCGTTTCAACTTAACAGTAAGAGCCAGGCGAAAAAATAGCTAAAAACATAACAAGAACAGCAAGAAGACAATTCGAAGGGCGACATCTGCTATTTGGAGAATATTTGCGGAGCTGAACAATCCTAAACGTGCACTATCGAAGATGAACTTAACATCGATGGATCGATGGAGGTAAGCATGTTTAGCCATGTTTTTAAAGCAGGAATTATTTTAAATGAATAATAAAACAGTTATTGAATTCGGCTTTCGTATCATATGAAGAATTATGGAGATCTCGTTGCCTAGTCCCTAGGCCTCATTATTATGCGCGGCCGATGCGTTTCGGGTCACGTGGTCCGAGAAAGTTTTTGAGGCCTAGACAAACTCAGAGAAGTGAGACATTTTGTCTCACTTGGCGGGGGAGCTTTTGGAAGCGGGCGACCTGTCAATAACTTTTCCGCGCTAATGAAAGATGTCCAGCAGCCAGTTTTCAGTGAGCCATTTTTTAATGTTCTATGCACGTTTTCATTGTTGAAAGTCGTTTGGCCTTTCTCTTTCATTTATCTCATTAAACTAATTTGAACTTTATTTCGTCTCAAAAACTATTTGTAGGCTAAGCAAAACAGCGTCGCAAAAAAATTATTTGATCAAGAATCGGAAGGTAAGCTAAAGAAATAAGTTTATATTTATTCTTGGATATGACAAGCTATCTTTCGTTTCTCTATTTTCGCTTGCTCCTATGAATTGAAATACTTTATGTAATTTAATTTTTGGATTTGGAAGCTTATCAAACTAATCGGACAGGCTGTTGAATTTGGTCTCTAAATTTGGTAGAATGTCAACAAACTACTGTTTCAAATCTTTTTACCAATAAAGACTATCATTTTAATGGTTCATTTGAATATGGACTAAAAGAGAAATTACTTGCACGTTATACAGTAGTATTCTTTCCGATTCAATGTAATATTTTTGTTCTTTTACGACACGAATTAGGTTAGTTATTTTTGTAATACTGTCAATAGTGCCGATCTTTAGCGAAGGATACTCACGCGCAAAGTTATTTATAGATTATTTCAGTTGACCGTGTGAACTTTTCAAAAATGCTCACGCATGCGCACTCCTAGATTGTCTAGGCGTCTCCCGGCCGTTCGTCTCGGATACGTCACCAAAATGCATTGACCGAGAGGGCCTGAAAAGACGCCGTACAGGGACTAGGCAAGAGATCTCGGAGGGTGTTATCAGCCTGGGCCAACACCCTCCTCGATCTCCATAATCCTTCATAGCGGGGCTCCCACGCGCGCTTCATGGAATATGGTCAACCTCTTTTCGTTTGGTTGTCACGTGATTGACCGAGCGTACGTACACGTCTACAGATTGTACGGGTGGGGTAGGGGAGACTATCAAAAGGAAGGGAGGGGTGTCTCAGGCTTGTCTTGGCAAGTCCACAACTTTAATATAGGACATTCACAATATGATCAAATGACAGCTGTCAAAACGGGATAGCCACTGACCAGTATCCCATGATCATATCGCGGGCTCATGTGTCAACTCCTCGAGGTGACGTGATTTATTTGGAAGCTGTCCGCTGACCAGTTAATTGTTTTACTACATCGCGAACAATATTCAATCTCATACTTTTAGCTAGTTTGGGAGCACAGGAAAACTGACAATGCACACATATTGGACATCAATGTTTTGATCAATTGACAGCTGTCAAAACAGGGTACCCGCTGACTAGTATCACTTGACCATATCGCGGGCTCAAGTGTTGACCCATCGAGGTCAAGTATTTTTTGAAGTTATGCGCTGACAAGTTACTAGTTTTCAAGTGATCGCAGGCTCAAGTGTTGTGTTTATGTGCCGCACAATTGAAATTTTGATTGCAAACTGACCTCGGACGCGAAAATTCAGCCAGCTGTTTACAGGCAGGGAAGACAGTTGCTTTTGACTTTTGACGCTCTACGTTCAATTTTTATGCTCTGATTGGTCAAAATTTAACAGGTGATGCAGCATCTTGAATCTTGTTTACTTTGACATCTGAAGCTGACAGAGTTTTGTGTCAACTTTTGATGTTTTAACTGTCTTTTTCCACTGGATGTACAAAATGAACTTCAGCTGCTATCAGGAGTCTTCTGTTATTCATGGTAGTTTGTTTATTGGGTTTTTGGCTGAGAAATACGTCGCTTGTCAAAGTAGGAAATCCAATCTCAGATGGCGTCGTTTTCGTTTTCACCTTGCTTTGATGCGTAAGAGGGTTGCAAAGTCTGAAGCGATACAGGCCTTACTTGATACCTTTCAGGAGCTGCATCTCGAATGGTAAGCCAGAGTATTTATTGTATTTGATGTTTGTTTTTTGTATCTAATTTAATGAAGTCGAGCGTAGTTTATGCGGATATTTAGTTTATGCACGTTTGCAAGATTTGAGACAATGATCTGACTGAGTATCAGGTTTGATATAAGCTCACAGAACTTTAAAAAGCCTTTAGACAGTTTCTCACCGCAAATAGAAAGAAAACGTTCCAAAGAATATTTAGTTATAATTCTGGCTGTAAAAGAAAGCTTTGAGCGATTTTCTTGCCTCGAGTTCGTCTTTGAAAAAAGCAAACACCGGGAAGCCGGTTTAAAACATTAACTTAAGCTTGAAGCTTGAAGCTTTAATGCTTTTCTTCCTGAATGAAAATTGTTGTCTCTGTATGTGTTTTACCTGAACTATATTTCTTTTATCGATTGTTAGTAGTCTCTCTTGTAATTTTAATCGCTGTGCCGATTGTTTTCAGTCGTTCAGTGAACATCGCTCGCAGGAGTACTCAAAATGCCGCGCTATGTTGGAGCGTAACTCTGTTAATTTCATGCAAACACTCGCCACAGCTCGCACTACAAAAGTGAGAACCGGATGGCCGTATAGGTGATTTTGGAAATTTTTTTAACGGTTTAGCTAAAAGCCCACGCGTACTTCCATCGTCCTGAATATTGAATGAGTGCAATTTGTATTGTGAAATACTGCTTTCTATCCGAGGTCTGTAAGATAAAAACAGTGCCTCATACTACTGTTTCACCTCAGATGTGATGTATAAATGGTATAAAAGGTTGGTTTACACGCACCCAGATTTGTTGGCAAGATTTTGCAAAGTTAACTTGTCGAACGCAAAAAATTTGGCCCAATTTTTTTTCTAGGCCTAATTAATCTCCGGTGATCAATCTATGGCTCTTAGATGTGATCGAAGATGATTACCAGTTTTTGGGTGTACATATGAGGCTATCAACTCGATGTAAGATTTGGTTCACTCTTGGGCTGTTCGCAAATTATTTTTCTCTAAAATCACGTAACCTTTCCCTCAAAAGTCACACAAATGTGCTCCAAAATTAACTGAATTGTGGAACACAAGTTTATTGTTTGATTTCAGTGCCGTAGCCAGACCAAACGACCAACCGAGGCAGGGGGGAGTTGCTAGGGGGGTTCGGGGGCATGCCCCCCCGAGAAATTTTGAACTTTAGTCTCTCGGAAACGCGATTTGCAGCGTTTTCTGGGCCTTTCGGTAACTTTTTTTCGAGTTAATTTAAAAATGATCGGCGAAATTCGTCAAAATTTTACCGAGGCGAGTGCCTCGGTTGGCCTCATACTAGCTACGGCGCTGGATTTAAATTATAAATTTATTAATGGGAGCCTCGCTTTTAGCCCTGGCTAAATCTATATATTAAGATACTCAGCCTCATTCATTAACTGCTAATTATCTCATAGCTTTTACATATATCATTGACATATCTAACAAACAAGAGCGGTTCTAGAACAGACCTTTGTGGCACACCACACTTAATTGTTAAGTAATCTGAACTGGTTAAATTGAATTTGACATTTTGTTTTCTTCCTGATAAGTAGTTTCTAAACCAGTAAAAGAGTTTTCAACAGTCACCATAACAATATTCTGCATTGTTTGCTTTTGAGGCAGTCGCGCGTGGACTTAATGACGTTTTAAGCAATCGATTAAAATGCGCCGACGTCTTAGGAATTAGACTTCTGTTCAACCACATCCTCCAAAAATGACTTGAGTGAAATTCACATATACCGGCCAACGCCGTAAGATTCCCTCTCTGTCCATTATTCTCTCTTGGTTAAGATATAAGTGGACATTTACGTTTCATTATAAAGAACTTATTTTTGGTACAATTCCTCCCTTCAAAGCCAGGAGCGCATAGTTGTTTGGTGTACCTGTGCACGTTCCATTATTTGCACATAGGTTAGGAGAACAGTCATATATGTCTGAAGAATAATTTCCCTTAATTAGAATTAACCAAAAATATGTTGTTTTTCTGTTCCATGCAAGACGTAATAATTCCGTTATTTACCCTCGGCAGTATTTATAGCACTAATGCTAGTGGGGCCGAGCAAATGCCTGAAACAAATAATTCAAATTGAACTTAACAGGGTTAAGAATCCCAACTGGCCGGAGGCAAACCAGCTGGCTATTTACAAACGTGGCAGAGGAATTTGAACTCTAGACTACCGTGAACAAATCCAGCTTGCGCTCAGAGCAGGACTTGTCGGGGCCTCCGAAGTCCGGCGCTCTAACTGCTCGGCCACGCTGCCTCGTACTCAGTTAGACAAGGAATTATTTATTTGAAAAATAAATTATAGTCTCAAATGGTCTCAGATGCTTTAGTGTTGTAGCTTTCGACTGTATCGCAATGAAGCCTCAGTGGTATCAGTTTTGTCACGTGAATTAGTCATGCGAATTCAAGTGAACTCCTTGATTGTTTTATGCCGATGCCAGAGGGCTTGATTTACCGCTGTCATGCGTGTTTCGCCACAAAATTAACATAACTTACAAGATATCTGAAACCTCGCATTGCTCCTGTTAAGCATTTTAAGAGGGTGTCTCCCTAAAACCGGTCCACTGCCTTTCGGGTCGGAAAATCAATTTCCTTTAAACTTTGCCCATGAATATATCTTAGTCCAAAAGTAATTGAAACCGCATTAGTTTTTGAAAATATTTCAAAATAAAATTTTTCGGGAGGAAAATCACTTCAGCACTCGGCGGCCAAATTTTCGCAGTGACAAAGAGTGAAAATAGCCCAAATTGCCGAGTTCACCACTTCAAAGTTTTGCACTTTCAACGATTTTTTTCACTTCCTAGGACTAAATTGGTCCTTAAATGATGTAAAGGACGCAATTTTGGTCTTTCAAAAACAACTCGTGTCTACTAAATATTTTTTGATTTACACCCACCGTGCCGTACGCAGGAAATGACTCAAAAATGCATATTTTCATCCTAGCACTGTGCAAAATCCCCACATCTTCTAAACAAAATGTCTTTTCAGACCAACAAAGGGAATGTCCAAAAGCATAGAAACATAAAAATATGTTGTGATTTTAACGATTTATCAGCACAGCTGATCGACGAAATATGCCTATTTTCTGTTATGACTGTTTACAATACACGATGCAAGGTCTTAATGCAAAGCCCGAATAACACAATAATTCATCAAATGTATCAAGTATTTTAAACTTTTTGTGACTTTTGACATAATAGAACATCATGCAGGAAAGGAAAGCCTTTAAGTCGAACGCATTAATACTACAGGTGTACCTGTTTACAGCGCTTGATCCGATCGACTCGTCTTCGCTGTGTACACAAAACTGATATCACATGATGGCGCCTGTCACGCATTCCTATATCTGGAATCGTTACGCCGCGAAAACACTTTTTGCTAGTCTGACTAAAACTGACAGGCAGGAAATTATCTTATCAATAGAGTATTCTATTATATTTATTGCTGTTTTCGTTGACAAGCTACAATATCAAGAATCATGCATGCATAAGTGCCCAGTGCATTAACAACAGCAACATTTTAGTTTTCCAGGAACAGGCTCCTATCCATTCAGGTTAGGATTTATAAAACAATTGGTCGTCGCTATGAGCTTTCACTTTGTTTTGTTTTATGTTTGTCGTTAATGTTTTTATTTATTATTTTTTAAATATATTTCATATTTCTGGTAGCCCGTGGTATTAAACCGACGAGTACCTGTTCTTAGGTCTTATCAAGCTCCCTGACTCAGGGTGGGGTTAGGAATAGGGGTGGAGTGTGCTTGCTAGCAGGAGGTCCGCTAGACTGTTCACAGTCCTCTATTTTTCCGTAAATCGTCGGTATCAAGCACATTCTCTAACAGGTGGCCTTCTTGGTTTTAAAATGTACCGGGTTTAGCCTGGGGATGACTATGAAATCTACTCTTGGGGCAGCGGACCCAAGAAGGCCCGCACATCTGGACGATTTTACGGAAAGATAAGGGACAGTGAACAGTCTAGTGGCCCGCAAGCAAACATCCCCCTTGCTATTATCCTAGAACAAATACTGTATCTTTGAAATTAGGTTACCCTGCATTTAAAACTGGCGTGCTGGTTTACCTCGTTTAGGGCTTTCGATTTTGACTCTATTCCTTCCGTTTCCGACTAGTAGTTTTAGCCAGGGCTATAAGCGCCGCTCTGACTCGTTAATATACTAAAAGTTGTACCCCAGAAAAAAAAAAATTAATAAAAATCGTGTAATGCTAACCGGTGACGGCAACGAGAAATGCAATAAAAAATCAATAGGGCTTAAGAGCGAAAAAAAAGTTTGCACGTGCAGCACATTTTTTTGTACATTTCTTTGCCATTGTTTTGCACGACTTCAAAGTACGTGAAACGTCCTAGTTGCACGTTTTATGGAGAAAAAATCGTATATGTTCCCACGTTCCATTTTTGTTTCACTGCCGCTCATTTTAACCTTGCTGGCCGCTAACATTTGTCATTTTCTCATCGCAGCTTTGAATTTTTTTTATGTTTTTTTCTTCCGCGATGAACTTCGTCTGCTTTCTTTTTTTTCTTTTTGTTTTGTTTTGTCAGTTTCGCTCTAGCTCTTTCTCTGTTATCGGTGTCAGTGTAATGGTAGTAGGGGGAAACAGTCGAACGCACGATCACGTGATTACGAAATTTTCACGCATCTTACAGGTTACCATTTTTTTTTTCGCGCGCGCGAGAGCTTCGCTAATACTCATTCTCTATTACGGAAAGTGGTTAATTATTAATAGTGCCATATATATTTTCAAATTCTTGTCCCGTTATTGCCGAAATGCACATATTAAGCTAGCGATTTTCCTGAAAGGTTGTGAATTCACAGTGAGCCCGCGGAAGAAAAATGAGTAATAATAGGCAGGGTACAAACTCACCGAGGTAGAGTCGTTTTAACTTCTTCTCGCGTCTTTTCCAACAATCTTTTTCACTACACAAGAGCACTCTACAACCATTTTAGTTATCTTTTGAAGAAGATCAGGTTTCCAGGTTCTTGTGCCAAATGAAATCCCAAGCAAATTGCTTTTGACAGAAAAAGAGTGATTTCTGTGAGCCATCTCGCACATACATCAGAGGACGTTTGGCAGCAATTGTTTCCACAGCTTCGCTGCCATTTCTTTCTCCAGGTTCCTCATCGTCCGCTTAGTATGTATAGTCTTTTATTTTTTTTTCAAATGATTTTGTTATAAAAATATTGCGAAAAAAATCGTTAAATTTTTACTTTTGAACCACTCGGCTTTGGTACACATTCGTGTGCGATCTGCGTTGCCAGCCCTCTGCCCCTCAAGGGGCACCTCTTCAGCTCAAAAATGGTATACAAAAGGTGGGTTGGACGATCAGGCTGGAGTCTCCCGGTATAACACTTTGTTGTATACCCCACCCCCTCCGATAGGGCGGAAAGGTAAGTTCGCTAATTAGATATATTGGTGTTGTTGTTGTTGTTTTGTTTTTGCAATTCTCGTTGCCGTTGCAGGTTAGCATCACACGATTTTCTTTTTTGCTGGAGTACAACTTCAAGTATATCAACAAGAGCTGCTCTTCTAGCCCTGGCTAAATCTATATATTAGCGAGTTTGAAAGAAATCGAAAGCACTAAACGAGGTAAACCACCATGCCACTTCACAGTCCTTAAATTCTTTACTAAGTCCTTAAATTTTCCGTAAATTTGTCGGGATCAAGCACATTCTCTAACAGGTGGCTATCTTGGTTTCAGATGTACCGGGTTTAGCCTGGGGACGATAATGATACAGATACAGTATTTGTTCTAGAATAATAGCAAGGGGGGTATTTGCTTGCAGGCCACTAGACTATTGTTAATCCCGGGGGGTACTTCCTTATAAGAGGCTACTAGGGATGTGCCGCTTGATGGGGTCGTATTTTCACGACTGGATTAACTATAATGGGGTCGCATTTTCAATAGAGTTACTAGAATGGGGTGGCACATTTTCGGATTTTTTGAGGTAAGACAGTTCTTCATATTTGCGGTTAGCAAACGTACCAGAATGTTTGAACTGTAGATGAAAGGTGAAGTGTTCTTTATTCTAAAAAATGGGTCAATTCATAAAAATAGAGAGTGCCTAATTTGGGATCGCGAAAAATTACATATTTGCCCAAAAGTGGCTAAGATGGGGTCTATAATTGATTGGCCACAGAATAGACTATAATGGGGTAGGGGCTCTGAAAGGGCAGCGGCACGTACATACATACATACATACCCAGCAAACTCCCCCTCCCCGGGTTGTTTACGCACTATAGGTTCTTATGCATGCATGATTCTTGATTTTGTAGCTTGTCAACGAAAACAGCAATAAATATAATAGACTACTCTATTGATAAGATAATTTCCTGCCTTTCAATTTTAGTCAGACTAGCAAAAAGTGTTTTCGCGGCGTAACGATTCCAGATGTAGGAATGCGTGACAGGCGCCATCATGTGATATCAGTTTTGTGTACACAGCGAAGACGAGTCGATCGGATCAAGCGCTGTAAACAGGTACACCTGTAGTATTAATGCGTTCGGCTTAAAGGCTTTCCTTTCCTGCATGATGTTCCTTTGTGTCAAAAGTCACAAAAAGTTTAAAATACTTGATACATTTGATGAATTATTGTGTTATTCGGGTTTTGCATTAAGACCTCCCATCGTGTATTGTAAACAGTCATAACAGAAAATAGGCATATTTCGTCGATCGACTGTGGTGATAAATCGTTAAAATCACAACATATTTTTATGTTTCTATGTTTTTGGACATTCCCTTTGTTGGTCTGAAAAGACATTTTGTTTAGAAGATGTGGGGATTTTGCACAGTGCCAGGATGAAAATATGCATTTTTGAGTCATTTCCTGTGTACAGCAAAGTGGGTGTAAATCAAAAAATATTTAGTAGACACGAGTTGTTTTTGAAGGGCCAAACTTGTGTCCATTACATCATTTAAGGACCAATTTAGTCCTAGGAAGTGAAAAAAATCGTTGAAAGTGCAAAACTTTGAAGTGGTGAACTCGGCAATATGCGCTATTTTTACTCTTTGTCACCGCAAATATTTGGCCGCCGAGTGCTGAAGTGATTTTCCTCCCGAAAAATTTTATTTTGAAATATTTTCAAAAACTAATGCGGTTTCAATTACTTTTGGACTAAGATATATTCATGGGCAAAGTTTAAAGGAAATTGATTTTCCGACCCGAAACGCAGTGGACCGGTTTTAGGGAGACTCACTCTTAAGCTCCGTCACTGAAAAATCATCTTAGTTACCTGAAGTAACGTACTTGTGCACAACCACAGTCAGTGATTAGAAGCTACGGTTAATGATAAATGCTCTCGCAACGTTCCTTGATACAGACTCCCCTTACCATTGTTTTCTTTTCAAAGCTGTTGATAACAGCTCTGAGAGCTTTCTTTTCCGCGAAAATGACCTTTTGACTCAAGAAAAAAATTGTCTTTTAATGAAATACCCTAGGACTCAAAACGACATTCCGCCGAGGGAAAATACAATATTCGTTGCACAAGCAACGACTATCAGTAAAATTGGGGTATTTCACACTATTGAGCAGTTCTTTCTAACAGCAGCGCTAGCGCAATTACATATATTAACACAGTAAAAGATTAGTCTGCATAAAACCGGAAGTTAATTGCCAATTTGCTTTGTCTTTTTTTTTACTTAAAATATTTGTATAAAATAGATATAACATTCAACAACGAGAATATTTAATGAACAGTGGTAATTTGGGTGACGTTGATGCTGTTTTCCAGTCTTTTTAAGTACCTTTAAGAAAACTATAATTTCTAGTTTGACATTTTCGGATTTCTTTTACCAATATTTTAGCCCTAGTTTTTGGACAATATCTAGTCTTTCCGCGTTCAAGATCGAAGCGCTACTTAATTACTTGAGCAAACGTTTTTCACTTTTTTTTCAAACACAAATTTTAGGTTGGCGCCCAAAAACCAATGAACAAAATTAGCTTTAATCGGTCAATTAAAGAGCCTGTTCCATTCGCCGCGTGCAATTTACCTCTCTCCCAACCATCTAAACGCCTAGAAAAGGATATCAATTAAATTAAACAACCTACAAACTTAGTCAAAGTAAGTTACATAAACTGATTTCCCGGTGTCCGTTGTAATTGGAAGAACGCGCGAGACATAATTCGTCCGGATACTTTGAGCGCTTAGACAACAGCTTTTAGCTGGAGGGAACTGTTTCTATGAACACCAAATAAACGACAGCCCGACATTTCGTTAGCTTTTGCCGTGCAGAACTTCCAATTCTTAGAATTACGTTCGACGAAGGGGCGACATAAGCACGACGTCTAAATGAAGATTTTGAATTCGGTTTGGTAGAGCAATTTCAAAGTTAGAATAGCTCTGCCGTGGCACTGCATGTGATTCAAATGTAGTGCTTATGCCGTGTCAAACAAATTCATAAATCACTTTCGGAAATGTAATGTTAGCGGGATTTATGGTCCCGCCATTTCTGTGTTTGTTTGTTTGTTAGTTTTAATCAGCGCTGACTTGATACAACGATCACAATAACCTTGATTCTGGCATGATATCTGAATTGAAGTCGTGCCTTTGACATGCTTCTGTAGAAGGCAACGGCACAGTGGAAGCACGACGCATGAACTGGGCCTGAGGACACACAGACCCGCTTTTCAGCTAGATGAAATCGTCTGTTAACTGAAAGTATATATTAACTATAATGAGAAATAAGTATGACTTACTTTTCAATGCCAATGAAGCATATAGCAAAAACACAACTGGAAATGGTAAGTTGGAGCTGCACCAGGCCATTTATATAAGCTCCCAGCTTCTTTAGGCTTCCTTGTCACAACAACTTATTTATCTGGCATGTTCTTCAGTATAGTGCGGGTTATTAGCATAATTAAATCAGTAACTGTTGACTGATCGCATTTGTTTACCCTGACAATTCGCCCCGGTTAAGGAAATACTATAACAATAATAAACTAAAGTAAACGGCTACTGACAACATTTCGATCAGTCTGGATTGAGTGTGAATAAAGCTGGGTAGCACTCGTATGAAGCAGCGAGATGAAATGTAAATTGTATAATTTTTTCAGGACTACTAAGAGGTGAGAAACTTTAAAACTTCTTCAGAGCAGTAAGTTCTAGAAAGGAAATTATTGAGGCTATGATCACACTATAACGGATAGCTTTTGCGCCGCCACGAAAAACGTCCCGGATAGGGCTTCTTTTCACCCACAAGAACGATTGTGGCAGCGCGATTTCTGTGCCGGGGCGAAGCTGCGCCGCGCCGATCTCGAAAGTGGAGCGTTACATATCAGACAGGTTTTTTAGGAATACGGCCATGTATTGGAAGCTGCTTTAAAAAAGTGTTTGATAGTGTGCCTCTGATATCTTGTTGAAAAAACTGAACTGTTCCTTGGAGTTAATGGTTCCCTCCTTGACCTAATATGCAGTTACCTCAGTGGAAGACAACGATTGACTGTGCTACATGGTGTAAAGTCGCTTGTTACCTGTGTCGATAGGGATCCCACAAGGATCGGTTTTTGGAACGACACTGTTCGTGTTGTTCACCAACGACTTACCTTCTTCTGTGCCTTCTGGGTCCGTTTATATGTATACAGATGATGCCTGTGTTGGAGAAACAGCTGATCTGGCGATCGATCAACTGAATAAGGCCTTATAAGAGTTTTACAACTTGTGTCTAAACAACCGGTTAATGCCACATCCCAGAAAGAGCGAGGCCACCCTTTTCACCAAGGGGACACGGATAGGTCCTCTCGCTCTCGTGTACTTAGGAAACTCAGTGTTAAGTCTGGTTACCAAGACGAAAATGTTAGGTCGGATAGTAGACCAGAAACTCACCTGGATGGCCAACGTGTTTGCCAAAAAAACTGGACTTGCTCAAACTTTCTCTTTTTTTACCAAAAGGAATTTTAAAGGACTTTTATTTTAAAGTGATTCTTACCGCTGTTAAGTAGGGTTTAGTTTTGTGGGGTTCGTGTTGAAATTCTGATCTTTTTAGGTCAATAGAAACACTTCACTGTAGAGTTTAACTACAACGACAAGGAAGCATCTGCGACCATCAATTTTAATGAGCTCATGAAGCGAGTCAGCGCTGAAGATTATTTTATAGATTTGAAGTCTGAATGTACGTCTGCATCTGCTATAAGATGCTATAAGATGCAGACAACAGAATTTTATGTGTTGCTGATCACTGTGTCCAGACAATATATATAATTTGTATATTTGGTTTGATGTAGATCTACCTGGAGTTATGAAAACCGGGTCAGCAAACATTTTGTAATTTTTCTCAACTTCCCCTGTCTTATATCTTGTTTACTGTGCTGTTTGCTTATGTAGTTTTTTTGCTTGTTTTGTGGTTAGGGATTTGTGTAGAAGTGGATGTAGACAGAATTACTATCTTCCCCCTTCCCCCCCTTCCTCCTTCCCTCCCATTTTTTGTCCCTACCCACAATTCTCTCATCAATACAAGTGACAGTTATTTGAAATCAGTGCGCGCCTAAAGCTGGTTTCGGTGCCGTTTAGCACTTTACTTTTAGATATCGGTCACCTTGAGAAAAGTTTCCCGGAGAGCATGATGAGGGGACAAAGTTGTTACGATTTGCAGAGTCTGCATCGTCCAATATCGTGTTTTATAAAATAACTGAGATAGTACGCGCGATCTGATTGGTCAAAAACCTATGGTTTATTATACCGGTAAACCCATAGTAAAAGGCATCCGAAACGCGAGCCATAAACAAATCGGGCTATTGATCCGCAAACAACAATTTTAGAAAGAATAAAACACAGAACAAGTTACTTACCTAGCCCTTCTTAATATAATAAAAAGTGTTGGTTTCCACATTTTATTACAGAGCATCACAATTCGCTACTTTAAAAGTTATAAAGTACAAAGCTGGAAAGCAGTTTACATTTCACGACGATGCCATTTCGCAGAGAAAGACAACAACTCGTGTGAATTTCTGGTGTAGAAAGTCTTAAGGAAAGGTTAACCATGTGCCAACCAGCTACAAAACGGACAGTTTTAGCATTCTTGATTTATTTTATGTCAAAATTAAATTCCTGAATGAAAGAAATTGTTCCAAAAAGAGATCTCTGATCAAGTTATCATACAAAATCGGCCGCTGCAGATTGTAAACAAGCTGTAAACGATGATGAAAGATGTCAGAGTTTCGCGCTGGTTTTTTTCCAACATTTGCACAAATTATTCGGCAATATCGATGCCATAACCTACATCAAACCACCTGACTTCACTAATCGACAAATATTAACGCTAATATGTGGCTACGGCAAAGAAACCTTTCTCCAAATTTAGAGCTACCACTGACATATTTCCATCGGTCGATGTACATACATACGTTACATGTGACAACTTCGCAAATGCCGCAACGTCGTTACCGCAACATTTCTTGATCATGATAAAGTCCAGAAAACAGATCTTAAACCACTGCAGCTTGTAAAAAGTGAATGAAGTCCTCCATTAAAACAGCTGACAGTTTCGTCTGTAAGCACGAAATGTTTACGGATCGACTCAACAAAATACAGCTGCGTACGGTTTGGTGTTCAATTTTCTGCTTCTGTAGTGAACAAACTTCATTGTACCTTCCCATGAATATGTGTTGACTTTTCCTGAAAAACAGCTGTCATAAGTTATCATGTAATGAGTGCAAAAACTCGTGTTTTGAAGTGCTGCTGTTTGTTGTTTGACTGAACTGAGTTTTGAGAAAGTTCGGCGCTTTTAAATCGTGAGTCATGATTGGCTTATGGTGACTTTCGAGAGAAGACATGGCTTGATCACCGTACTAAAACCACATTTTTACCTAAAAGGCTCCGTTCTACTAAAAGTTATTTTATAAAAGCAATAGACCACACTTTCCATGGGTTTACCGGCATGATAACCCACTTGGGATGTTGGGAGAACACTCGAAAAGCTTGTAAATCACGAGCCGAAGCCGAGTGATTTACAAACGTTTCGATTTTAAATATTCTCGTTTCATTTGGCTAAATGGACCAATCACCCTGATGCGGGCTGAGACAGAAAGGTACGATACTGTTCGCTTTTCTAAGGTGACCACTAAGTCTTTGGCCCCGGGAACAGGCTTTTAGGGGTCAAATGAATTAGGTGAGAGCAAAATTGCAGGTGGACTTTGAATGGGGCCAAGACTTTTTTCTGTTGTGAAAACAAGGCTAAGGTGGTCCCCGCCGACCGTGTGACTCTACATCCGAAAACTTGAATAAGACGAGTGTAAGAGAAAAGTTCAGAGGTGTTTATTTGCCAATAGACTGAGTTTTTCCGAGATATTCGATGATATTTCGCCTATGTTGAACCTGAGAAGATTGTGCGTGGTTGTGGATAGTCTTATCAGTGCTGCGAAAGTATGTGATTGTGTGATTTCCGCATGGTGTTGACAGGTATGTGTTCGCGTGGTTGAACTGCGGTTTCGCCAAAACATTCTGTGCCAGCCTTTAATATTGTTTCGTCGGTGTTTAGCTTAGCTGATTGTACCTTGGAAAAGCAACTCTCGACTCAAGAAAATTGGATCTAGGTCTAGTTTCAGTGGGCTCTAATAGCATTGAACCATAGGCCGGTTTTGCAGATAAGAAGGTGATGATTTGTGCACTATGTGTCATTCAGGTTGTTGTCTATTCCATGCGAAATCCTATTGTATAACGGACCGCGAAAAAGTAGTGTTTTACTAACTATCTAAGTTGTTATGTAAGCCTTAACCAGGCACTCTTTCGCTGCAGTTCCCTCAACTTGAAAATTTTTAGACTGAAATGACACCGGTTTGAAACTTCGCGAAGTCAGATTACTGAATAAATGTCCTAAACTTTGCGTCATTTTAAATTCGGACCCCTTGGAATGCTTCTAGGGACCATTAACTTACTGCCCGGCGTCAGATAAAGGCTTTTGGTCGGCCTTTGAGCGAGCTTTGTTGTTTTAAATTGCCAAGTAGTAGAATGAGTTGATATTTTTGCTAACTGAGTTTTCAAAAATCCAGGTATAGATTAAACACGCGACTCAACAAGCTTTAACAGCTTTAAAAACTATCGTATTTAAATAAAGATTAGTATGTATGAATGGAAGCTTTGTGCCCTACTTTGGTGCGGTGTGAACACTTATTTGGCCCGTTGCGGAAGTTGCGGAAGTTGCGGAAGTAAATAAGTAGGAACAAGGCCTAGGACCCAGTGAGGACTGGAATTTAGTGCACCAAACCCTCTCGGCCAACCTCGGCGGCACGATGTTCGATGTGTGTGAACGACTTGTGACCGCCCCGAGCCGTTACTGTTCGAGGCGCCACGAAAAGCTGTCCAATATAGTGTGAATCTAGCCTGAGATAGTGAAGAAAAATGCTTCTGACCCAGGCGTGGTTTGTACTCGTGATGTCTGAGATACAGCTCTCAAAGCGGCTAATGAGAGCATTCTTGCAAAATCCGTCCGCCATTGTTGAAAACAAGAATGACTTTCCCTCCGACTTTCCCGCCGAATTTTCAGTAGAGTACGAACCCGCAGTAACAAGTTTCCTCGTAGTAAAAACCTTAGAATGCAGAGGTCCATTCAACGCGTAAATAAAACCGACTGGTTCTTTCTCGCCGGATCTCTAATGTAGAGATGCCAATGCCAAAGGTAACATGACGTGGGAATTAGAACAAGACTGAGCCCGGGAGGAGGGGGTACTCCTGGGAATTCTTGTTGGAGGTCTGCCGCCCGGTTCTCCAAATCCTGACCCTATTTCAGACCAAAAAATTCCGGGGGGGACTCCGCATATGAAAGGGGTGGAGATGCTCGTCGGAAATTTTGAATTAAACCCCTAAAGGAGACTGATCTGGGCGTGGCCGAAGCTTTTTTTGACCCCTAAAAGAGACCATGTCAACGATCCAAGAGGAAGATGGCGTGTTGGCGGTGGGATCGATGTCCCAGTAAAAATTGAAATGGAAGCAGCTCGAAGCTCGATCAGGGAATTAAAAGACGAGCTATTAAAACTCGGTATTAGGGCAAGAATCAAATAACAAGCTGGTGAATATTTTTCGCCGTGATCAAATAATCGTTTTGTGTCAGCAGCCAAGTTTCGTAATATAGTCTTGTAAAACAATGGACAAAGACTTCTTCTTTAACATGCGCAGGTACCAGGTTCGGTGGCGTGGACGCCTGTTAAGGTGACAGTGGCGGATCATTGGTCTGTGAGTTTAGCGGCAGGTGGTTCCTTGAAGGAATCACCAGCTGGGGAAGAGGGTGTGCAGCTCCGAACACTTACGGGGTCTATGCAAATGTCGCGTCTTTTGGCATGGACTAATGCTAATATTAACCGCACTAACAGATCAGTAGCAGCAAGCAGGATCTCTGCGACACTTTTAGGTAAGTAGACAGTGTGACTGATAAAAACGCGAAAATAGACGTTTTTTTTTTCTTTTCAAAACAAAAAACCTCATCCACAGCCTTTAAATCTCTACATACACTCAAAAAAGATCCCAAAAAATGATATAAGATGCTGAAAATAAAGTGGAACCTAGAGCCACCGTAGAGTGAAAACTTTGAACATCTTTCGGAATCATTTTTTTTTTATCTGTTCGAGTATGCAGTGGAGAAATGCGTCATTAGTTTTAAGTATATACTAAAACAGTGGATAGTGTTTTTCGCGGTTTCTGATTGGCTTCTCAAACTTGGGAAATTCAGTGCTATTCATCACCGAGCGACAATTACGAGCAAAATGTCCTTCAGGTTTGCTGCCGTAAATTCGGTTTGGCAGGTTTTAACACGTAATGCCTTGTCTGTTTAACCTGAATTAATCGATGAAACTGGTGAAAAATTTCCTTTTACAAATGCAAATTAAGTCTTGTGTTCAGAAATAAGCTTAAGACTACTTTTTTACTGGATGGTTTCAAATGCAGAAAGAATTCACAACTCTTTTTGAAGAAATGCCCTCCTAAGAGCTAAACAAATGGCTTCATTGTTTTATTGAAAAAAAAAGTTGCGGCTGTTCGATCATTTACGTGACATATTGGAATCGTCGGCAGCAATAAATGACTTAAAAACCATTATTTTAGTGCTCAATTATCCCACTGTTTTAGTACATGTATACGTATACTAAAACAACTATTCACGTAAGTGTCAGTTGCTAGTGGTGGAAATTTTAAAGAGAGAATGATCATTCTCTCACGTACCGTTTTTGTTTGAAACTGGAAATATCTTTGTCTAGTATGGCCTACCGTCTACACGTATGAGGTGAAAACGATCTCCAAAAACGCCTTTTTTTCAAATATACTCCCCAGAGTGGATTGAAAACGAATGCTTATCGTTTTTGTGTGGACGGACGGAAAGTGAGGTTTGAGAATACGATGATGTCATACATCGTACAGCGCATTTTCTGAAAGGGATGCTATCGTAATTCCATCGTTTTAGCTTCTTCGTGTGGACAGGTGAAAACGATTCAAACACTCTACGAGTGGACGCGTATTTCCTCGGAAACGGAGGAAATATCCTGCCTTACATTTTGAAATTAAAACCCAAACTAACAACTTAAAATTGTGTTTTTGGCAAAGAGTTTAACCGAGAAATTTCGGTGTTCTAATATTGAAATTTTTGTTTGAAGGCAGTGCAAGCATGTCCCGCAGTATTTCTTTGGGGATTTCACCGTCAAGCAGTTATTGGCCTTCAGCTATTACACCGCCAACGTCAACTCCAGTTTCTGTGGCTGTTTCCATGACTGTGATCGGTGGTGGCCCACTTTCTGAGCGAGATTCTTCAAGTATCCCTCCTTCAGACGTCCAGAGGGGCATATCGCCGTCTCCAGTATAAAAGCTAGGACGATCATTAATATTCTCCTCATTGGAAAATTGATCTGGATTCTTTGATGTTGAAAGATTGTTTAGTTGATAGTCGACAGAGATTATTTTCCTGATCTAATCGACTTCTCAGCTATGTTTTCTACAAAGATTGGAAAGCTTTTTAGAGGAACATCTATTTCACTCTTCCGACCTACCAGTTTTTGGAAACGAATTCCAAATGAAGAACGAAGAGTTTGCTGTTAACAATTGCAGCGAGGATCAGTAGAGTTCCGCAGCAACTATACAAGAGGACCTCAGTGTCGTTGTGACATTCATGATTAGGGTCAATGTGCCCTTTTTTTTGCTTTGACTGACATGATGTCAAAACGAATAAATTAAATACCTGATTTAGTGATTTATTCAAATTTAAAAGACGGTGCATTTACAGCATGTAAAATGGCAGCCAAGTTCAAAATCAGTATGTGAAAGGGTACCATTATTCAATAAAGGTATACAAAAGAGTCCTTTTTTCTGTCAGAAATAAAGGGTAAGGGTTGGACTTCTAGGGTAGGAGTAGTCTCCTTTGCAGCCGTTATTAGGGTCGTCACGCAACGCTCCTCCCCACTAGTGGGGAGGAGCGTTGCGTGACGACCCTAATAACGGCTGCAAAGGAGACTAGGGTAGGAGCCACCCGTATGAATTTTTGTTGAGTACCCCCCCGAGTTGTAACCGAACCTTTGCTAGCGTTATGGTAGACTAAACAAGATAACCAATGTATTCTCGTTGACGTGGCTTTACTTTGCGACAGAAATACTTCCATCAAGGTGTCAGAAAAATTGTCCTGTGATATTAAGCTGGAAATAGAGATTGCACGAAAGCACTAAATTAAAACCCGGATTAAAACTCAATTAATCCATGTAGTCATACGCCAGTGGAAAACTATCAGGACTACTGGGAATTAAGAAAGGCACTGATAAGGCTACCACCTACATTCTAGGTAGTATCGAGCTTTAAAAAATCCCAAAACAGCACTCCTTGGAACAGAGCAAATTTTAAGGGTTGTCAGTGTCATTGAATAGACTCAATAGAGCGTTTTCACTCACGTGGCCAGGATCTATGCAAATTTGTGGGAACAAAAGAAATTGTTTACCTCAGAAAAGAGTTCAACTCCCAACGGATCAGTGTTTGGAACGCCAACATGGCCGCCGTTTCATTGTTTTAGGACACCAATATGGCCGCCGTGACGTCATGTGAAAACGCTCCATATTGAGCTAAAGTCTAGCGCCCAAGGTTTATGGTTTGAGTTTGATGAAGAGACGCTAGAGGACTTGCATTAATTTATCAATTCAGAATATTTCCAACAACATAGGCGGGTCCATAAAATTCATTCCCACAATAACAACGTTGCAAGCTCGGATATCTAAAGTTTCCAGGAATGTATTGTTATGTTACGACGAGGGGACGCTTCACTGCAAATTTGCGTAAAGCTTCTACTGTACATTGGCTGGAGATTAACCCTTTCACAGCCAAATGTGGCCAAAGGCAAATTTCGACCAAATATCCAAATTTCATTTTCTAAAATTTTGACAAACAAATAGCATCATGTGTAAGTACAGGCAGAGAGCTTTCATTTGAATGGTCACATCATAGGATTTCGTCCACAGACTCAAAAGTTAGAGTCACCTTACAAAACTCCATCAAGCACTCTGGCAGTGAAAGGGTTAAAGATGACATGTTACGGCTATCGTTTAAGAAAGGGCACGCCCTGTTCAAAAAAAAAAAACGCAAATGGTATACTTTTTCAAAAAAATAATTCCAAGACCGTCACGACTCAAAACCACTGTTTACCCTTAAGGGCTCTTGGCAAAATACTTGTTCGGTGCTACCAAGAGAGAAATTCTCACTTAGTGCTACTACTTTAAATTGCCACTGGAAATGGGATTTGAGGCAAACGTTATATGGGACGGGGGCTCTTGGAGCTAAATGATTAGTTAGCCTGGAAAAATGGAAATTGTAAATCCTCACCCTACCCTTAAAACCCCCCTCCTCAATGGGGGACCCTGAGAGGGCAGAAGTCCGAAGCGGGGTACAGAGCAAACTTGGATTCTACGCCATAGCAATCGAACAGACAAATAAACCCAAAAGACGCTCAGAAGGATAGCGAGTATATTTTCACCTGGTTACAGCTCATACAGACAGTATATTCCAGGTATAGCTTTCAAAATACATAAGTGTAGTTTATGCCAAGGACAAAGAATTCGCAAAAATATATTGTTAATGCAGCATTTAACCCTGTAAGCCCTTAAAGAGTTCAGTATCAACATTCTCCTAGTAATATTAATGATTTATAAAAGAGATCGGTGACAAGAATTAAGGACTTCATCACACAAGATGAATCTGGCTGATTCTACAAAAGTACTCCCCTCCACATTTATGGGAAACGTTCGGGGGCAATGAATGAGAATTTCACTTTTCATATTAGGGTTTAAAGGGTTAAGCGACGTGCAGGGTTATAATAAATACCTATACTGGCCGACAATGCCTGAAATAGCAGTCTTAAAGTCTCTTGATAGTATCAGTAAATCCTACTTTTGTACAAATCTCGATGTTAATTAGACAGAGATTTTCATGTTTCAGTGCGAGTACATCATTCTAGGTGAAACAAGAAAACGTCCTGCACGGTTATGATGTTTCTCACACTAATTACTTGAGTGTCAGTCAGGACTAATTCCCGCTGTGCGTAGCTAATAATTCTAACATAAAATACCTCTAACTTAATGTATAATTTATTTTTACTTCTAAATTCATTTGTATATATCTCTCGTCCAGTACTAGGATGTTATAGCAGGTTCTCTTGAGAAAGACTCGTCTCTTGAGAACCAAAAACAAATTTAATATACTCATTCAAGACAGAATTTCTTGACTCGTTCAAATGCTGTTAATTGAGGATCGTCTCTTTCGTTAACAAAGTTAGGCCAAACATAAGGAAGAGACAGACGCACCCTAATTTAAGTTATATTCAATAGTCTAAAAAGGTGCATTAACTTCTTAGCAGAACAGTCGTTATCAACAAGCGCGCGCGTAAATAACTGTTTTTCTTATAAGCAACTTTTACACTAATAGTCCTTCGAAAACGGGACTTATGAAAATTGTTTCTTTGAAACAGCAAAATTTATAAATAGCCTGAACAGAATTATTCAGAGTACTCCTAAGTCTTCTAGGTTGTTATCTCGTCCATAGAATCCGTTGTCATTAAAGATTTCAAAAATTTCTTCAAGCCCTTCTCCTCCAAGATCGCGACTCCAGTTTGATCTTCGCCAGTCTATTTCTAATTTCCCTTTGTGTCTCCTGATAAAAACAGAACCAATGAAAACGTTTAAATGCTGTTTTTACTAATAATCTTTAGGTAATCTTCAGAAAATGAACTAAATAGTGCACTGTTGTATAAAATTATGAGTATAATAATAGCGGAGCTCCACGCGCGCGCGAAGCGCGCGCGTGGGCGGAGCCCCATTGCTAAGTAAATCTACCCATCCCAGAAAATTTGGTAATCACGTGACCGTACACCGACCGCCCGCCGTCCGTCCGCACCACTGGAAAACCAATGTTTACTCTCACACTTTTAGCTAGTTTGGGAGCCCAAGAGAAAACTAATTGCACAGGCTGCACATCAATGTTGTGATCAATTGACAGCTATCAAAACAGGGCATCCGCTGACAAGTATCACCTGGCCGTACCGCGGGCTCAAGTGTCGACCCATCGAGGTCGAGTATTTTTTTAAAGTTATCCGCTGACAAATTACCAGTTTCAAATGATCGCAGGCTCAAGTTTATTTTTTCCAAGGATTCATATCAAATATGTTGTGTTTATGTCTCTATGGCCCCGCACTATTAGGATTTTGATTTCAAACTGACCTCGGAAGCGAAAATTCATCCAGTTTTTTTAAAAGTACAGGCGGGGAAGACCTTATCTTACCATGGTCACGCGTTGGTCACGCTTTACGTCCAATTTTTATGCTCTGATTGGTCAAAATTTGACAGGTGAGTTTATGCGGAAAAATTATGCAGCATCTTGAAAGTAGTTTACTTTGACAGCTGAAGCTGACAGAGTTTTGTGTCAACTTGTGATGTTTTTAACTGTCTTTTTCCTCTGGAGGTAAAAAATGAAATACAGCTGCTATCAAGAGTCTTCTGTTATTCATGGCTGGTTGGTTTACCGGGTTTTGGTTGAGAAATGCGTCGCTTGTCAAAATTCGGTAATTCGATTTCGGATGGCATCGTTTTCGTTTTTCACCTTGCTTAGTGCGTAAGAGGGTTTAAAAGTCTCAAGCAACTGTGGTTCCCTTGATAGCTTTCAGGAACTGAATCTCGAATGGTAAGCCTAAGTAATTATTGTATTTGATGTTTGTGTTTCATGAAGTCTTGCACTGTTCACGCTGACAGTTTATGCGTTAAGTTTATGCACGTTTGCAGGATTTGAGTCAATGATCTGACCTAGTAGCAGGTTTCATATAAGCTTACAGAACTTTAAAAAGCCTTCAGATATATTTGCTCACCACAAATAGAAAGAAAACGTTCCGAAGGATATTTAGTTATAAATTTGGCTGTAGAAAGAAAACTTTGAGCGATTTTCTTGCTTCGAGGAGTTCACCTTCGAAAACAGTAAACACCGCGCTGGGAAGCCGGCTAAAACATAAACTTAAGCCTTACGCTGAAAGACTCAGGATTTTTAGAGACACTTTAATACTTGTCTTCATGAATGAAAATTCTTGTCTCTGTAAATGTTTCACGGAATTATATCTCTTTTTTTGATTGTTAGTAGTCTCTCTTGCAATTTTAATCGCTTGTCCGTGCCGTTTGTTTTCATCGTTCATGACCATCGCTTGCAGGAGTACTCAAAAATGTCGCGCGTATCAAACGCTTTATAAGATTACACATCGTTATAACGGAAACCATTAAATAACAAAACAAATAATAATAAATTCGCTATTATGTTGAAGCGTAACTCTGTTAAAGTTCATTCAAACACTCGACCACACTGACAGCTCGCACTATAGAAACGAGAACCAGCTGGCTGTATGGGTGATTTTGGAAATTTTCTGAAATTTTTGAACGGTTTGGCTCGTCCTGAATATTGACCGAGTGCAATTTGTCTTGAAAAATTGTGAAATACCGCATTCTGTCCGAGCTCTGTATGATAAATAGTACTGTTTCACCTCAAATGTGGTGTATGAAAATTATAAAAGGTTGGTTTAAACACCCCAGATTTGTTGGCAAGAATTTGTAAAGTAAACCTGTCGAACGCAAAAAACTTTGGCGTGATTTGTTTTCCAAGAATTTGTTTTCGAGGCCTAATCATTATCTACTGTGATCTTGAATGTGATCGAAGATGTTTGCTATTTTTGGGTGTACATATAAGGTTATCAATTCGATGTAAGATGTTTCACTCTAAAATAACTTAGCCTTTCCCTCAAAAGTCACATGAATGTGCCCTTAAGTTGAATGATTTGTGGATTAAAAGTTTGTTGTTTGATTTAAATTATAAATTTATTACAATTGAGAGCTTCGCTTTTAGCCCTGGCTAAATCTATATATTAAACAAGTATTTTTATAGCTGGTCGCCCCATGTAAAGAAAGCCAAGACGGTCTTAGACTCTGGATTCCATGCCATGGATTCAGGATTCCAGGTACTGGAATCCTGATTCTTTGTCAGTGGAACTTGGATTCTGGATACCAATCCTTACTTTGATTCCGAATTCCTTGAGCTGTATTCTGGATTCCAAAGGTCAGGATTCCAGATTGCACAGCAAAAATTGGAAGGATTCCGGATTCCAGACCCTGAGATAAGGGGGGGCGGTCTCCAAAAATTTTTTTTTTTTTTTCTTCGGGCCTCAATAAGGGGAATCCAAGAGAGTTAAATCTTCATTTTCTTTTAAATGAGTTTGGTGTCCGATCACTTTTTCCCTTCTTTGAAAATGAACAGTGGCTTTCCTCTCTAAAATGTAGACTAATTCTCAGAGCAGAAAAAAAAAATCGTCAGAAACGTGTTCAAAACGTCTATTCGCACATAATTATAATCATATTTAGTTTTGGAGTTCAAAGAAATTAAGCGGTAAAGTTTGACAAAAATTTCCCTGTAGTTTCTATTTCAGACGAATAACCTTAAGTACGCTGTATAGGAAGTCCTTTTTTTTGCGTTCAGTGAGTTTTCTTTGTAAAACAGCTTTGAGCAAGCACGAATGATTCCAGGAAACCTCAAACAGTGAGTTGAACCTCTATTAAGCGGCCACCCTCGGGGTACCGGCAAGTGGCCGCTTATTGGAGGTTGGACTCTCAATAGAGGTGGTTCGTCGTAAATTACAGTTGAACCTCTCCACAACGGCCACCTTGGGGCCAGAAGAAAGTGGCCGCTGTCGAGAGATAATAATAATAATAATAATAATAATAATAATATACACTGATATAGCGCCTTTCTCTTAGCGATCCAAAGCGCTTTACAATCAGTGAATACTTAGAAAACAAATAATTCAAATACAACATAACAGGATTTAAAACCCCAACAGGCAGGAGGCAACCAGTTGGCTATTTACAAGCGTGACCCAGGATTTGAGTTCGGGACGACCGAGAACAAATCCAGCAACTCGCCAGAGCGGGACTCGAACCCGGGACCACCAGATTGCGAGTCCGACGCGCTGACCAGTGGTCAGTGACCACTCGGCCACGCTGCCTGTTGGTCAGGAGTTTCGACTGTACCATGATCGTTGGCAGAAACATCAGTTTCTTTTTAAACAAACGCGCGACGGGAGAAACATTACTGGTCCACAATCGGCCGTCACCTTCTATCTCAGACTGTATTTTCCTTTATCATATTCTAAATTGAAGTCAAACTAAGTGTATTACGCGCTTGATGGGGAGAACTCTCTTTGGGACAAACGGTAGCCGCTTAATAGAGGTTTAATTTCTCATTCTTTTCTACAGTTATTTCGGGACTTTGATTACTGGCCGCTTAATGGAGGTTCAACTGTCATTTTAAACTGCACGATATGAAAAACTGATTAACAATATTTCTTATTTCCTATATGTCAACATATCTTACCTTCTATACACAAACGCGACAATTAAAATTATCAAAAGTAGAAGGACCAATCCACCAAGAACACCAATTATAATCCACACGGTGTCATCACTACTGCTGGTTGGTGCGACAGGTAATTCTGTAGGTGTGGATGTAGGCTTGAAAAGAGCTTCCACACCAGTTATATTGGCGCCAATTGCGGCTTCAATCTGTCGTTCATAAAGCTGAATAATTTCAACTAGTGCGCTGCTAGGGAGTACTGATTGGTTTCCAATAAAAAGTCCCACTGGCTGCTGAACGTAAAAAGCGACGAGCAAAGCACCCGAGGCGTTTCTAGGATAACCAGGGAGAAGATGAACTCGCAAAGATAAATAGAGGTCGATTCTGATGAGAAAAAAAAAACAAACAAACAAACAGACAAAAAAAAAAGGCGTATTAATGACTTAATCAATCAATCAATCAATATTATTATAATCCATTAAATAAGTAAACAATAAATAAATGAATTATTAGTATCACTCGTAACCGTTTTTTGTCGTCGCGTAATGTTCCTCCCCAAGTGTTGTACGATGAAAACACTAAGACTGCTGCGTAGGGACTAATAAATTATCTCAGTTAATTTCTTAAGTAACAATTAACTTTAAAAAGTCGACTTAGACAACGTCGATGTTACTCCACCCAATTATTTGTGTTTAGATGTCGTTTGAAACACCCTCTCTCTCGTACACTAGGTGAAGACACACAGGGGGCCGGTGTCTCAATAAGTCCCCGTAACTTTTCGAGCCCGTAATCAAACACACAAATATTAATCTTAAGAAAAAATGTGCGGGATAACAAACTAGTCCATTTTGTTTTTTGACTGATAGTTTTATCAAATTATCAGGAAAACTATTGCAACCTAGATCTTGAATGTAAACGACAACAGCTTTCGTGATCCATTAATAACTAAGTTACCTTTCTTGCCGTGTAACGGTTAATGCACATTCTGTTCTGTTCACATTACAATATTCGGACGCAACGGACGCCATTATTTCTTTAAAAGCCTGGTCTGTTGTATAATCCCATTTGAACTATCAAACAACAAGTAAACAGAGAGTAAAAAGATAGTTAGTGTCCCGATAAGTAGGTCTGAAAGGTACACAACTTGGACACCGCAATATTGCTTTCGTGCTGCAATAATTATATTATATCAGCGATGTATTTTATCCATTTTGAAATCACTGGTGATCCCTGCAATCTGACTGGCTCTCAGCAGTGTGATTTATTCACGAGTCACACGATTTTTTGCTCTAAATAACATTTGTTCTAAATCGCGTCATTCATGTTCTAAATTGCATTATTCCTGTTTTAAATCGCGCACCATTTTCGCCCTCTATTACATCATTTCTGTTTCGGGTACAAAGTAAGATGAAAAAGCCCTTTGTTTCCGCTTTTCAACAAACTGGCTACTAGATCAAATAAATATTGGTACTGACTGTTTGAATTCTGTGATTTCAAAATGGTTGTAATAAAGTGGTGATTGAACTGAGTGTAGTTTAAGTTTGTTCTGAATCATAGCGCTATTTCAAATGGAAATCACGTGTATGATTTCAGACTAAATACATCAATTACCATTATTAATGTCACGTTGTACAATATTAAGATTACGTACAACTGACTTACCATTATAATATAAACCTTTCCTCACAAACCAAATATACATGCTGTGATTTTTTTTTTTAAGTGAGTTTCACCAACTTCAAGAAGTTTATAATTGATATCATTGACGAACACTTTTTGCATAGATGATGGGGAGGGGGCGGGGGCGGGGGGCGGGGGCATATGTATATTTTTCCTCGCATTAAATCGTTTGAAGAAAGACACGCAATTACTAAGAATTAATACGAGAAAAAATGCTTACAGTGCTATTATAAAGAATGGTTATCTGCACCGCCTCCAGTTGTTCTTCTGCTGATGGCGTTCGCGGCTCAGCAAGCGGAGGGGGTAGGGGCTGTCTCGTTTATCTCCAGAGCTATGACGTAATAACAATTATCGCAGTTAAAAACACGCACGGCTAAGAACCTGGTTTTTAGGAACCTGTTAGGCTACAATTTGCCAGTTAGGACCCTTATATACAAGAACCTGTTTAGCTTTAAATTTGAAACAGGTTCTTATTTTCTAAAATCTATGAAAAAGTTTTGTACACTTGAGGAAATAAGATAAGTCAACATTCAGAATCCTATTTGGAGACATAGATGTCTTAACTGAATATCTGTGACGTCGCGGGTTTTAACTTTCTTATCTTCTTCCTTCAGTGAAGCCCCATTCGACTGTTCAAAAGGTTTCGGGCCGTGGCCATGAAATCTTAAATAGCAAAAATCTCTATACCCGGCAATTCAAGGACACTCATTATTTGAAAGCTTTTTCGATTTTTCCCAGTCAGATCTAGCTCATGCTAACGATTACTAGAGTTCTGAAGATCATCGCTTCGATTTCGTTGGAGGATTTTCTACACCCGTCTCTGGTGATAAACACCTTACTGAAGGTGACTGTAGTAATTCTTCGTAGAATAAAGTATTTTTTCCAATCTCAAGCTGAAGGCTTCTTGGAATATTTTAATCGAAAGTTTATCTTAAGTCTAATAAAGATACTGTTCGTCAAATAATTGACCATATGTGTTCCCATTACATCATTACCTCTGCATTGTCCATCAATAAAGAAAAGGTTCTCTCCACAGTCACATCTGTAAGTACCGATGTCATTGATGCACCTTTGAACGTCCGTGCAGTTAAACAACCTGTCATCTACACACTCATTAATATCTGGAAAGTAAAAAAAATGTGGAATATATAATACTTCAGTTTTTTGCCAATTTGAACACTAACTTAAAGGACATCTTTATTGGCTATTTTGGAATCGCCCATATTGCACTCTGTTTACCCGCCCGCCCCTAAATGCTGCATAAAGTTTTGTTTTCAATACTCTACGGAATATGCAATTTTCTCAGGAGCATTTGAAAATAACAGGTTATGCATAATTTGGGGGCAGGGAGAATAAACAAAGCGTATTATGGGAGATTTGGAATTATGAAAAACTGAATCATTGGATGATGCGATTCTAGAGCTCTGATTGGCTTAGCCATCATGGTATATGAGCCATTATATCGTGCTTTCAAAATAGGGTAACGGTACGCGTCTGCTCAAAAATGAAAAGCAAACCGAAAATCGGTTGTTTGAACAAATAAAGTCGGGAAGCCTGATTCTCGATATTTTATGGGCGTTTTTAATAAAACAATTATTCCACTCGCGCTTGTTGGATATGAGATGATATCGGCCAACGAGGCCCTACGCGCCTCCTTGGCTACTACCACCAAATATCCAACGCGCACTCGTGGTTTAAGTGGCTGTCCACCTAAGAGCGGTCCGGCGAGTTTGGGATCGCCAGTAAACCTTCCCTTTATTTTTTTGTGGGTGAAACGGACTTAATGAGGAATGATTAAAATCGAGCTGATTTTCAAAATCCTTTTCTGTGCTTCGCTACAGCACAAAACTTCTTTCCTGTCTGAGAGCACTTTTTCAGCCTGATTCGATGGCCGAAATTTGGTGATTTTAAAAGCCGCGCTTCTTCGTAACGGATAAATATCGCTAAATTCTACATAGTACAGTGGATTTAGCTGCATTTGACTTGTCCTATGACGGAATATGGAATAATTTGACGCAAAATTAAATTAAATTAATAAAATCAAACACAAGCCCCTTTGCAGTTTTTTTTTCCTCTTGACAAATTCTTCCAAAGTAAGAGCTAAAATCTCCAAAGCGGTACAAAAATCACAGGTAAAATGCACTTCACAGCAAAGATCTTACCTTATTCTGTCAGAAAATAAAGTCAAAGGTGCGGGTATCGTTCTGGGTTGGACGTGATCAAACGTTTTTAAGAGCCTCTTTTCGACATTATTTGCATAGATTTGCCCGCTTAACGGCTCACACACCACGACTTTAATTTAGTAGATATTTTCTCAGCAGCTGAGAATGTTGTTGTGTATCCTCAAAATAACGAACATGTGTTTTCTTTTCATTAGCCTTTTTAAGTTAGTATAAATGAAAGCCGAAAAAAATGTCGTAAACTGACATTCTTGATCAACCCGTCGAATATGCAAATCGTGCTTGTTTACAGCCAGGTTGTCCATTTCAGCTATGTTAAAATCTCAAACTACGTACGGTTATTAACTTCTTCTCAAATGTAATCAATCTTCAGCTTGGAAACTCAGCAACCGGATACCCTTTTTAAAAGAGAAATTTATCTCATATTCCACTTGAGTTTCTTTTTCCGTTTCGAGCATTTGACATGATTTGAATCATTGTTGAATTCCCACATCTGTGTTTATCCCTCATTTATCATGAACATGTCGGATTCTCTCACCTCGGGTGACTTTTCTCGTGTAGCTCTTGAGAAATTATTAAGAATCACTTTAAGTTTGGTGAAGGGTATGTCTGTTGTAATATTTTTCCGAGTGCGGGTAATATTGAACGTTTGTCCCACACGCCATCAGTCATATTTTGTCACGCAATATACCTCCAGTATCGATCCCTTTCTTTGCATAAACAAATAAAGGTTGAACCATTACCTTATTAGTAGGGGGTGGGGGGAGGACAAGGACACCGAGATTAAAAAAGAATTTTACAGGGCTGGAAGGATAATATATTTTATACATACAACGAGGTGCCAGGGGGGTGTCCTGATCCATAGTTAACCTAGAGCAGAATAGAAGTAGACTGATGAAACTGGATTAAATTTTGAACATTTGTTGCTACACAGAGCTTCATGCCTCTTGCGCGGCAGTCATCAGGCAACTGCCCAAATGAACGGTTACGATCAAAGATATAGGTAAAACTGAACAGTAAATACTAGGCGTGGTGCGTGGCTCGTCGTGCTGTTTATAATTTGTAAGCCTGTATAATGTCTACCCTGGACAATAGAAATGAACTAATCTCAGGTTGCAAACACTCAAACAAATTTCTACTAAACACTGTCCTGACTTGGTTAGTTCTTGTCGCAAATTTGACATGTTGTGAGCATCACTTAAGTACGACGCGCCACGCACCAACGCCACGCCTGACATTTATTGTTTTGTTTTACCTGATGATTCGCCTCGCAAGAGGCATGAAACTCTGAGTAGCAATAAATGTTCAAGATATAATCCAGCCCCATCAGTCTACTTCTATTATATACATACATATATACAGCTTTATCAAGAAGCTAAAATTAATGCAGCCCCCACCCCCATCAATAATCGAACGGTCCACGCCCAAGAACACGTAAAGTGCCACATTGCTTGTAATTAAATTGATTCATTACCAGAAAAAATCCTTAGCTCCTATTATATGCCAGGGGCACCCAACGACTGTTTCCTCTTAAAATGCATTGAGAACACTTTTTAGGCTATCCAAAGTTCTTTTAGATCTCTAGAAATGTATTCCAAGTGACGCTGAAAAGATTTTTATCTGTTGGGTCATACTAGGGTAACCGTGAGTCTTTTTTCCCGAAAATTTTAGCTGCAATTTAAAGTTTTACAAAAGTTAGGATTTTTCTGATTCCTTTCTGTATCGCATTTTCGGTTCCGGGAATTTTAGGTTTCCTTTCTCTACGAAAAATAGCTTAACCTGGGGTTTGAAATAGGAAAAATTAAACTTCAGAAAATTGTAGGGAATTTATTAGATTAGCTTCGAAAATTGTACAAGCATGGAATGGTCATCTAATAAATGTTTAGTCTTCCTCAAGCTATAGAAAATTCTAGGCAATTATGCTTCTCCGAACAGATATTTCACAGAAAACAGTCGTTGGGTGCCGCTGATATGCATTTGGTGACTTTTTTACGTTATTTATTTCTTATTGCCAAAACGTAAAGTGTGACAATAATGATCTTAACTCATATCTATCAAAGGAAAAAAAACTGTCCTGCGGACAACTTTTATCTTTCTGGGGCCCAGTTGTTCAATAGGTGGATAGCGCTATCCACCGTGTTAATCACTATTCACTGGATAGAGCAAATGGTTTCCGTAATACTTATCAGTTGAATAGAGATTCATCCGATGGATAGCCCTACCCAACTTTTGAACAACTGGGGCCTGCTCTTTTGCTAGTATTGTAAATAAAGTACTGAACGAAAAAGCAGGTCACATACTTTCAAGGGTTGATGTCAAGTTATAAGTTACTTGAGATTATTCGTCTTATACAAGCATACAACATACCTTGAAATTTAAACTTTCAAACTGTATACGAAACTCCAGAGAAAACACTTCCACGGACTCGACCTAGAAACAATAGAAATTTTCTAGGCAACTCGGCCCACCCCAATGCAATGTGGCAATTTGCCAGTCCCTGGCCATTTACGGGGTGGTGCGGCAGTAACTGCATTCTTTCACCATGTCTGTGATTGTATTTATTAGAGCAGTATTTGTGCCTTAAGATTTGAACGACAGTTCAAAATATTCGCAGATGTTTTCACATTGAATTTTGAGATTACTTCTTGGTTGGCCTGCTCGCAGATATCATGGCCATCGTACCTGATGGGTTGTATTACGCCCATCTTGGTGAAAATATCTTCGACCTCCTTGCGTCTCTACGTTCATCAATAAGAAACGCAATTTCTTCTTGCAAGAGCACTGAGAGCAAATCTCCTTCGTCACAAATTTCAACATTCTCGGCTTTGGTCAGCCTTTTTTTTCCTGCTGATTGCAGACAGTCTGGAAAAGAATGATTGAACTTGTCCCGTTGTAAGCCATTCGTCTCTGGAACGTTCTTGAACTACCTGTGTTTCTGGTCGTTTTCATGTCCGTTGCGACCTCAGAAAGGTCTGGTTTCCTGCCTGTTTGTGTATCAACATCAAATCGTGCGGTGAGGTAAGACTTGACTTTCTCGCTAAACCTTGTCCCGCCTCCCCTTAACTTCTGCAGCCGCCCATCCGCTAGCCTCGAATTTGCAGACACCACTAGGAGATTTTGGAAGTTTCTAGGTTGGCGGCAATTTTTACCGTCTGACCCCGACACTCTAACTTTTCACCGGCACAAGTCTGTTTTCCCTTATGGTCTGGATATCGGCATTCTGTGCGGCCAGTCGGATTACATGTACCCCAGTCCTTCCCTAGGGTCGCACGATGTATCGGACATACAAACATTTTTTCACCTTGTTGGGCAGTTTTACCAAAATACCCAGTCCGCTGAAAAGTAAGTTCGCTCTCTGTAATATTTTCTTTCGTTAAGTGACATCGCCTCGAATGAGCCGTAATAACGCTCACCTGTTACATTGACTAAGAGGCACCAACTTGCTTGCTCCAAATCCGTTTTCATTGCGTGGCAACAATCCTAATTAGCATATGACCATGAAGAAAACCCAAAAGGAAATTGAGCTGAATTCAGTCTTTATTAAAGAGCCTTTTAATTGCTGAGACTCCAAACTCAAAAAGGGCTTCGTTTGAGCAGAAGTGAATTGTTTTCTTCATGATTTTGAAAATTGCTGAAATCGACAACCCGCTGTAAAGGAGCTTTTAAATTTGCATAATATACGAGTAGATGAAGAATTCCTACATGTATTTTATGACATTTTATGCCCGTTTACAGGCCTAAGATGGCTTATGAAACAACAAATGTGCGTTATTTTGACGAAGCATACCAAGATTCTGCCCCGTGGGAAAAATATCAACCTTATCATATGAGTTTAAGTGTAGGCGCCAAACGTGCAATTTTAGGTAAATATTGACAAAAAGAGCTCTCAAAAACGCCTGTTCGCGTCCGACGCAGAATGATACCCGCACCTAATTTGACTTTATTTTCTAACAGAATAAGGTAAGGTCTTTGCTGTGAAGTGCATTTTGCCTGTGATTTTTGTACCGCTTTGGAGATTTTAGCTTTTACTTTGGAGGAATTTGTCAAGGGAACAAAAAAACCGCAAAGTGGCTCGTCTTTGATCTTATTAATTTTATTTTATTTTGCGTCAAATTATCCAAGATTCCGTCATAGGACAATTTAAATGCAGCTAAGTCCATTGTACTATGTACAATTTCGCGATATTTATCCGTTACGAAGACGCGCGGCTTTTAAAATTACTGAATTTTGGCCATTGAATAAAGTTGAAAAAGCGCTCTCAGACAGGAAAGAAGTTTTGTGCTGTAGCGAAGCACAGAAAAAGATTTTGAAAAAACTTAGCTCGATTTTAATCATTCCTCATTAAGTCCTTTTCACCCACAAAAAATAAAGGGAAGGTTTACTGGCGATCCCAAACTCGCCGGATCGCTCTTAGGTGGACAGCCACTTAATTATTAAATAGACAAAACGGTGGATACGTTCCCTAAAACGGTGATCCTTAACGCTTCCTTAGAACTGAATTTTCTTCGGCTCTGTTAGGCTGACAACCATTTAATACAGTGTCAGACACCCCTATAAGATGGAAATATAGCCTCCTTAACATAGACAAAGAGTTCGTCCTTGTAGCCCCATATCGGACCCTTAAGGCTAAATTTCCTTCGACTCCCCATAAGACAGGCAAGTGGCCCATACGGTTTCTGTCCCGAGGACAGTTGACCGTAGTAGGTTTTATCAGTACTCAAGGGCGTTAAGGCCTAAGTCAAAGGTGTGTTCGGGGCATATGATTGACTGGCAATATCAGTCTCGCTAGGAGAACTAGAACAAAATGAAATTTTCTCCAAAAATAAGGGAGAACTCACACTGCTGGTGTTATCTTAACGTACAAATGTACTTAGTTATTGGAAAAAAAGACCAAAACATTACCATCGCGAGTGTACCCATCGTCGGATAATCGATATCCTCCTGGACAAGAGCAATTATATCCTCCAGGGATGTTCTGACAGATATGGCTACATCGATGGAGAGGCGTAGCCGGATCACACTCGTTGATGTCTGAGAAAAAATGCTTAATTTAAGTATATCCCAGCTAAAGAGCTAACATGCACAGAAGACATCGCGTAGTGCTTAAACCTCGGCGACTCGCGGGTGTGTGAAAATGAGCGACATTTACAAGCTGCAGCAAACCGATTCTGGATTCTGTGCATTTTTTGTGGTGAAAATATGAGTTTCCTGAGACCCACGTACTGAAACGGGTTGTCGTCCTTTGACTGATATACCGTCTGGCCTCTACGTAAAGTTGGATTTTGGGTAAGGAATAATCTAGTGTATACGAGAAAGATATTCGTAAGCCTGTTTAGCATACGTTATGGGGGTGACAGGAGGAAGGGGGGATTGCTTGCAACAGCCCTTAGTCAAAACGCGGGATCCATTTATATATTTAAGGAATAGAAAACGTTTTTCGTGTTTGCATAGCCTGATACAAACACGAGAGGGGTTGGAAGAATTTGTTACAGTTATTCCATCGCAAGGAGCATGTTGTTACGGTGGTTCGGTAACAAGAGAGGATAAAGCTCTATCCTTTCTTGTCGGTAATGATGACAATACTTACACGTATCTTGTATTTATCCCTCCTTACTACTTAAATTACTGTTTTGCCTTTGTTTCTGCTGAATAATTTTTTATTCTTTGTTATGCATAATATATATGGGCTGCTTAGTTAGGAAATATGATTGACACCTCTGCCAGGTCGGCTTTGTTTCGCGCCTTCATTATCAACAAAGGCAGAATCCTTATAATATCAAGTACCTGTACATGTCCTTCCATCACTCTGAAGTTCGAAGTTTGCAAAACAGTCACAGTTTGGCTGATTATTGGCATCGCTGAAACACACATGGTCACAGCCAGGATCTGGAGAACAGGGGTTCGTTGCTAAAAAGTAAGAAAAACAAAACTATTGATCAGAAATCATCCCGTTGATCGATTATATAATCAGTCAAATTCCAACGGTTACGTACTTACACTTTCAATATTACTATTGGCAGAAAACCTCCCATGGCAAATAAATAAATGGGTGTTACTACAGACAAAAAGACAAGAAAAAAGAAATACAATGCATACCCACGCACTTTCTCCAATCTGCTGGATCTACCACGAAAAACTCATTACAAGAACAGTTAAAGCTTCCCGGCGTGTTATCACACTGGTGCATGCAGTCATTTGATGGCTCGCATTCATTGACATCTATACAGCAAATAAAGACATTCTAGTAATGTAATTGATTGCATGGTCATTATTTTAAGGGTGTGTCCACATGACTCCGTTACAGTTTGTAAACAAAGAGATAAATTAGCATTTAAGGCTTCCATCAACAAATAAACGAAGGGGCTACGCCAAAATTACGCGTCCTTATTCGCTATGAAACCTAACGTTAGCGAAGAAATTACTTGTAAATGATACAAACACAGCTTCATGTCAAACAAATATCCCAAGAAAGTCCCAAATATTTCCCAAGTATTATATCGGCAAAGCTAAAAACAACAAATTGAAATTTGAAAAGCCTGTTAGGCAGACAGCTTTTCAAAAACTACAATCAATGCAATCCATTGTAATCTTTTTCAACTTTGTACGGCCATCCTTGCCTTTTTTGGATGTGCAACGCTACCGCCGTTTTCGTCTCGTCACGCAACGCAGACAAAAACGGCTGTTACAATATGCCTTTGAAAACCTTTTGGCGAGACTAATCCAATTTTAGATAGACAATGTTTTGTCATTTTGTGAAAAGAATGTGCTAACAACGTTATCTTAGCAGAAGTCCCATTTAGAGTATTCAGGGGCGGATCCAGGATTTTTTTTAGGAGGGGGTGCACTCGTGTCTTGTTCTACTTCAACACCAATAAACCACATAGTTTTTTTTGCAGAATACCAGTTGTATTAAAAAACCGCAGGTCATCTCGGGGGGGGGGGTGCGCACCCCCTGCACCCTCCCCCTAGATCCGCCCCTGGTATTAGTTTCTGTTGAGTAAAGCTTCTCACCTTCGCAGCTTTGTTTATCTGCTTTACTGGTGAATCCATCGCGACAAGTACAATAGTAGGATCCCGCTGTATTGACGCAGATTTGCTCGCAGTTGTTTGTGTTACTAGTCTGACATTCGTCGATGTCTAAGGAAAAAGTTCGATAATGTAAACGCTAACAGGTTGCATATTAGAGAAGTTTCCTTAAATGGGCTATTAAGGTCTTTTAATGCATACCCTTTATGTTGTTACAGCATTTCCCAACATGGTAGGTGTTTAATCCTTCTGAAAGGGCTCAAATAATGTTTCAATTCATTCCATTCATAAGCTACTCGGAATTTTGCCAGAATTAATTAAGTAACGCCTTTTGCAGTTGTTCGAGCCGTTTTCTGGTCTAACTGTCTGACTATAAAGAATCAATACCGCCCCAAATTCCTTTTCGATGTCGAGGACTGCGCTGCCTTCAGCCCCTGATGCTAAATTTAAGCTTTCATTACGAACAATGCAAATTTTCAAATTTTCGCTTTCTCTCCTCCTATCTTCTTTCGCTTTCCTGGCCCTGTTTTTTCTCTTTAGATGGGCATTTACTAGGCTTTATTTCGTGCTAAAGAGGTCTCTTGAAGTCATACTGGCACGCGTAATAAAATTATAATTAACAACGCTATGTTCTTGTTTAAAAAATTTCTTTTTTTGTCTCTCTTCCTCAATAAACTCATTATCATTCATGAAAATACTCAAACTCAAGGGAACACAAAATTTAAACGGAGGATAAATTTGAATCACAATAGCCATACCCACCTAAACACTGAGCGCCATCTCCGGTAAATCCTGTCGGACAGGGCCCACAAATATATCCACTGACATTTGCTGGTGGGTCAACATCAATGCATGTAACTCCTATGTAACACGGTTGACCATTCAATTCGCAGGCATCAATTTCACTTTCGCAGAACCTTCAGAACCCATGTAAATAAACTTGATGTCGGTGTTGATGGAATCACCCTCTTCTGGCTCTATGCACTGTCCATCGTTGTTGCAGGCGCACATCCTAATTGTTGGATTCCAAAGTGCGCTTGCACCTTTGTCATCAGTAGCAACGATTGATAGATTGAACTGACCAGAGAAAAGCGACAAAAAAAAAGTAACAACAAAAACAAAAATTAAAAATCTGAATTTACTTTTTTGGTTAGGTGACAGCAGTTTGAATGAATTTGATCATTTTCGTTAACTTCGAGCTTTAAAGTATAAATTACTGAAAGAAACATCTATTATTGGTAATATCATTGCCACATATGCAAATTATTCGGGATTATTAAAGCAAACACCTTCATACAAACTCTGATAAACTTGACTAAACGAAATCTGGCCTCTGTTTTTATGTTTACCCAAATGCAATCGCTTCTAGTCATCCCTTCTCCTAGGGCTTTTCTCTATTGCTCCTGCCTTCGTCTATGGCAACCTCGTTCCCATGGTCCTTACGTACCCGTCCCAAAGGGTTAGAGAGTGAACCTGGGCCGAGTTGTTCAAAGCTGGTTTAAGATAACCCAGGGTTAGTGCGAGATTTGAATTCAGATTTGAAACCTTGTGTACAAGTCGATGATTGAAAGCTCTAAATACAACAGAGAAAATTATCCGAGAAAATGCTTTTGAACACAAGAAAGAGAAATCCGGGTTAAATTTAACCCCGGGTTAAGCGGTAATCGGCCTTCGAACAACTGGGCCCTGGGAAATAAGTTGCGTCTATGGTTGACGGAGTTCATACTGAGGTCTGTGATCGTTAAGGTAGTGCTGATATACCCTCCTCCCACCGCTTCTTTTAATCACAAATAACTTGGATTCATTTTATTCTCATTAGTTCTCTTCATGCCTAACTATTCTACGAAAAGCGGCTAAAGTTGACGCTCTTCCTTGTTTCATATACCGTAAAATTCCGAAAATAAGCCGCGGGGCTTATATTTTTCAAAGGCCCTTTTTGAGGGGCTTATTTTTGGAAGGGCTTATAGTCGGAGGGGCTTATCTACGGAGGGAAATTTGCGTTTCAAAATCGACCGGGCTAGCCATATAGTTGGAAGTAAATTTACCGTTTTTGCTTTGTTTTACTTTGTATTTGAGGGCAATTTTCCAAGTACAAGCCCCCGGGGAGCTTATAACTGGAGGGGCGATTTAACGTAGCGATTTTGCGTTACCAGATTGGGGGGTTTATATTTGGAGGGGCTTATACATGGAGGGGCTTATTTTCGGAATTTTACGGTATCTACGCTATTCGTTGTTTTGGTTTATTGTATTTTACAACTTGTTTGTTTGAGTCGCGCTACGGGCTCGCCAAAATACAAACAACCAATAACAATACTTCGCGATACTATAAACCAAAGCACCTCACAAACTTTTACGCGCGCTTTAGTTTTCGTAACACTGGCCCTAGTCTCTGCTGCACAGCCGTTCTTTGGGTCGTCACAGAATGGTCCACCCCACTGGAGCGTTGCGTGACAACCCATAGAACGGTTGTGAAGCAGATTATACTGGGTCGCATTGATTGTTTAAAGTTATGTACCTTTTGTGACGACAATACAGGCCAATAAAAGTAGAGCACGTTTCCACTTTGTGTTACCGTGGCACTTTTAGGTTTGTTAATCACTTCAAACTTTACAGTGTCTTTGTCCTCCGCAGTAATATTAAACTGAACAATTCCATCAAGCGTTGCATTTATTACATCCGAGGCATTTACTATCACTGGAGGAAAATTTTCTACGGTAGAGAACAAAACATTTTAGAATATTGTTTTCACGAACTGTCGGTTTCTCGACGATTCCCACCAATATTGACTTTCTTTTCCCTTATGATTTTTACCCTTGGTTTTTCCTCATTATCTAAACAATTCTCTTTCTCTTCCAGGGTTCGAGGAATCGGGTTGGCTACTGTTTGTCACAATTGTAGATCACTATTAAGATGAATTCAACTAAGATCTTGGTTTAAGGGAATAATAAAGCACATTACACATTAAGGAAAAACCTGCGTGGCTCGGTCCGATGTCAACCACTTCAACCAGGCCAAACGTGCCGAAAACATTTATGTTACAATTGTGCCTAACTAGCATGATTGTAAAAATCCACTGGTGAACAAATGTTTGTTTTTAGTTTAAAATGCTTAGGAAAAAATCTTATTACAACACAAAGAATCGAAAGATAACACTGGCAAAAGCAACGCGAACAAGGGCAAAAATGATGCCCCAAAAGATCAAAACCCTCAAAAAAGACACATCCTATGGAGCGGGACATACGTAAATGTATCTAGCCCTTATATGGCAGTACCCCCCCCCCCTCCCCCACCTTTCCCCTTAGCAACACAATTCCTCAGGTGACTTACCGAGGATGTTTGTTTCGTTCTCAAACTGAGTATTTATATCTTTGGTTACCAGTCCAATAGACACGTCGTTGGTGGCTGCAGCGTCGAATAAGCACTCGATGTCATCTCCACATCGACCCCTGGCCTCTCTCTCCACAGATGCGTTAAACCACGTTATGTTTTCAATGAACATAGGCAAAAAGTCCGGTTTCGCAAAGGTATCTACGCTTTCATTTTGAGCATACGTAAACAATGATTGAGACTGATTGATTTGCCCTGAAAAAATAAAAGCGTTAAACAAGAAAGATGCTTTTTTTTCTTAACTACACGATGCAAGAAAGAAAGTTGTCAGACGAATCAACGTTGCCGTTGTCTTTTATATGTCTTTCAAGAAAGCGCTTACGTCGATCCTATCTTACGCTGATTTTTAAGTGTGCGTTAGCGATATGGTTACGCTCTTTAACTATAGAGATCTCTGATGTGCCTTGCACAGGTGAAACTGTCAGCTTATCGCCAAGAAAGCTGGAAGTCATCAGTTGACGCTTTTTGGAATACATCGTCGCGGAAAGCTTAGATAATGTAAACTTTTCCGGAAGGAACTTTAAATGTGCAGTGGTAAAAAAGTTCTACCCATAAATCCATTACGTCCCACTGGGCAGTGTTCATACTTTTCAAGCGAAAACGGTTTTTCATATATGTAATCAAAAACTCACACTTAACGCCAAAATCGAAGTGAATTTTCCTTGATGTTAAAGATGGAGGCAATACCGTCCCATCAGGCAATGTGAAGTCGTCATTAGGATCATCATTCCAAGTACCCAGTAATCCTCTGGTGCTGTTTCTGTAATCTTCGCTAAGAGTAACCACAAAGGAGAGCATTTCTCTTTTCTCGCAGAACTGCACGGACGTTGTTGAGGGAAAATAAACCTCTACACAGTTTGCTTCTGGTTTCGAGAACGAAAGGTTTCCGCCGACATCTATGGTTTGATTCGTCAGATTGGCGTAGTTAGGGTAAATTGTTTCTTCAATCAAAATGTCGATTCCACCTAAAAAAAAATAAAACGTTTACATGTCTTTAAGTTTTTGGATACAGTAAAAACCCGCGTATAAGAACCTAGATTTTTCCAACTTAGCCTAAATAGGTTCTTATAGAAATGGTATTTAGTGCGATTTTAGACTACTTAGGTTAATTCTTAAACAGGTTCTTAATTTGATAGGGACGTTAGTGATCAGCACAGAAAACTACTACAGGGTATATGTGGTATGGAATATATTGCTGTATTAAATAATTATCTAGAATACAGTTTAGATGATTACCATACAGTAAATTTATCTTTCCAAAGTACTAGCATGCATGTCCTTCATGCTGCATGCAGTGACACATAGATCTGTATTCTTAATAATTGCATTGTGTGATCCAGTATTGGCAAAGACATGATATGGTTTTCATTTTAGTTTATTCTTTAAATCTTGATGACTGAAACCTAGACTAAATTTTTTTTCTGTATTTTCAGCGGTGCCTTCATTTTTGTAAAATAAAAATCTAATGAAAATTTTAGGCTTAACAGGTTCTTATGAAAAGGGGGTTTAAAATGAAAATTTCAGCCTAACAGGTTCCTAAATTGTAGGGTCTTATACGTGGGTTTCTACTGCATTGAAAAAAGCTGAATCGTTGAGCACACAGTGAGCAAAGTGTGAATTTTGTGGCCTCAGTGTGACCGATCAGAAAAGAATAATCAGATCATTTAGACAATCTGATTGCTACTATGTATCCGAGTATGTCTCACCTCCTTTCTTCACTTTTACTTCAACGACACTTGTGTTTTCTTCTTTAGCAGCTCCGGCTGAGAAAATTGTGGCAGTAGTTGAATTTTGTAGGGCAAGGCTTGTCCTGGCTTGTAGTTGGAATACCCCATCTTGTGCGTCGATCATTACATATTCACCAAGGCCGTCGAACGTATAATTCCCACCATCTAGTGTCCTAAAATGTGGATCACCCCAGAACAAACCTGGAACAACATAGCAAGTAATTAAGGTACTGATTAAATTAGGATAAACAGAGTTCTCAAGCTTTTTTTACCTCTTAGGATACTGCACCGCTCCTGTTAGTAAACGTAGTTTTGGGCGGTGAAGGAAATACGCGAAATGCATTTTAACCATTAACTAGTACTATAAATTCATAAACCTAAGGAGATTTTCTCCAAGTATAATTGGAAAATATTCATGGCACAACAGCCCTTCGTCTGTAGATTTCGATCCATGTTGTTTATTTCGATTACGATTGACAGCTAACTATCTCGGAAAGTATTACTGTGAAAGGTTTGAACCCAGGAGTCATTTCAAAAGTAAGTTGATCCTCCGGGTGAACGTAGTCCTGAATAGGACTGTTGTTGTTGACAGTGACTGACGTTTCGACAACCTGTGCGGTAGTCATCTTCAGAGTCAAAGTGAGTTGTATCGGAAAGTATTGTTATTTTCCTGTAATCCGATTGGTCAACTTTGTCTACGGTAGTCGCACTGTAACTTCGAAGCATTTTAGTTTCTACAGATTTAAACAATTTTTCCAGGTTCTACGTACGAACAAAGTAACCTTGTTACTCTCCTTTCAGCCTTAGCACTAATTAAGACATCCTTGTTTAAAGAAAGGAGTAGCACAACAAAAAAACTTACGTCTCCTACGAGGTCGGTAAAAAAAGCAATCATCACTAGGACGATAAAAATAATATAGACTGCACAAATCTGGATCAGCACAGCAAAATGTTTCGGCGTCTCTGTCGGTAGTAACCCCGCTAGCGCCAAAAATTGGTTCAACAATAGCGTGACTTCCGTCCGGCGGACCAGTTTTAAGGGCACCAAAGTCATTGAAAGAGAACGAGTAACAGCAGAGTTGTCTTATCCGAAAGAGCACAAGGCCAAGGTCATTACTGAAATGAAAAAAGATCCTGGAGCGTCTGGACCTAAAACAAAAATTTGAAGAAGGGTATGAAAAGTCCGGAGAGAATCGTCCCCTGTCCAGAAATGCCTGCCATATAGTGCACGGACACGCCAAACGCTGGTTGAAACGTCGAGACCGAAACTGCTGATCATACCAAAACCTAAAAAGCACGTCGTCTTGAAAAGTAATCCAATCGATGCACCTTTTTATGTCACCGTCTCTTTCCTGGTTTTCTATTCTCCAAAAATATCTGCCTAGCGTGCCTGTATTTCCATTCCTATCCTATATCCAAGTTATACATTCCCAGCACTGTACCTGACCTGTATAAAACAATAGTATATAATATTTCGAGTCTATCAAATGTTTAGCGATCACAAATCAGCAAAATATTACAACACAAATTAACAATCTACTCGAGGAACTAGCCATTAGTTGAACAGGTGGTAGTAGCGAGACCAAGTGGTTGCAGGATGGAGGCCCCGAGTCCAAGTCTTGCTCTGGCCGCTAGCTGGAATTGTTTACGGTAATCTCGACATCAAATCCTCCACAAACCTGCGTTATTTGGCCCCGGTCAGTTGGGACTATCAACCCCATTGTGTTTGGTCGATATTATTTCAGGCACTGCCCGGCCCCACTATACTTTTCGCTATAAATACTGTCGAGGGTAACTAAAGCGGTTATTCTTAATTAATCCTACTTTATTTCACTGTCATTACTATTATTATTATTATTATTTTTTTCATATTTATTAGAGTTTGACAGTATTTCAAATATTTGAATGAATGATAAACAGTAGTTGAATTTGTTTTGTAGGATATGAAAAACTCCAGATTTAGAGGGTTGTTATCAGCCTCAGTTTCCTGCTTCGTAGGAATCCACAATCCATATCTCATCATATAAATTTAGCCAAGCCTAAAAAAGGAGCTCTTCATTCTAAGCCATTCACTAGGATAAATATACTTTAAAACCGTATAGCTCAGTCAATTACTAACCATACACACTCTCCCACTGACCACAGAGACATTTGTATTATTCACAATTAATAATAGCCTGGGGACGATAGCTTCCCAGACTGACTAATGGCAATTCCTTTGTTTTGCATTGCGCATAACATTGCGACTTCCAAGGCGGCGGCGATTTGCACTGGTCGCCTAAATGCTTTTAATAGCGATTTTGATAACTCTTCCAAGCTAAAACGGTTGGAACTCGCTCAAGCCCAGTCGCTTAAAATGATCATTTGAAGCCGAAATTGTTCCTTTGTTGCCTTTTTGCGATGAAACGAGATCGGTCACCCCGCTTTTTTATTGGTGTTTTTAAATCGCTATGGCTACACGAAAAATATATCCTAAGAAGAAAAAGATCTGGAGAGTAGAAGTTGTATTATTTGGATATGAATGACGTGAAAACTGTCCTTTTCACTAAACTTTTCACTTTTACTAAGAGGCTCTAAGTTTTAGTAAGATCCATAGTTTTTGCTGTATGATAGGAATTTTTGATAGCTATTCAAGTTTCCAACATTTGCGCATAACTAGGAAAAAAACGCTAAGAATTACGGGCACGGAGGGCGAAAACAAGCACGATGATCCCATTTTTTATTGCAGTATCCCATATATGGATGTCAATTGTGCCAAGTTTGGAAAAAAAAATTTGGATAGCACGTCCTTTTCAAGGGAATTAACTATCACGTAAGATAATTTCATAATGAGCCCAAAGGAGACCCAGTGATGGGACATTGTTGATTTCCGTATTAAAAGGTATGGTGTACATGTATGTATATAAAAAAGTACATTACAGTTATTTATTGTAGCCTTTATTGTGAAGAAAAGGGCATAGGACATGACACGCATTGCAATAAATTTAAAGATAAATATAAATCTTGTTTAACAGCAATCAGATTGCCCAGGGAGGTTTCGCCAAATAAAGAGAACTAAGTCTTAAAAGAAACGTTCATTTCCTTGTCCTGACTTATTGTCAAGTCGTGAAGGAATTCCACTCTAACAGATATAATCCCAGGTAAATTCAAGTACACTGTACATATAGTTGCTTTTTATTGAACATTTTGTTACTGTTGAGTTCTTACAGATAAATATTTCATCGCAGGGTAACTAGCCTGAGTCGCAGACGTAATTCAACCTCGATTATTAACACCGCAGCAGCACCGATATCCTTGTCCTGGGCCCCAACGGACTCCACGAATTACTGGAAGACTGTTTCGAATTTCCTTCACCTTGATGGGCAAATCGACGATGGAATTTTGAACAAGCGAATCATGGAGCGTACTCAAATCCCAGCACACAGGTAGGATCCCAGAACAAGGATTTCGGCGATGTTACGCAGACGGACTTAACCAGAGTTTAGTTTCGTCTGCGGCGCAGGCCACAAGGTAACTAGCACGCCTCACCCTTCAAGGTTGAGATTGTGAATGCCTTCAGCGCTCCACCCGGCTACTGGAATACCATACACACCTGTCCATTCAGAATATTCAGATCTGCAGGAAAGATAATTGCCAATCAAACCACGAGGAAAACAGTATTTTGATAAAATCAGTGTGGTTGGTAATATATATCATATGTCATATAATATTATAACATATATACCGTATCATCCATTGTCGTGATCATTACTATCATCACATATTATTATATTTCCTTTAACATTGAATCTGAATTGATCCAACGTTTGAACTGAATTAGAACGTATTTTAATATTTAAGAAAAACCTTGCAACCCACAATATTCAGCAATCGGGTCCCACAGAGACACTAAAAACAGCCTAAAAAGCCACAAAAACAACAACAAAGAAGTCCTCTCTCTAAACGTTTCAAGCTCACCTAACAGCATTCAACTAGTGATGTGTAAGGACTAGGCCAAACTTAGAATTTTCATGAGACGAACCAAACTCTAGTTTAGGTCGACCTAAATTAAATTAAGATCGTCTGTCGGGTCAGACGTCGAACTTAGAAGGCGTCGAACCAAAAAGGCAATTTAAAAAATTTTCTCCCGAACGAGGTTAAATAGCATTTAATTTACTAGTCTAGTTCGTTCGTTGCATGTTAAGATCAACGTTGTCCCGGAGACTATCTTCAGACGTCTGACGCAGACGGATAGAACGTGTTCCGCGATCCAAACTCATACAGACGAACTTTTACTGAGGCTAGATGTCGAACTTTTCCAAGAACTTAACTTACTAAGTTTGGTTCGTCTCATGAAACGTTCGACGTTTGGCCTAGGCCTTTGACTCTGCATAAGTATGACTTACACAGGAGCATTAACTGTCCACTCGATTCCTCCTGAAGGGTAGTTGTAAATCAGAAACGTGTTACCCCAGTCTGTTATGATGACTGCTTGAAAAGTGTTCCTCTACAAACATAAAACTCAGGACATTATTTTAGCCAGTGGTATAGCGATAAATCATTAACCTGTTCATAGTTATTTTCGACATCTTGACATCCCTATAAACAAAGTAGAGCGGGGAAGATTTAAAAAACTGTAAGCAACTTTGTAGCAAGTTAAATGTTACATGAAGATGATGTGAACTGCGATAATACACGAATATATGATTGTCGCAGAGGTAATTGCAATTTAAGCAAATGCAAATAAATCCGAAAGGAATTCCGAACGGGATTCGAACCAATGACCTCGTAAGACGTAATTGACTGGATTCAATTAAACTGTGCTGGCAAGAACCCATCTCTACGCAATCACACTTTCAAACACTCATTTAGTCACCCTGCACTCAGAAAATGAGTGGGGGCCGACAAGCAAACCGGAGCAAGATTGTTTTTAGGCTACGCTCGCAAGGGGTACCTTTTTCAGCCTTCGAGTATATATGAAAGGGTAGGGATTTCATCAACTGAAGTATATGAACGGTAGAACTGGACGTATGTCATTTCAGTCTGTAAATAGGCCCAAATCGGCCAACAGATGCATTTTATAATTGTGAAAAGGCCGAGAAAACGTCCTGGTTTAGTGATTTAGTCTTATCTACTTCTTCAGTGAATTTTACAGCAGATAAAAGAGATGCAAAGTTCTAAAGGGGTGCCATTTGTCAATGGAAAATACAATAAAAACGACTCATAACGACAGAAAGTACGACTAATAACCTGCGTTTTCCAAAGTTAGCATAAACAGGTTCTTACATAAATGGTAATTAGCACAAATTTAGGCTATGTAGGTTCTTAAACAGCTTCTTATTTTCGGAAGAAAAAAACACAACACCGTTGAAGCTAAGAGTACTTAGTATTATATTCAGTTAATTCTTTATATGAAATCTGCATCCAATACATTGTAGTGGGAGTGATTATCAAGACATTTATGTCTCCAAAGAGGATTCTGAATGGTGACTTACGTTATTTGCCCAAGCGTACATAAGTTTTTCTATATAGATTTTAGAAAATAAAAACCTGTTTCAAATTTACGCTAAACAGGTTCTTTTAAGGAGGGGGCCTAATTGACAAATTTTAGTATAACAGGTTCTTAAAAACCAGGTTCTTAGTCACGAGTTTTTACAGTATAAGAAAGGGGCACCTTTGCTGTGAAAAATTGAATATTGAAGGGTAAGGGTTGGACCTCAGGGCGGAGCCTTCCCGTATGAATCTTTATTGAGTATCCTCCTCCTCCCCAGGAATACGTTATTTAAAAACAAAATTGGAAGGTATAGTCACAAATTATAAGACGAATTATTCAGTAAATGCCATTCTGAAAATGAAATGAAACTGGCGATGAATTTTAACACAAGCCGTCTAATGCATGACCTGCGCGCTACTCCCCCTGCTTGTTATGGGCGCACCGGGACAAAGATCTTGTGACTCTTTCCACGATTATGTTGGAAATACATTGAAGGTATTTAAAAAATTAAAAAACTTCTAAGACGTGGTCGCTATTTTAATCTCGCCTATCATTCCACCCAAAACATGGCAATCTGAAGTCTCTATGTTCACCAAACAAAGACATAAGGTTGAAATAAAATTGTGGCAAAAAAGTGTCTTTCAAAATAATGCACTTAATCCCCACTCAATCAACGAGCGCTTCCCATTCAGCTAATGTTCTCTAGTTTCTCACGTACCATTTTCCCACCAATAACATAGATCCAACACCTGGTATAGAAAATGGCGAAGACGCTAGTCCTTCGTGCTCGAAACACGTCCTCAGTGACGAAGAGCGAGGAGAGACGGCTCTACTCGCAGTCTAGTACAGGACTAACAAAGCAGTCAGTCAATATAATATTGCACAGCGAGCGAAGTTTTACAGACCTTGTCACGGGTTTGAAAGCCATCTTGACGAGTAGGCAACCGCGTGAGAAATTACAGTGTTTGTATGAGAAGAATAATTTGCGTAAAACGGCTGTTCTGTAAACAAAATTAATTGTAAACTGAAGCTACAGCAAAGGATTTTGGGGGCCGTAACTGTGCTTAACTTTCTCCAGACGCTTGTATTAGATTTTCCATATATTTGTCTGCAATTTTTCGCGGGAAATTTTAGTCCAAAGGAAGAAAAATTTTTACAGACAAAAAAAAAAAGTCGCTCTAGCGCATGTAGCTGCATATAACGCCCTCAATTTTTTTTCGGTATAATCGTTAGGAGTGAAGCTTACAATTCATATTTTTTTTCAGAAAACCCGTTCTATGGGAATTATTCGACACTAGATTCACTACACTAGTGACAAGGTCTATTCGAAAGCTAATCATCAATCTAAAGTTGCTGAATTAAAGAGGTTACTTTTCGGAGAATCTAAAATAGCAATGAGAAACGGTCAAACCACCGTAAGAAAAATGTCTGAAAAATATAATTAATGTGAAAATCGTAACTTACCAAACTACAACGTTCTGTACATTCGTCGTAAGGGCAGACATTTACCCAAGTGACAACCAGAACCCAAGTGGCTTCAAAGTTTCTAAATTTTTCATCGTTACAGTGCCGTAGCCAGACCAAACGGCCAACCGAGGCAGTCGGGAGTTGCTAGGGGGGTTCGGGGGCATGCCCCCCCCCCCCCGAGAAATTTTGAACTTTAGTCTCTCGGAAATGCGATTTGCAGCGTTTTCTGGGCCTTTCGGTAACTTTTTTTCGAGTTAATTTAAGTGGAATTTAAAAAGCAATAATCAGAAACAAGCTACATAATCTGGGTGACCGTTAACCTCGCCAATGGTTTTGATCAGTATTTGTTCAAAAAAAATTTGAGTTAACGTACGTAGCCCCTTGAGATCGATGATATGGTAATTTTTTCATAGTATATTGACTGAATTGCTGAATTCTTTGTAATATCATGATGCGTTAAAAATATCCGATGATCGCTTATGTAAAATAAAAATGATCGGCGAAATTCGTCAAAATTTTACCGAGGCGAGTGCCTCGGTTGGCCTCATACTAGCTACGGCGCTGCGTTAGTGTAATTCTGAACATGACGTGAGGCCAGACGGAGTATGTTAATTGTTTGATCCGTGTTCTGGTTGCTTTGCTCGTAAGCGTGATAATAAACCTTGGAATTTCCTGTGTTAAAAGCTGCATGTTCCACCCTAGCCCAGAATGGTGCAATGAACGCATTTGAACGTAACCATCTGTAAACACCAAACCTCTGGGGCCACCGCACACTCCATCTTTCGTTAAACTGGATTTTACCATTGAAAAATATCTAGCAAAGCAGGAGTAGTGATACCGATGAGTGATATTTTAGTCGAATTTAATTTTTGTATAAATTGATGCCGATTTGATTAGCATAAGGCTTAGTTTTGTCTAAGAGTATGTGATTTTCGAAGAAGCTATCATGAAATTTCTGGGCGTCGATAGGACTTGTATTAAAATCACTGTGTTTAAATATCTAAAGTAAAAGAAAATGAATTATTACATAACCACCAATGAAATACCAGGTGAGTTTCTGCGCGAAAACTTGATACTGATCTTCAGCCTTGTAAAGATCACCCGTTGCTATGGCTACATAATAAATCGCACCTTTCGCGGCCAAATGATGTCAGAGCGAAATATTTTGGTATCTCATTGGTGTTTATATAAAAAACAAAACAATACATGGCCGCTTGGAGATACGAAATTTCTCTTCGAGTTATCGAGAATATTTCACTCGTCCACTTAACACTTAAATTTCGTATCACCGGGCGGACGCGTAAGATATCCTCTTTGTAAAATAGTTTGAAAAGTGGGCTCTTTGCTCCAGTTATAACCGTCTTTTTTTAAAATCCGTTTTAAGAAACAAACCAATTAAAGAACTTAAGACTCCCCTGGCTTATCGAAAGCTATAAAGATGCCGTTTGGCTTTTTTTACCGGTACTAAGAGAGACACGTCTTGTTTAGTTGTGTTTAAAATTGCATACAAATATGAAGAATAATCTCAACAAATGAAGGAAACGTAAAAAGAAACCATGAAGTCGGATATATAGAAGAAGGAGTGGAAAGCTAATTAAATTAGCTCCCTAAAATCCAAGATCCCTGCAAGCCTTTAGGCAGCAATAACAATTAGCCCGATACCTACATTCAGTCTGAAACGTCTCCTCTGGAAGAATTCAAATCCAAAACGGCCCGCTCTGATACTTTGGCCGATCACTTCGTCATTACAAGATTGCTCCGGTATGAGTTCAGTATCATTCTCCGATGGCCCAAACGCAAATAGATTGCTCGCAGGTGCAATTGCTTCAAACGAGAAAGAAAGAACAAAATAAAAAGGCATTTTTAACTCTTAACAAGTGTGCTTCGCGTGACATTTAGCTTTCCTCTTATGAAGGCTTAAACTGCGCTTTTCATTAGGCTGGTTGATAAACATTTTCACCATGCAAAACTACAACGTTTCGACAATAGTAAATATGTAAATATAAATAAGTAAATATTTTGCAGAGATATCTTTTAAGATTACTTCAACTATCTTTTTTGTTCTAATCTGCTACAGTAGGCATTTTCTGTTGAAATATAAATCGCCAATTGCGGGTGCACAGACATAGACATAGAAGTATTCTATTTGGATACGGTTTACAACATCAGTATTTGAAGATAATCAAGATCTAAAATACTAGTTTGCGTTTTTGCCGTGTGGGTACCCGTTGATGAATGTTAGTCATTTATTCCATCTTTAAACCTTGTAAGGTTTAATGGCTTAGTAGTCCTGACTGATGGTAGTCCATTCCAAAGGGCAGCCCCTTCATACAAACAACTGAGCTTAAGAAAGTTACTCCTTGGTTTAGAAACTCGAAAGATGTTCTCGGAGTGACAGATATTGTAAAAAGATGTCACGTCACGAGCAGAGAACATATCGTAAATGTGAGAAAGGAGGAGGGGCATTTGCCTCTTTAGCGTTTTGAACATGATAACCGCCCTTTGTCTTGTTCAGATAACTGAACCCTATCCCATCAAAGCAACAAAAGGATCGTCATAACTAGATTTGGCAATTACCGCAGCCTCGCGGTTTTAAAATTTTTGAAGTTTATCGTTCAAAGTGTAGATGAGACCATACCATACACTGCAGCCGTACATAAAGTGGGGATCAAGTAAGGTCGTATTTATTTTTGCTGCCGAGAATGCGTAAATGATTATTAATTTTGGTCTCACCCGTTTCAAGGAACAGATTCCTGAAAAAAATCTTTTTTAAAATACTTATAATATGCTTGCACCAGGAGAGGCTCACGTAAATTGTTAGTCTAAGAGACTTTGAAAGACAACTCTTGATTTCGTTGCCCTCGATATGTGCACTGATGGAAACCTCAGCTTGGGTTTGCACTCTTTAGCGACATTAAGGTTATACTTGTTAGCTCTTAGCCAAGAGTTAAGAATTGACTACCTGAGTGAGGATCAATGCTTAAGATCATAGTGGATAAAAAGCAGATACTACTGACATCCACATACGTTCCAGCAGTGCCCTTATTAAAAGAGTTTGGCAAATAATTTATAGACCATAGAAAAAGTTGTTAACCAATGAAAAACCTTAAACAAAAAAGCAAGTTACTTCACAAGGGGATAATGGGTGGCCATTAACGCAAAATTGTAGGAATCCTAGAAAGAAGGTACGATGCAAAACAGCTGACTGCATTTAACAACAACGTCATAATCGACAAAATTATAGATACCAATTACGTGGTCAATAGTGTCTAATGCAACACAACCAAAACACAAACTATTAAATAAACAAATATTAACTCTTACTGGAAGTTGAAGGTAAAATGCTTGAACTAGCCGTCATAGAAATCCTTTGTCTAAATGAAAATCTGGCTAAACCACTAGCAGAGGTGGAGGTCGAGACAGTTGCTGACACACTGGTCGATGTAAGAACCGAGAAACTAGTCGACGCACTGGCTGACAAGGTAGCAAGGGTGGTGGCGGAGATACTTGCCGACAGACTGGGCGATATGGAGATCGAGGCACTCGTCGACACAATGGCTGAACGGCTAGCAGAGGTGGAAGCCAAGACACTTGCCGACACACTGGGCGATGTGGAGACCGAGGCCCTGGTCGACACACTGGGTGATATAGAGGCCGAGGCACTAGTCGACACACTGGATGAAAGGGTAGCAGAAGTGGTGGCCGAGACACTTGCTGACGCACTGGGTGATGCGGAGTCCGAGGCACTGTTCGACACACTGGCTAACACGGTAGCAGATGGCAAGGCTGAGACAGTTGGTGACACACTGGGTGATGTGGAGATAGAGACACTGGTCAACACACTGGCTGACAGGCTAGCAGAACTGGAAGCCGAGACACTTGCCGACACACTGGGTGATGTCGAGGCCGAGGCACTGGTCGACAAACTGGCAGACACGCTAGCAGATGGCGACGTTGATACAGTTGCTGACAAACTGGGCGATGTGGAGCTAGAGACACTGGTCGACACACCGACTGACAACCTAGCAGAGGTGGAGGGCGAGACACTTGCCGCCATACTGGGCGATGTGGAGATCGAGGCACTTGTAGACACACTAGTTGACAGGCTAGTTGAGGTGGAGACCGAGAAACTTGCCGACACACTGGGCGATGTAGACGCCGACGCACTGGTCGACACACCGGCTGACAGGGTAGCAGAAGCAGAGACCGAGACACTTGCCGACACAGTGGATGATGTGGAGATCGAGCCACTGGTCGAAATACTGGCTAACAAGCTAGTAGAGGTGGAGGGCGATACACCTGCCCACACACTGGGCGATGTGGAGATCGATGCACTCGTCGACACACTGGCTGAAAAGCTAGCAGGGTTGGAGGCCGAGACACTTACCAACACACTGGCGGAATTGGAAAGCGAGGCACTTGTAGACACACTGGTTGACAGCCTAGCAGAGGTGCAGGCCGAAACACTTGCCGACACACTGGACGATGTAAACGCGGAAGCACTGGTCGACAAACTGGCTGACACGCTAGCGGATGGCGACACTGATACAGTTGCTGACACACTGAGCGATTTGGAGAACGATGCACTCCTCGACACACTGGCTGACAAGCTAGAAGAGGTGGAGGCCGAGACACTTGTTGACACACTGGGTGATGTGAAGGCCGAGGCACTGGTCGACACAGTGGCTGACACGCTAGCAGATGGCGAGTCTGAGACAGTTGGTGACACACTGTTAGGCTAATATGTGCCAGTTAGGTCCCTTAAATACAAGAACCTGTTTAGCTTTAAATTTGAAACAGGTTCTCATTTTCTAAAATCTATGAAAAAATTCTGTACACTTGAGGAAATAAGATAAGTCAACATTCAGAACACTATTTGGAGACATAGATGTCTTATCATTCCAACTGCAATGTAATAGAATGCAGACTAAACTGAATATCACGTCGCGGGTTTTAACTTTCTTATCTTCTTCGTTCAGTGAAGCCCCTTTCAAAGTAGGTACTTTAAGTAGGGTTATTAAAGTGTATCAAGAAATGTATAAAAATAGCCATGTATTGCCCCATCTATAGCCATGTATAGCCATGTAATGCCATGTATAGCCCTGTCTAGCCATGTATTACCAAGAATAGGCATGTATAGCCATGTATACCCATGTATAGCCATGTATTGCCGGGTATTACCATGTATTGCCATGTATTACCATGTATAGCCATGTATTACCATGTATACCCATGTATAGCCATGTATTGCCATGTATTACCATGTATTACCATGTATAGCCATGTATTACCATGTATTACCATGTATAGCCATGTATTACCATGTATACCCATGTACAGTCATGTATACCCATATATAGCCAGTATTGCCATGTATAGCCACGTAATGCCATCTATACCCATGTATAGCCATGTATTGCCATGTATTACCATGTATTATCATCTATTGCCATGTATTACCATGTATAGCCATGTATTACCATGTATACCCGTGTATAGCCATGTATACCCATTTATAGCCATGTATTGCCATGTATTACCATGTATTACCATCTATTGCCATGTATTACCATGTATAGCCATGTATTACCATGTATACCCGTGTATAGCCATGTATACCCATGTATACCAATGTATATTATCATGTATTACTATGTATTGCCATGTATTACTGTGTATTGCCATTTATTACCATGTATAGCCATTTATTACCATGTATACCCATGTATAGCCATGTATTACCATGTACACCCATGTATACCCATGTATACCCATGTATTGCCATGTATTACCATGTATTTCCATGTATTACCATGTATACCCATGTAATGCCATGTATAGCCATGTAATGCTATGTATAGCTATGTATAGCCACGTATTACCATGTATACCAATGTATAGCCATGTATTACCATGTATTGCCATGTATTACCATGTATACTCATGTATTACCATGTATGGCCATGTATAGCCATGTAATGCCATGTATACCCATGTATAGCCATTTATTACCATGTATAGCCATGTATACCCAAGTATAGCCATGTATAGCCATGTATTGCCATATATAGCCATGTAATGCCATGTATAGCCATGTATAGCCACGTATTACCATGTATACCAATGTATTGCCATGTATTACCATGTATACCCATGTATTGCCATGTATAGCCATGTATAGCCATGTAATGCCATTTATAGCCATGTAAAACCATGTATAGCCATGTATTACCATGTATACTCATGTACAACCATGTATACCCATGTATAGCGAAGTATTGCCATGTATAGCCACGTAATGCCATGTATACCCATGTATAGCCATGTATTACCATGCATACTCATGTACAACCATGTATACCCATGTATAGCCAAGTATTGCCATGTATAGCCACGTAATGCCATGTATACCCATATATAGCCATGTATTCCCATGTATAGCCATGTATTGCCATGTATTACCATTTATTGCCATGTATTACCATGTATAGCCATGTATTATCATGTATAGCCATGTATACCCATGTATAGCCATGTATTGCCATGTATTACCACGTATTGCCATGTATTACCATGTATACCCATGTATTGCCATGTATAGCCATGTAATGCCATGTATAGCCATGTATAGCCACGTATTACCATGTGTACCAATGTATAGCTATGTATACCCATGTATTGCCATGTATTGCCATGTATTACCATGTATTACCATGTATAGCCATGTACAGCCATGTATACCCATGTATAGCCATGTATTGCCATGTATTACTATGTATTGCCATTTATTACCATGTATAGCCATGTATTACCATGTATACTCATGTATAGCCATGTATACCCATGTATAGCCATGTATTGCAACGTATTACAATGTACTGCCATGTATTGCCATGTCTTGCCATGTATTCTTATGTATTACCATGTATTCCCATGTATAGCTTTGTATAGCTATGTTTTGCCATGTAGTACTATGTACAGGCGTGTATTGCCATGTATTGCCTTGTATAGTCATGTATTACTATGTATTACCATGTATTGCCATATATAGCCATATATTATCATGTGTTACCATGTATTGCCATGTATTGCCATGTATAGCCATGTATAGCCATGTATTGCCATGTATTACCAGGTATTGCTATGTATTGCTATGTATTACCATGTACTGCCATGCATAGCCATGTATACCATGTACTGCCATGTATTGGTATGTATTACTATGTATTATTATGTATTACTATGTTTTGCCATGTATTGCCAAGTACTGCCATATATAGCTGTGTACTGTCATGTACAGCCATGTACTCCCATGAATTACATGTATTGACATGTACTGCGTGTATAGCCATGTATTGCTATGTATTGCTATTTATTGCCCTGTATTGCTATGTATTGCCATGTGTAGCCAGGTATTGACCATGTATGTCTTCAGTTGGAATAAAATCAGCGAATGGAAAAGTCTTTTTTTTTGTCTGTTACATAGTTCAGGGGTAGCTCAAGAAAAGGCTCTTTTTCCAAATGAAAATTAGTTCTTTGAGGAGGGCAACGTTCTTTCAGGATTGTAAACGGATACTAGTTGACAAAGATATTCAGAAAATTAGAAAATACCCTCGTTAAAAGTCAGTTAAGAACTTCTTGCCCCCCCATGAGCAGAGATTTCGCCCATAAGGCGAAATTCCGAGGAACCACTCTTTATTACGGAAAGTACTTACAGTTGTTATTTATAGTCAGTATACCAGAAAAAAATATCGATTTCTTTTATAGATAGGGGCCGCAAGGGATAGGTGGTTAACGTTTTCTTTTGTTCGCGCCCGTGAGTAAGAGATGGTTAGGATGACGTAAAACAGAAAATTCCAAAGGGACCGCAAATTGGTAGAGTTTTTGGTCATACTTCGTTTACCTTTTGCGTTACGCGTTATCAGTGACATTTTGTGGAGCAGCTGTTTTGACAGTTACGCTCGTTAAGCGCAGTTGAAGTTATAAGTTTCGCATAATTGTGACATTTTGTGGAGCAGCTGTTTTGAAAGTTACGCTCGTTAAGCGCAGTTGAAGTTATAAGTTTCGCATTATTGTGTGTATATGATCCTTTGAAGAGTTTGCCAGACATGAGTTCACAAATATTTGATTGGAAACAATTTGCCAGAAACTCTTTCTCTCCCTTTGAATTCATGCAAACATTAAATTTAATGACAACTGAGTTGCCATATTTGACAGTCGCAAGATCCAACAATTATGACGTTAATAAAAATCTTATCCTTTCTTTAAAGTCTTCTCCTGATGGCTGATAATAATTGGCCAGATTTGTAGGCGCCCAGCTTCACGAGCTAGATCTACCACCCTTTCAAAGTAGCGTACGTCGGTGTAGTTTTATTTATTTTCTTTCATGGCTAGCTATACAGTGAAACCTGTATTAAGCGGACACCTTCTATTAAGCGGACAGTAGCCGACGTCCCCAAATTTATTTCCCTTATTTACTTTAAATGAAACCTTTATTAAGCGGACACCTCTATTAAGCGGACGCGGACACCTAAAAAGTACCTGAAATGGTCATTGCTATTGTTGCCAACCTGTATTAAACGGACACTTGTAATTAAATTCCGCCACCCAACATACCAGACGCCGGAAATGCGAAAGACTGCCTCGAGTTGCCACCCACAAATGTTTCGAATTTTACATTAAAAAACGTGAAATGACGAACTTATTTGATTAGTTTCACAGTACAGGATTGTTTTCTATTTGTTTTGTTTGTATAGAGCTTGTTTCACTCATCTGATTTCTTCAAATTTGAGTTGCAATCCATGTTTATGGTACTATGATCAATTGGTTCACTTTGATAAAGTAATTAATGCAAATGCCTATCGTCCTAATCTCTGGGAGTATTATAAACGCTTCCACTGTTCATTTGAATGGCATTTGACACCTCATTTGACGTTATATATCGAAACCTGTATTAGGCGGACACTACAGCATTCCCCGAGGGTGTCTGCTTAATACAGGTTTCACTGTAATTGTTCTTCTGTATTACACATGTAAAGAGAAACGGATCTAAGGGCAAATCGGGTTTATGGCTCCTCTTGAATAGATCCGCGATATTCAAGTAGTGGCCGATAAATTTTAGAAAACAATTAGTACCATAAAGAACTCTTTAATGTCATAACTTTATTCTTATAATTGGCACATTGATGACCTTTAATATTTATGTCTTCTTTGCAGAGCAAAAGGAAAAGGCAGGTGGATCAAAGGTTTCCGATGTAAAGATGGTGCTACGGATAAAAGGAAGTGGCGCAGACTGCAGCTGATCAAGTTCTTATATAAATTATTAAATACTAAAGTTGTATCAAATTTGATGTGAACTTTGAACAGCTTGTGATGGAACTTAAATCATTATTAATGAAAATTGAATCCTTCGCTGTAGGCTACAGGCAACAGTCAAGTATATTTCAACATAATATGACTTGCATCATCGTGTTTAAAAATATACTGTTTATTTTTAAAAGGTTTAAGTTAAAACTATGGCGTGTCACTAAGATTGATCAACTTATACGCCACGTCTATCTAATTCTTATCCGTGCAACCACTCTAGCTAATCAAAAAACTAAGTTAAATGCTATCCGATAACAACGTTGTAGCCAAGATTAGACATCTATTTTACTGCTATTCAAACACTAGTTTTTAGTTATGAGACATCTAGTTTATTGCTATCTAAACACTAGTTTTTAGATATCATACATCTAGTTTATTGCTATACAAAGACTAGTTTTTAGTTATCAAACATCTAGTTTAAAGCTATCCAAACGCTAGTTTT
>CALNXK010000013.1:92500-117500 GCA_942486035.1 Porites lobata | reverse complement strand
GCAGATAGTCTTTGTCTTGATCCAATAATCATTAGCTCTGTTTTAGCAACATTTAGACTGAGCTTGTTAGCTTTCAGCCAACAGCTAAGGTTATTTAATTCAGGGGTTAGAGCTAGCTTAAGCTCTGTTAACGTCTTAGCAGATAACGTAAGGTTGGTGTCATCGGCAAACATTCTTGGTACGGCGCCCCGCAGGGAGTTGGGAAGATCATTAATGTAAATTAAAAATAGCAAAGGACCCAATATGCTACCCTGCGGCACGCCGCAACTGAGGGTACGAGCAGATGATAGTTTGCCACTGACATTACATCTTTGGGTTCGGCCACTTAAGTACGACGAGAACCATTTTATGGCTGCCTGATCGACACCCAAGTATGACATCTTACGCAAGATGATCTCATGATCAATGGTGTCGAATGCCTTAGTAAGGTCAATAAAGACAACGCCATTTAGAAGGCCATTGTCGATGTTTACTGACCAAGCATTTGTTGCCTCAGGCAAAGCCGTGAGCGTACTATATAGAGAACGGAACCCTGATTGGCAACCTAGTAGCAATTTATTATCATCTAGATAATGGAAAAGTTGATTATAAACAATTCTTTCAAAAACTTTCGAAATTATAGGGATTACAGATATCGGCCTGTAGTTGTTAGGGTCCGCTTTAATGCCCTTTTTAAAAAGTGGAGTCACTTTGGCTGTTTTCCAATCGTTTGGATATATCCCAGTGAGAATAGACTTTGAGAATATTGAGGTAAGAGAGGGTGCGACGATATTAGCAGCCATTTTCAACAATTTACTCGGAATCATATCAAGACCGGTGGCTTTCTTTTCATCAATTTTCGACAAAACGTTAGAAACAATATCAACACTCGGAATTTGCAGAGAAAATGAATGATCAGTGGGCTTTAAATAAGACTCAGGATTAACATCGACAACAGGAATATCTTGTGCTAATACTTGCGCAAAGTTTGTAAAGTGATCGTTAATAGTTTCCGCAATGTCCAAAGGGTTACTTGCTATTTTATCATCTACCTTGATCTCCAAAATATTCGTTGACTTACCTCTGTTACGTGAAGTTAGCTCGTTGATAACATTCCATGTTTTGCGCAAATTACCTTTGTTGGCTTCCAGGTTGTCAGAAACATAGAGTTTTTTTGCGAGTTTAATTGCGTTATTTGCCTGATTTCTTGCACACCTAAATTGATCCCATATAGCCGGGGGAGATTGCCTTCTTTTTAAGGAAATCTCGTTTTCGGATTTTGCTCAGTAACTCTCTAGTAATCCATGGAGATCGTTTTTTCCGAATTCTTTTGGATTTAAGTGGTGCGTATTTATCGACGCAGCCAAGAAACATTTCTTTCCATACATGCCACATTTCATTGCGATCAGAATACAAATCAACATTGGCCCAAGGTAGTTGATTGAGGTCACTTAAGAATTTTCCTCTGTTAAAGTGTTTAAATTGCCGTGTTTCAATCACGCGAGGGCCAATACGGCAGTATTGAGTCTTACGTGACAAAAAAACAAGAGAATGATATAGTGTACTATTAGCAAGTAAAATTACCTGATCTGTGACGAGCCAAGCTGACCCTCTGGCAAGAATTGCTCCCTTCGAAGAAAGTTTGTTTTCCACCAATGAATCTGTTGCATGAACACCAACAACCCCCGAGAAAGAAAGCATTAAATTTACGGCAAGCAGGAGAGACATTATTTCCGACAACAGGGCACTCAGTGGAATTTCTAGGCAGCAGGATGTCGTCCTCTGGCAACCATGATTTCCTCTCGATTGCTATCAGTAGCCGGGCATCGACTAAACTAAAGCAGAAGAGTGCAAACAAATACGTGAAAAGCCGGCTAGCCATACTAGAAAAAGGTGAACGAGAATTCCACCACGTAACCAAAAGCAAGCAGCGAGTCGGATAACGTTTCTCAATACAAAATAGAATTGGTCAGATAAATCAAGATAAAAATGTAGAACGCATTCAGAGAAATCACTTTTTCTCTAATGAAACTGGATTTGCACAATGAATGAGTGATTACAGTGCTTTTTCGCAAGCGACGAATTCATAGCGGAGCTGCCGCGCGCGAAGCGCACGCTAGCGGAGCACCATGGGTAAGTAAATCTACCCATCCCAGAAAATTGGGTAATCACGTGACCGTACACCGAACGAACGAACGACCGTCCGTCCGTACCACAGGAATACCAATGAAAAATTTGGGGTTGTCTGGACACGCGTGAAAAACGCAGTGCGCATGCGTGCCTTCCCTGCTTCCGGCGCGAATTTGCATGTGCCTCCCCCAATCGAAGTTATAGGCGATACCAAAACAAACTAGATTCCGGCCGCGAAATTCAAAAAAGTAAGCTCCACACACAAAAGATAAGCTTAGAATTTCACGAATACAAAGTTTATTAATTGCTTTAGTTTCTCTCTTTTGCACCACATACTTTCTTCCTTGCACCAAAGGCGAAAATCATGTTTGAAAGTCCACGCTCGCTCTGGCAGCACTTCGCCTTAGCCATTGTTGCTGTTTTGGTCATCATGTCGCTGAGCTCGGTCAATGCGAACAACGAAAACGACCTGGATGCTTCTAAGTGGAAAAACAAGGACGGAAAAACCTTGTACTGGACGACTTTACCAGTTAGTTAAGTTAGTTTAAGTAATTTTTTGTTGTGCTTAATACTAGAACCGGCTGCAAACCATTAAACATATCAAACATTCCTAAGTGTTTTTCAATTTAAATGGGGAAGATTTTGCAAATTTTAATTAATGAAAATAGAGACCTTGCGCATGCGCAGACGTTTTGCACGCGTGTCGGTTGTCTGTGATTGCAGTGAGAGTTTTGGATCCTGGGAACGAGGTTGTTTTTTTGGCGCGAAAACGAATGGTCACCGCGTTTTGTTAAAAACAACTTAGAAGTTCAGCCAAGTCAACTCAGAACAAAAAGAAATTATTTTTTTTGTATCGGTTGACAAAAATTGTTTTTACATTCGTATTTTCTAGAATTTTCATTCATTATGTCCTCTAGTTTGGAGTATAGAGAAAGAGAGAGGCAGAGAAGACGGGAAAGTAGGAAACAAGCAAGCCAAGCTCAACGAGAGAGAGAGCGGGAGAGAGCCAGAGAAAGGAGGCGAAACTGCTCGGACGAGCAACGGGAAACGGAGCAAGAAAGAAACAGAGAAAGGAGGAGCAATTTTACCGACGAGCAACGGGAGAGGGAGCGAGAAAGAACCAGAGAATGGAGGCGCAATGTTACTGACGTGCAACGGGAGGGAGAGCGAGAAAGAATCAGAGAATGGAGGCGCAATGTTACTGACGTGCAACGGGAGAGAGAGCGAGAAAGAGTCAGAGAATGGAGGCAAAATTTTACTGACGAGCAACGGGCAAAACAGCAAGAAAGAGCAAGGGAAAGGCGACACAATTTCACTGAAGAGCAACTGGAGAATGAACGAGAGAGAGCAAGAGAAAATAGACGCCGAATTAGCGACGAGCGGGGAAGAAAGGAGCGGGAGGTAGCAAAGGAAATCAGGCGTCGTACAAACGAGGACGAACAGGAAGGGGAAGGTAAGTGACTATCTTCAAATTTGAGCTTAATTTTTGCCGAGGTTAGCTTACTGTTAATATGTATCGGATGCAAGGCGTTTTGGCTTTTACGAAAACATTCTTTTAAAACAGCTTACACAGAGGTGCGTTAGTTGTTGCTTTCAGCTTTAGTTTTGTTACAAAATCAGTAACCTCTTCGTGATGACATCAGTTTTTTTGACCAACCACACGTCACTTGTTGTCACGCAGCATTTAAATTTAATTTAGTCACTTGAACGAGATAGAGTGAGCTTAAAGTGCTCCCCGATGTATTTTCGTTCTTTCTGGTGCGGAAAATAAGGTAATTTTAAATGTGCAAGTTATGTAATTTCATCGAAAAGTATAACCATTGCCATTTTTTTTCTGTCTTATCCGACCGTGCAATGAATCGCTGCAATGAATGTAAACTCCTCTTGTGACTGTTGCTTGTCATTCGTATCAGCTTATGTAAGCTTACAGTCAAACCAAGTCAAGCGTGCCCCCCCAAGATTCTATTAATGAATTCATTATTTGAAAAATGAATCCGTTAGTCGTTCCCGTAACTGGTGTCAAATTCAAAGCGGTATTTCTGCATGCGTAATGAGCAGTGAATATTTTACAAGAACTTCTCTGTATTTGGTCAGATTGAATTGGAAATCTTTGAATGGATTAAGCTTCTTAGAAGACATTTACATCAATTCCAGGAAAATGGAGCTGGTAGAAATTTCATAACTGCCTCGCGTGTGAATTCACGGCTCATTACACATGCAAGAATGCAGAGATCAATCTGAAATCTACAACCAACAACGGATTCAACTTTTGAATATTAAATTCATTAATGGATTCTTGGGGGGTACGCTTGACCTGGTTTGCCTGTAAATCCCGGGCTTAAAATTTATTCAGTGTCAGGACGCTTATACAGAGGTACGTTAGTTGTAGTTTTGTTTGTTTAATCAATAACCTCTTCGTGATTGCATCAGCTGTTTTGACCATATCACACGTCACTTGTCACGCAGCCATGAAATTTAATTTCACTTAAATGAGATAAGCTTAAAGGGCACCTCGATGTATTTTCGTTCTTTCTGGGGCGGAAAATAAGGTAATCTTAAATGTGTAAGTTATGTAATTTCACCGAAAACTATATAACCATTGCCATTTTTTATCCTATCCGACCGTGCAATGAATCACTGAATGAATGTAAACTCCTCTTTATGACTGTTCTTTGTCATTCCTTTAAGCTAATGTGAGGTAAAATCCCAGACTTAAATTTATTCAGTGTTAGATGATCTTAAATTAACGGCCTGTGAAACCGTTGTTATGTTTTCTTAAAACTCTTTGGGATGTCACTGTTTCTTCTTTGTATGCTCGGCGGTCTTCAGCTTGAATTGGAAGATGTTTTGCACTGCCTTTTGCCTGGTTTTTCCAGTGCCTGTGTAAAGAGCTGATTTGATGCAGATTGTTCGGGCTCACCTCTTTGTATTTTATTTAGGGTGTTTTAAGAAAATCTGAAGGACCTATTCTCCCTCTCCAATTGAAATAGCTATTCCTTTAAGGCTTTTCCATTTTGTAGATTCCTATCTTTGAGCGTGTAAGAATAATATAAATATGATGTAAATAAGGAGGTCATTAAGCCAGTGCTCGAAATGATTTTTGAACAGTGCTGGTCATGTTGACAGGCCAAACAAATTTTAACTTGGACCGGTCAAAATACATTAAAAACTCGCGTGTAAGAACCCGCATTTCCCTGGCTTGAACAGCTTAAAAATAGTTATAATTGCAAACAAAAAATTGGGTATTTTCCAAAACAAATAGGTTCTTTTTTAACTCTGAAGGAAAAAGAAAACGTTGTAACTAAGAGTACTTAAAGTGGTCTTCAGTTGGGTTCCTGAATATTTTATAAGTGTATGGAATTTTATTATATAAACACCAATGGAAAATTAATACCAGTTGAGCTTTTGCACGAAAACATGATATCTTCACACGTGAAAATAACATGTTATTTCCACATGTGAAAATATCACCGTTGCTATGGCTACATGATAAACCGCGTCTTTTGCAGTATAAAACTTACAGTTTCAGTGAAATGGATTGGTATTTCATTGGTGTTTATATAATAAATAGAACATTACATGGCTGCTTGGAGATACGAAATTTCTCTTCTCATGTTGAAAATATTTCACTCGTTCGCGCGATTTTTCAACACTCGAAGAGAAATTTCGTATCTCGGCGCAGCCATGTAATATCCTCTATTTCTGATATAGATTGAAGAAAATATGAACATGGCTCAAATATATGTAGGATAAACAGGTCTAGCATAGAGGGGGCCTAACTGGCAATTTTTTTTTTTATTTTGAGGAAAAATTATGCCAAAGAATAAAAAAAGAATTTTTCTCGGAGAATGAAAAAATGTGATTAGGCCTACTCTGGGACCTAAAGTCGCCTAAAGTCGCCCAAAGTCGCCTAAAATCGCCTTAAGTCACCTTAGGTCGCCTTTTAGTTGCCTTAAGTCACTAAATCATTCAAATCTCAACGAGGTTCAAATTGTCGTGCAGTTATTACTTTTTTAGTTTTCTATTTCCAGAATGAATGATTTCTCATAAAGTGTGTAATAACCCGTGTTCAATAATATTAGCCACAGACCCACCCCACCCCCCACAAAAAAACTCTCACGGTGACTTAAGACCCATTAATTTCTTCTCCAGCCCTCTAATTTATACATTTAATTACTTTACACAATTTACTACACGTAATAATTAGTCGTAAGCAATACAAGAATAATCATTCCTGTATTGTTTATGCAAAAATGACAACATACAGTACACAACTTTATCCAGTCACTTGTACAGGTATTTTAGCTGTGATTAGCTAATAAACAATAGAAATATATCAGAACCAATCAGGTGCCACAATCTGCTGGTAACCCCATGGGAAGCCAGGCAGGTAACTTGACGTTTGCGAGTGGAAAAATAGCTGGCATGCAAAGCAATTTTTAGTTCTGTTACGACAAAATACTATTGAACAATTGAAAACCAAAACCAAATATAAACGTTGCAAAGAGGACCATATATTGATTTGATGTTTGAAGCTATTGTACAAAGAGAAAGGATTTTCCAAGAAAAGTGAGAGTTTCTAGCATACCGACCCCAACAAACTGCTTGGTCGAGTCCTTCTACACCAAGACTCATGAGTAATAAAAACAAACAAGTGGGCAACTATGAGCCCAAAATTGTCTGAAAATTAATTATTATGACGGCCATGGACACGCATTGAAAGAGGAAGGATACACCTGTCCATAACTAGGGACAAACAATTCAGTTCCTTGATATTGAGATGCTAAAGCCAAACGACTAAGTATAGCCTGTTGCAAAATTAAAGCATAAAAAGGCAGGAAAGTACGTGTAAATTATTATTTCATGTATATGATTAAAAAGTAATCATGTGACTTTTCTCACTCAATGTGGAATTTATTTGTACTCATGTGTTTTTCAAAAAGCTTGAATTGCATTCGTCCTTTAAAGGGCTCATTCAGTTAGGATACTTCTTGAAAAACACAAATTGAACTCAAAGGCGAGTGACTACTTATACAAACACTTATGCCCCATTCACACCAACTAAACATGTATTAAAATAAAAAACAGACAGAAAATTGGACCTCAGATTCTCACACAGGATTCAAAATAATGACCTTCAACCATTCTGGTAATTTGCAAGACACTTAGTCAGTAAGCAGCTATTATAAAGCAAACAATTTTTACTGTGTTTTAATAAACAACTTTGTTTAAGCTTTGGTGTGAATGGGGTTAAGTATTTTGTTGAATATAAATGAACAAGAAAAGGGAAAACAAGTGATAACAATAATTATCTGTAGTGAATCATGTCAACAAATGCCTGTATAAGATCCATGCAAATAAGGGAGCGGACATGCGGAGAAAAGTACACCCCCTTTAGGATAGCTCCATGGTGAGAATAGGTTCAAAATAGTTGTAGCACAGCATGAAGGTCCTTTCTACAAGTACAATTTGTAGCAGTTTTCTTTGAAAAATGAGGTAATTTTGGTAAAGCGTGTGATAGTCAAGATCTATACATTACATCACAAGACTGATGACTGGTTTATGAAATCTCAGTCAGTAGTTATCACCACTTAGAAAACGATTTTCAAGCCTTGTTCTTTTATCTAAGGTTTGGAAAATGTAAATATTGTGTATTTCCTTTTTGAAATCAGTAACACAAGCACCATTACGTAGGCAGGCTGTAGCCTGCATCTATTAGCGCAAGAGTCACAGTTCTATCAATTCTTCTCCTGTAATTGAATACCCATAACAACTTCACTTATCCCTCAGGCATGCTAAAAAGAGACTCCACTAGTGCCAATTAGCTTATATTGTGTTGTTGGTAAATACAGATAATTCATTTACTAGGAGAAGAGATGGAAAGGGACACCCTTGCAGTAGAAAATGCCCCAAATGAGGGAGCAAGCAATGTGCAGGAAACACAGCAACCTCCTCCAGAAGTAAATAATAGTAGCCAGTTAGAAGATGACCGCCTAATTGCTAGAGCAAGGGCAGTTGGTGTGGACTATGAGTTTGCAAAGCCTGGTGAATTGGAACCGAAGGATTACAGGCGAAAAAGACAGCGGCGAAACCAAAGAAGAATATCAGAACAAGAGAAAAGGTTGCGTGAACTTGTTGGAGATCTACCACCTCCTCCACCAGCAGGGTCAAGTCAGCAAGAAGATAATGCATACAGTGCTATTCGTGCATTTGAGGTGGAGCAGATGACTTATGCATTCTTTTTTTGTGAGGTCTGCAAGGAAAGGCGACTGGAGTGCAAGGGCACGAGAAACATGTGTACTCGCTGCAGAAGAGATAAGAAGGTGCCAAAAGTTTGGTCAGGTGAGAATAACATGGATCCAATGGCTGTTCCTGAGATTTTGTCTAACATGTCAGATGCTGATAGCCAGGCTAGCACCTACTGTGTATGTACACCTACTGAAGCATGGAAGTATTGCCTCAAAGGGACATTGCATTGCTTTCCCACAGGCTGTGCAAGAACCGGCCACTATTCTTCCACGCCTACCAGCAGAAGTGGATATCATACGCGTGAGAAGACGAGGAAAAGATGATACCCATAAGGACTTCAGGGTTAGAAGACACCGTGTGGAAGGAGCTGTTTGTTGGCTCAAGGACAACAATCCTGCTTATGGTGATGTTGTTATTGATGGCTCTCGCATAGAGAATTTACCAGAAGATGGTGAGTTGCCGAATTTGAGGACTGTTGAGTTCTCTGAAACAGAACGCATAGACGACCAAGGTCCTGCACCACAACAATTGGATGTTGGGGAAACAGACAGTACTGATGATTCAACAGTCTCTGGAATTATTCTTCCTGAGCCTGGAGTGAATGCGCAAGCACAAGTAGAAGCAGCCATAAATGAAGTTGTTTGTGAACCTCAGGAAGGTGAAGCTGGAGAAGCACAACGAAATGTGCAACGACCAGTGATCCCTTGGCCGACCACGGGCACAACACCAGCATCAGAGTTTACCACTCCCTACTTTTTTACGATGGCATTTCCTTGCTTGTTTCCATATGGAAAGGGTGATTTCCACATAAACCGTCCGGTGACGTGTCCCACACTGCATAACTGGACAGAGCACCTGCTGTGGTACCAAGACGGAAGGTTTGCGAGGCATTAAGTCTGGAAGTTTGTTGTCCACAATATGATCATGAGGAAGCGTGCCCTGGAGCAGAGCCGGTTCTTTGTTGATCAGCAAGTTGGTAACCCACACATAACTGTTGCAGACCTGCAAGAGCGACTTGCGAGAGGTGACACTTTTACCGACAAGTTGTTGTATTTTGGCGCAAATCTGCGTGGTACAGCTCAGTACTGGCACCAGAGACGCACAGAGCTTCGCGCCCTTGTGGAGTTCATGGTCAATGAGAAGCGTGGGTTGCCTTCATTTTTCATGACTGGAAGCTGTGCCGAGTTTTACTTTCCTCCTCTTAGAAGGCTACTGGAAGAGTACATCTTGCAGACCAAAGGCGAAGAAGTCAACCTTGCTGAAGATAGCAATGCCCGCTTCAAGGCAGCACAAGAAAATACTCATGTAGTGGTGATTTACTTTGACCTGCGTACCCAGGCTTACCATGAGAAGATACTGAAGCCGGTATTTGGTGTCTCTGATTATTGGCACCGCTATGAATTTGTCAAGTCCCGTGGTCAAATTCATTGGCACCAACTCAGCTGGAGGGAAGACAGGCAACCACTTCAGCTATTGCATGAAGCTCGTGAAGATGGTTGCGAAGAGGAAGAGTATGCAGCTAGACTTAGGCAGTGGGCAGATGAAACCTTTGCAATGACAGCATTACATCCAGCTGGCAATGACGAAGAAGGGCAGCCAAGAAAAGACCTCTGGCCACCACCTGAGGGAACGGCTGAGCACATATCAGATGACAGGGATCCCTTAGTTAAGATGCTAATGCAGATCGCAGCAACACAAGATGCAATACTGGAGGATCATTTGCTTTTAGTAAACAGGGTTGGACTCCACAGTTGCTCTGATTACTGCTTGAGAACACCTCGCCATCCGGAGCAAGGACTGCAGCCGAGAGAACGTGTATGTCGGATGGAGTTTGGAAGCGATTTCCACCAGGGAAAAAAGTGCACAGTAATCCGGAAATTGTGGAAGATCATAACGGAGCTCCCCGCCTGGAGATGCCTCGTGACCATCCACGTGTGGTTCAGCATTCTCGTTATCAGTTACAATCGTTGAGAGCAAATGGGGATGTAAGCTTGATTCTTTCCAATTCCCCTCCAGACAGTCCTAACACTGATGATATCATAGCCATAATCGACTATGTGTGTGGTTATGCTTGCAAAGATAGCGAACCCACTGGTGCAACTTCTGATCTCTTTAAGGACATGGTAAATGCTGTTGATGCAGCTGATGCAGACCAAGTGACAGGTAAGTCAGTGTGTGCTAAGATGCTGATAAAGACCGTGGGAAGACGAGATATCAGTGGACCGGAGGCATCCTTTGAGCTGAGTGGCCTAGCACTTTGGCGATGTAGCCGTCCATTTACTTATTTGTCAATGTCGGGGTCAAGGAGACTTGAACGTGATGGTGAAACTGCAACTCGCAGCACCCCACTGGATAAGTACCTTGCACGACCACGAGATGAGCACTGTTCTTGGTACCACTTTGCATCGAGGAACGGTAATGTCCCTGTTGTAAGTGGTGGTTCTACACACGCAACATGGCCACTGAATGAGGACTACTGTAGGATTATGCTCCTGCTACACTGGCCAAGCTGGTTTGACATCCAAGAAGTGAAGGGGGATGCTCAATCTTGGATTGATCGCTTTAAGGACTTTTTTGCAAGTGATGACTGTCCAACATTTGTAAAGGCCCAAGTTGCTAAGGCACAGCGTTATGCAGACCACCCACAAGAACCAGTATTTGAAGAAGATGAGGAAGATGATGCTGTCGAAGCAGAAGAACAACCAGACGGGGTGGATGTATATGCAGGGCAGAACCAAATATATGAGGGTGTAGAGAGGGACTTTGATTATGATGATGGTTGGGAGGACTATGACTAGAGTAGTACCCGTGTCATTCTTCCTGAAGGAGAAGACCCAACAAAATGGCTTCAAGAAAGTATTAAAGCAGATGATGAACAGCAGACAGAAAGTGCAGACCTTGATTTACCTCAGGTGTGTCCATTATCTCTAAATGAAAATCAGAAAGCCATAGTGAGTCTAGTTTTGCTTGCCCTGTACAACTTTGTTGAAAACACTGAATATTACCATCCACTGCGGCTTGTTGTCTCTGGAACTGTTGGTACAGGAAAGTCATATGTCATCAAGTGTCTCCAGAGGTTAGTGCGGCAAGTTTTTGAAGCCAATGATGCAATACAGGTGATAACTCCAACGGGGAATGCTGCCTATCTTGTTCACGGCAGTACTGCTCACAGTTTTCTTGGAGTACCAACAGGTGGAAGGTCTGGCAATGAGTTGACTGTAGCTACAGGTCCCTTACTAGAGAAAATTCAGAAAAAGTGCGAAAATCTGAAAGTTCTGGTTGGTGATGAGCGATCAATGTTTGGACGTACAACAATGGGCTGGATGGAACAGCATGCACGTTATGCAATGAACAAAGGAGCCAATGCAGATGACTTATGGGGAGGGATTCCTGTGGCAGTGTTTATGGGAGATGATGTTCAGCTTCCTCCTGTGTGTGACACCCCCGTGTACATCTCAGATTGTCGTAGTGCACCATCTAACCACGGTCGCTTGGTTTGGACAATGTTTGATAGTGCTGTTGAGCTTACTCAGATTATACGGCAGAATGAATCTGAACAACAGCTGAGAGACGTGCTGATGTCACTAAGAAATTATACGACAACACCCCAGCAAATCCATTGGCTACAACAGTTTCAATGGCACAATCTCCGCATGTCGCATGGCCCAGAACTCCTTGCTAGGATGGATGAGCAAGGACTGTATGTATTTCCCACGCACCGTCTTGAATGGCAGCGTAATAAAACAAAGCTGCTTGAGTGTAACAGACAGCCAAACCACCCAGTAGCAAAGATCAAGGCAGTTGACAATGGCGGACATGCAGTGAAGGCCGACAGTCATAAGGCGGGAGGATTGTTACCTCTACTGTATCTTTGCCGTGACAGCAAAGTCATGCTGGTGGTTAACTTAAAGGCCGATTGGGGTTTGTACAATGGGGCAGTAGGCACAGTCGTAGATATTGTGTACAAAGATGGCCGCAGACCTACTGATGATCCTGCTCCTCTACCTGATGTGGTTCTGGTGAGGTTTCCAGGATACAGGGGGCCACCATACATTAATGAACATCCGACAGTTGTGCCAATTGTACCGGTAAGTCGTTCTACTGAATGCGCATGCCGATGCAAGCGTCTGCAGGTTCCATTGCGACTGGCATGGAGAACAACAATCCACAAATGCCAAGGTATGACTGTGGGCACCGGAGAAGCATTCAGGTATGTAGTGGTTCACCCTGGGGACCATGGCTTTGAAGCCAGAAACCGAGGAGCTCTATTTGTGGCATTTTCAAGAGCAAAATCGGCAGGTGGGGAAGGAAGAGATCCTGATTTTGCTTTTTATGAAGATGTTCTGATAAACAATGACAGATTCAGACCTAGGCCTGTGGACACTCCAACTACAAGAGCTAGAGCAGTGGAGATTGAGAGACTGCATGTCTTAGCAACTCAGTGTCGACAGAGAAGGGTGTTAGCCCCAGCAAATAGGGAGGAAACATTTCTCAGACTCGTAGAGTGGGCTCAGTCTGAAGATCGTCATTGAAACATGTGGTCTACTGTCGACAAAGGTAATAATTGTTTGAGAGATGAAGGCCTTAGCATGGTGGTGTCTTGTTTGCAATCATAATTTATCTTCAAGACATTTGCCGTAATGCCTATGTTGTAATGAATGATATCCAAGCATGGCCAATAACAGTGCAGTTATGCTGTAATCAGCCTGTGTGGCTGAGGGCCTTTGTGGCTATGGATAACAAATAAAAGTGCCGTTATGCTGTAATTAGCCTCTGTGGCTGAGGGCCTTTGTGGCCATGCATAAAAAATGAACAGGCCGTTGCTGTAATCAACCTGTGTGGACAAGGGTTTACTATGTGGCGAGGCCTAACAAATATACATGCTCTTAAATTGATGTTGGGCTAAGGGCTTGTGTTGAATGGGTTATTACTCCAAAAGCTGAAAGAGCCATTTCTTCAGGCAAAAAGTAATTGCTTGCAATAATTTCATTGTAGTAATATTGTTTTGCTAAATCTGCTTACTCTATTTAACTTACAGTAAAACCTGCATGTTTGATGAACCTACTTTTGGAAATACAGTGAACTCTTCCCTTGCGTACACCTCGCTATAACTCAAAACTGAGACCCTGATGATACCGACAGTAGCTTAATCCCAAGCAAAAATAAATTACAGAAGTTTGACTATAATTAACTCCCACTGCTACAGACTCTCACTAATGAGGACACCAACTCAAGCCCCCTACATTTTCCCCTATAAAGGGAGTTGACTGTATGCCAAAGAAGGTTTTTTGTACTTTCGATGGTTATTGGCAATATTTACGCATACATGCAGTAGATTTAATTGTAATGTAGTCTTCAAGCACCAGAAAAATAATTAATGTGTTTCCTCCTAAAATCCTTAGTTCTCTCTGGTTGGAAAGTTAATCATATAATAACCTGCTTTTTCTTTGTTGAGTTAAAACATGTAGGTTCTGGTGTTTTTGTTTTTTTAAAATGAACCATTTCTACTAGAAGGGAGGGTTTTTTAAGTAAACCACTACTTTTACATGCATGTTGGTTTTTACTGTAGTTTATTTATTACTGATTATTAAACTTCATTGTAGTGCCATTCCCTCAATAATGAAAATTTTTTCCTTTTTATCTGCATGGTGTATTTTTCTGTTATAAACATTTCATTTTAATTTATTACATGTACGTGCCAGAGAAATGTCTGAGGGGGGTTTCAATTTGCTAGTTTACACCTTGCATATACAACAGGGTCAGTATTTAATTAACAAAATATAGTAAAGTTAAGTATCAGTCATTAGTAATAGATGAATATTGTAAACACCAGGGCCGGGTTGTTCAAAGCTGGGTTAAGATAACCTAGGGTTAGTGCAAAATTTGAATTCAGATGTGAAAGCTTAAGAAGTAGATTCAATTTAATTCTTCTTATCAACAAGTTGATGATTGAATGCTCTTAAGAATAACAGAGAAAACTATCCGAGAAAATGCTTTTAAACAAAGAAAAAGAAACCACGGTTAAATTTAACCCTGGGTTAAGCGCTAATCGGCCTTCGAATAACTGGGCCCTGTTGTAAAAAATTCTATGTGATCGTTCTTGTAACTAATCAATAGCTAGGTATGGTAAATGTAAAGAATACCAACGACTTATTGAAGTAAAAAAATATTATGATAACAACTACAGAGAAATTAATTGCTCACAACTTCACAGTAAGTTTTTCAGAACATTGTACCTGTTCATCAAGCAGATGGTCTGATCTTCTGGATTTATTCTCCTGAACTGCTGATTCCATAAACAATCTTTAGCATTCAATTCCGTAAACAATGATGACATGTATACTAAGCATACAGTGGTTATCCCCACATGAACAGCTTCAAGTGAAAAATCATGACGTCTATGCCTTTGCTCAAAGTGACCAGTCCCAATGGTATTACTACAGAAATTCTAATGGCTGGTGCTCCAGGTATGTCATCATCATTACCAAGATTAATCAAGCATGTACTGTATCGATAACAGTTTCATTTCATCAGCTTGGACGCTATAGACATTACATAGATTATGTGCATGGCCACAGTTTCAAAAACTCATAATTGAGAAGTATATACATACTGAAATCAGAACCTACTGTGGCAATTGGGGAATGACCACATGAATGGCTAACTACTTAAAACAGGCTTTCTTTTCACAAATTATGGCAAAGGTTGCATCATAACTCTGAGGATATATTCTCTGCAATTATCTACATTCTGCAGTTCCAGTATATGACAATCATGAATTCATTATTTTCTTGTGTGCATTCTTTGGTACCATGGATAAATTAATCTCCCCTTGCTGGAAAACAGTATTGATGGTCATTGTCAATATCCCAGTCTTAAGCGATGGCATTCCATAAGGCTCAATTCTTGCAGTGTTATTGTTCATGGATTTACAAAATGATCTTCCACCGTGTTTAAGATAGATAGATAGATAGATAGATAGATAGATAAATCGTTTATTAAAAAAGAAACACCTCGCAGTCCGAAGACTGAATTACGTGTATAATATACAAGTTATAGGTAAAATGGATTTAAAAAACCATAATAATAAAAATGCACAAATCTAACAAAAACATTTCACTTAGGATAACCTTGTGTTAGGAAAATATAGATACTTAAACAAATTTATTTATATTCTTAGGCTATGGTGATAAGTCAACTGTTAATAGTTATGATGATGACACACTGAATCATCCTCTTTGGCTTCTCCCACTATTCTGGAGAGTACTTTACAGAGAGAACATCACCAAGTCCTACAAGAATATTATCATCCTTCAAAAGCAAAATGCTTATCAATATCCCAATACCGTCTCTGTCCTGTTCCCTTTACATCACAACATCACGGAAAACCATATTGACGACTTAATCAACAGAATACTTACCTTGCAAAATTGGAATATTTTACACCATAACAATAAACCTCTCACTCAAATAGTGGAAGCTGTTGTATACATTTTGGATTAATTCAATAATGTGATATGTAGCAGCTTGGTTTATGGCTGCTGACCATTTGAAAACATAAACGGATTAGCAACTGATGCAGGGATGGAAGCGGAGTAACGTTGAAAAGACTGATCCAGTTACTAATCACACAGGTGAAACTCAGCTTTCTGCAAATTAATGCTGTGGTATATACAAGAAAGTCAATGGGGAGAACTTGTTTATTGGTGGTATCCTCACAAGATAAACAGAGCTAGCTGTATGCAAAATACACAAAGAACGGACATAATCTTTTACGTGTAACCAAGATACGAACAAGACATAGATGGAGCATATACCCTGACAATATTATTTACTTTAAGACCACGGAATGGTATGCCAGTAGATATAAGGATAAAGGAGATGTTTACTTCCTTTTTGTAACGGGATCTTATTTAATTCTCGGTACCCGTGTTGTGTTACGCGCTAGTTCAATGTTCATAAAGGTTCAATTGACCAAAAGGATCGCTTTCTTCCAACTTCTTTATTCCTTTGGTCTTTACACTGAAGCGAAGCGGTCACCTGAAATGATTACGTTAAGAAATAGTCTAAGTATTGTTACGTTCACAGCCTGATCATAATTATAATTGCTCAATGCGCACGTGGTACATGTAATGAAACTTAACAGCACAAGAAACTAGCGACAATCTCAATGTAGAATTACAGACTAATAAACTATCAAACTAAATCAAGTGTAAATTATTTCTCACCAACGTTCGCGGGTAATCACGTTCCGAAAATTTCCGTTTTGATGTACAACTTTTCTTTGATCTTTCTCACAAGGGGTCTTAGATGAAACTGAAATGCGAGCTACATATATGCTTAACTAAAAGCGTCACTGAAGTTACGTCAATCAAAACTGAAATAATTCCACAGCTTTACCGGAAGCTGTTACATGGCTCCCCTAAATTAATTCCTTAATTTATCGTAATTCTGTGCTAATTTATTGCAAATAAGAACAGAAACTTCCTTATTGTTCGGCTTATTAATGGTTTTAAAGTCCAAGGTCCATTAATACTGGATTCTCCGGTCTTTACTCATCTTCTGCAGACATCAGCAACACCAGTTTGTGGATAGGCCTTTCCAAAGTTGCTAAGGGCTGGCTTCTCTTTCCGCTCGATGCTAGGTTCCGGTTGCCAACTTCAAGCTTCACTTTGCGTACCAGTCCATCTTCATCCGGCAGAGCCTCAACAATACGGCACACTCTCCACTGGTTTCTAGGTACGTCATCTTCCTTAATGATAACGACATCATTTACTTGGAGATTTTTCCTGGGTTTGGTCCACTTTTGTCGTTCTTGCAAAGAAAGGAGAAATTCCTTTTTCCACCGAAGCCAGAATTCATTTGTGAGGTGCTGCACACGTCGCCACCATTTCTTTGAGTAGAGGTCGGCAGACTTGAATATCCCTGGCGGAGGTACCACAACCTTTGTCTTCAAAGTAAGGAAGTGATTTGGGGTCAGCGCTTCTGCAGATCCTGGTGATGTGATGCTTTCTGCTGTTAGGGGTCGACTATTAACCACTGCCTCTGCTTCGCACATGAAGGTACGTAAAGCTTCATCATTCATTTGCTGACCGTTGCTTTCTAGCAGGGCTGAGAGCACACTCCTAACGCTTCGAATCTGGCGCTCCCAGATTCCACCCATGTGGCTGGCAGAAGGGACGTTAAATTTGACTTCAAACCAATCACAGTTTTCTTTCAACATCTCTACTTTCACTTGATCTCGATCCATTTCGGCTAGCGCTTCCTTTAATTCTCTTCGTGCTCCAATGAAGTTCGAACCATTGTCGCTACGCATCTGGCGCACGGGACCACGTCTGCATATAAAGCGGCGAAGAGCGTTAATGTACGAGTCCGTTTCCAAAGAGTTGGCTACTTCTAGGTGAATCGCTCTTGTGACTAGACATGTGAATAGAACTCCATACCGCTTGAGTTCCTTGCGTCCTTCTTTCACGTACCAAGGGCCAAAATAGTCCACTCCACAGTATGTAAAAGGAGGGGTAGGTGTTAGCCTGTCCTCTGGAAGATCCGCCATTTTCTGCTCTTGTACCTTTGCTCTGAGTCTCCTACAGGTAACGCATTCGTGGATCATTCTAGAGACCACTGTACCACCACCTATGATCCAGAAGCTTGAAGACCGGATCTCATTGAGGGTGATCCCCTTTCCTTGATGCAGGGCTTTCTCATGGCAGTGACTGGCTAGGATCTTGGTGATGTGACCTTGTCCTGGTAGGACAACAGGGTGCTTTGTGTCTTGCGATAGGCTTGCTTGTCTGATGCGACCACCAACTCTCACCAGATCATTCAGATCTCGAAATGGATCTAAACGAAAGAGTGGGCTTGATCCCTTTGCTTCTCCCCTTGTGGTCGGGTTCTTCAGTTTGCTTATTTCTTCCTTAAAAGCCTCCTTCTGTACATGTCTGATTATTTCTCGTTCTGCTGCATTTAACTCTTCTACGTTTACTGAGTTGTACTCGCGTGCTGCAGATCTTGTCTTAACTCCTTCTGTAGTCATCTGGTTTCCACGAACTTGATTCAGTAGAATTCTTAGATACCGCAAACACACTGCTACTGCGCGCTTCGTTCTAAACCAGCTTGAAAAGCTTTCCAGGTGTTGAAGCAGGGTGGCGGGTTCTTCCTTGTTCGAAACGCTTGTGGCTAATGATGATGCTTTCTTTACTTCTTTGTCGTCTAGCTGGAGGGGTTCGGGTGCACTCTTATTAAAGTCCCTCCAGTTGCCATGGTGTTCCCACAGAAAGGAAGGTCCTTGTAACCATCTTGAAGATTGCAGGAGGTCTTTGGGACTGAGACCACGAGAAGCGTCGTCGGCGGGGTTGTTTTTTCCGTCAACGTAATGCCACTGTTGTGGTAGGGTCCGCTCCCTAATCTGTTGCACTCGGTTCGCAACGAACGTATGGAAGCGGCGTGCATCGTTCTGGATGTAGGCCTGGACCACTTTACTATCGGCCCAGAACACTTCTTCTAGTTCATCATATTGGAGCTCTCGTCTCAGCATGTCGCTAACTCTGACGGACACCACGGCGGCCGTTAGCTCAAGGCGCGGTATAGTGATCGGCTTTAAAGGAGTCACACGTGCTTTCCCCATCACCAGTGAGCAGTTAACTTCGTCGCTTGTGTCTACCAAACGGAGGTAAGAGCATAGGCGTACGGGCAATTTTTTCCAGGGGGGGCGGTAATCCATTTGCCCAAAAAATTCTTGCAAGTTGCCCAAATTTTTACAAAACAGTCGAAAGGACACTAGGGCCATGCAACAAAATAGGCCGTACTGGCATATGAAAGTGGCTCGATACAGTTTTTCAGAGTCAATACCTGCCAAGTTTGAGCATAAACTACGTCGCCACAAACAAGCATTTGGAAAAAATTGCCACCACAGTTGTATTAGATAAAGAGGGAAATTTGTCATGATCAGGATTGCAATGACATCGGAGCTGTCATAGCAACGAAATGACGCCATTACCTATTATACTTGCAGCAATATTTCTCACTGGGAACTGTTCTTACAAAATCGTTCAGGGAAGCTCTTTCCTCCAATAGTCGCCTCGATGTTCGTGAAGTTAAAACGGAACTGTAAGAGCGTTATCGAGATATTTTGGGATGAAGTTTTTATAGTTAAAAATAAGGTAAAAAAGGAAAATCTTGATGTTTAGAAAACGGAGTTTCAATCTTATTAAAAACGTGTATGAAAGATCATGGAGATAGCTCCTGCCAATTGCTATAAGGAAGGATTTGATTAGCGCTCGATCTTGTTAGGGGTTTCGTAAACATTTCGGTCTACTTAAACAAATTAGTGAATAATTTTTAAACCCTCGATAGATTTTTTTAAGAAAATTATGATTCTTCTCGTAATTCAAACTGAGAATTAGTCAGCCACTTCACTTTCAGACCCATTGCTGAAGCGTGTTCTGCCACACACTGTTCTAGGAGCGGAGGTGATTCTAGAAAGTTATGCGGAAGTTTATTCTAATCAATTCATGACTGGAAATAGCCCACTCCAACTAGTACAGTGAAGTACAGTGACCAACAACAACAACAACAAAATCAGCATATGATACCCTTCCCTTATAACCAGAAACTCATCACGTGCTAGGCAACCACTGTCTCGTGTGAACGTAACTGAATTATTACGCCGACTTCTGGTTAAAATAGAAAATATTTATGTCTTCAAAATATAATAATAATAAAAAACATGGAAACGTCTTTAAAAACTGGCTTTGCCCAAGTTTTCTCTTGCTGCCCAAAAAATCTGAGTTGCCCAAACTTTGGGGGGGCTGCAGCCCCCCTCGCCCCCCCGGCCCGTACGCCTATGGGTAAGAGCACTGGCCATATCCTTCGGTGCGTGCATCCGAGAAGTGATGTAGCTCGATCTTCTTGAGGCCGTTCATTCCCGTTAGCTTGAAGCATCTTGGAACTTCCATCGTCTCTAACAGGGGAAGTTCGTTTCTCCACATCTCCCACTGCGTTCGTAGTTCATCGGGTATAGCGTCGTCCCAGTCTAAGTTTTCCTTGCATAGCAGCTGTAGTATTCTTTTGCCTCGGAACAGAAAGGGGGAAGCAAACCCAAGCGGGTCGTAGATTGAGCTTACTGTCGATAGGATGCCACGCCTCGTCAGTGGTTTGTCTTTAAGGGTGATGCGGAACTTGAAAACGTCGTTCTCAATGTTCCATTCCACGCCAAGTACGCGCTCGGGAGGAAGTAGGTCGCAGTTTAGGTCAATTTCTTTGATCTCTTTTGCACGTGACTCTACGGGTATGGACTCGACAACCTCTTTGCTGTTTGACGTGAATTTGTGAAGTTTGAAACCGCCTCTCATGCACATCTCAGTGGCGTTCTTGATCAATTTGGTAGCCTCTGGTACCGTTGGGACTGACCTTAACCCATCGTCAACGTAAAAATTTTCCTTAATGAAAGAGGCTGCTTCAACTCCTAGGTCGTCTTTACTATCATCAGCGGCAGTTCTTAGTGCTAGATTAGCACAGCCAGGAGAAGAGGTGGCACCAAACAGGTGTACAGTCATTCGATACTTTGTTGGTTCCTTTGTGGTGTCTCCTTGGTCCCACCAGAGAAAGCGGAGAAGGTCGCGATGCTCCTCATTGACGTGGACCTGGTGGAACATACCCTCGATATCACAGGCGAATGCCACAGGTTCCTGTCTGAAACGGCACAGTACACCAATCAGCGTGTTTGTCAGATCAGGTCCTTGTAGGAGATGGCGATTAAGAGAATGGCCCTGGAACTCTGCTGAACAGTCAAAGACGACGCGCAGTTTCTCCGGCTTTTTAGGGTGATACACCCCATGATGAGGAATATACCACGCTCTCTCATACTGATTTGGAGCCTTCTCTGCATGGCCGTCTGCTATCATCTTCTCCATGAATGTTACGTAATCTTGCTTGTACTTTGGGTCGTTTTCAAGTCTTCTCTTTAACTGCTTCAATCTAGCTTCAGCAAGTTTTCTGTTGCATGGTAAGCGGACGTTTTCGTCGGGAAGCGGTAGGGGGGTTTCATAGTGTCCGTTATCTGCCTTGTGAATGCCGTCAACGGTTATATTCATAAACTTTAGATCTTCTTGGGACATTGTTAAGTTAAGGTCTTGCGTCTCCGAAAAGTCCTGTTCAAACATTCTCTTTATAGACGATGGAGCTAAGATTTCTTTGCAGCTCTGTAAAGGGACAAACAGGCCAGTGGATTGTTCATTACCTACTTCCTTTGTTGCGGTGCAATAGCACTCGGCTCCTTCCCCAGTGCCGTCTGTTCGGTTTCCGTGGCCCTTTGCTCCTACCACCCCCCATCCACGTATCGTTCGTATTGCGTAAGGGTCGTTTGATTTTCCAGGTACTACAGATCTTGGCTTTAAGGCACGCGCACAGTTGTTACCAATCAGTAATCCAATGCTCAACTGCTCATCATACGGCGGTATCTCGTCTGCAATTGTCTTCAGATGCTCGTGCTTACGGGCGGTTTCAGGGTGAGGAATCTGTCCACGCAGGCCTGGTATAAGATTTCTTGTGTACGCTTTGGGGAGGGGTATATCAACCTGACCGTCGAAGCGTGATACGATCAGCCCTTCAATTTTCTGTGTGTCAATGTTCTCTACGGCGTGCATGGTACCCAGCTCTAACTTTACGGCAGGACCGGTTACCCCAAGGCTTTTCGTTATGTCGTCTGTAATGAAACAGGTATCGCTTTGGTCGTCTAACACGGCATATACTTTAACTCGGCGATCTGGGTCGTCCTTGTGGTGGATCAACACCGGGAGAATCATGGAGGTTGTAGTGTCACTACAGCTCACACAGTTATTCGTGGCCTTTACGGTTTCCTTTGCCTTTTCTTCGTTTTTCTGTTCCGGCAAGAGGCGATGCAAAACGGTTGCATGTGGTTTCTTGCACAACTCGCACAGGGTCTTACGTTTACATTGTCTTGCTGTATGGCGAGGGCCGAGACAGGAAGAAGCATAATCCTTTAGACATGCAAAGGTCTTGTCTTTCCTTGACTGTCTTTTCTAGAAAGTTCTTGCATGTTACGAGACTGCGTCTTCCTTTGCACAACGGACAGAAACTCGCTTTCTCGGGATCTTCACGAGAGGATTCGTCGCTCAGATTGAAATGGGTGGTGCCTCGTCCCCTCTTCTTATCTTTTCTTTCGGAGTTCCATTTCGCTTTGTCAGCGGAGTGGTTCCTTTCTCTCTCGAGTTCTTTCCTTGTTGAGGTCAGAGCATCATGCGAGAACACAGGATGATTGGCGTCGAGGGATGATTCTTGAGTAAACTCAACGAAATTTGCAAAGGTGTATTCGCCGTACCTCGCCTCTACTTTCTTCGCATTTTCTCTCCACTTGTTACTGTAGTGGTTGGGTAAGCGGGCCGCGAGCTCTCTAATCGTGGAATAACTCTGGAGTTCCTTTAGGTACTTGACGGATTTCATAGTTTCTTGAGTCATGACAAAGAAGTCGCTGAATTCTTGGAGTTCTGTACTGGTCACGCAGGGCGGCCAGTTTCTTAGTTTATCCCTGTAGGCTTCGTAGATTCTGAAGGGGTCTCCGAAGCGTTCTTTCAGTATTTTTCTAGCTCTCTTATAAGCGTCTTCTGTCCGCAGTCCTAACAAGCCGCTGATCGTCTTTTGTGCAGCTCCGCTGGTGTACTCGCGAAGATAATAGAGCTTGTAGTTGGGAAGAACGACTTGGTCTTCTATCAGTGCGTCAAAGGCGTTTTCCCATTTTGGATACTGTAAAATGTTTCCGTAAAATACTGGGGGCTTCGGAACTGGGACGGTCATCCTTCGTAGCAGTTCAACTTGCGTTTTCTGAATTTTAGCGTTCTCTTCCTGAATGCGCCAAAGCTGAGAACTATATTGCTCGGAGGATTCAGTCGTCGCTGCCGATTGTACGACGTCTCGGGGAACAAAGGCGGGCGTGTTAACGTCGAGTCGCAAGGGAAATTTAAGCGAACTTCTTGTGGTTGTACTCGAGATTTGTGCGTTTTCGTCGCATGATTGAGGTGGCGTCGTAGCCGGAAACTCTTTATCTTGTCCATTAGATTTCTCAGGGCTACTTGTATCCCCTTGAGGTTGAATAGGGGAATTGAAGGCGGTGTCCTTTGGCTGCCTTTGTTTTTCTGTTGGGTCCACAGAATTTGATGCTTTTTGTAGAGTTATGGTGTCGTTCAATTCGGATTGTTGAAGTATTTTCTGAATTGCTTCAGCCGCGGAAAGTTCTCCATGTAGCTTTTCTTCCTCATTTAGACGCTCTAGCTCCTTTTCTTGCTGTTTTAATTCGTCTCGCCGCCTGTCGATTTCCTGGAGCCTTTTCAGAGAATCTAATTTCGCTTTGAACTTTGCAGTTTCGATTGCCGCGCGCTTTGAAGAGGAGGTTGAAGACGATCGAAACGATGATGGAGATTTTTTGGAGCGCTGTGATCTTTGCGAGAGGAGTTCGACTCTTTCTATTTCTTGGTCCTTTATTCTTATTTTGATGTCTGCTAAGCACTCCAATGCGGCATCATTTAACGCGACATATCGGTCATGTTCCCTTTGTTCTCTTTCATTGAGCTCTAATCTAATTAGCAAATCAATCAAGTTTTCATGTACCGTCTTCAAGTTGTCCAGTTCAGCTTGTAAACCGTCTTTGGAAGCGTTAAGTTTTACTAGATCCGCTGGTTCTCGTAAGGATTCATAGGCCGCATCTATGCGCGATTGTACATCTTTCGCTGCTCTTTCTTGTTTCTTTGCACCGATTTCTAGGTCAAATTCTAAGCCTCTTTCGGTGCAGTTTCTACTGCGACGTTCCGATCGTTCTTCACATTCTTTCGCATCGATGTGGCTATTTTCTTTACTTTCTTTGCTGTAACCATGTGCACCTTCAAATGTGTTAGCTTCTTCGCTATTTTCTACTTTATCGGAATCCATTATCTAATTCCAGTTCATAACTTGTCATGTGAATTTCCTTTCAAATGATTTGAGTTCTTTGAGTTCACTTAACCCTCGTTGTTGACTGTAACGGGATCTTATTTAATTCTCGGTACCCGTGTTGTGTTACGCGCTAGTTCAATGTTCATAAAGGTTCAATTGACCAAAAGGATCGCTTTCTTCCAACTTCTTTATTTCTTTGGTCTTTACACTGAAGTGAAGCGGTCAACTGAAATGATTACGTTAAGAAATAGTCTAAGTATTGTTACGTTCACAGCCTGATCATAATTATAATTGCTCAATGCGCACGTGGTACATGTAATGAAAATTAACAGCACAAGAAACTAGCGACAATCTCAATGTAGAATTACAGACTAATAAACTATCAAACTAAATCAAGTGTAAATTATTTCTCACCAACGTTCGCGGGTAATCACGTTCCGAAAATTTCCGTTTTGATGTACAACTTTTCTTTGATCTTTCTCACAAGGGGTCTTAGATGAAACTGAAATGCGAGCTACATATATGCTTAACTAAAAGCGTCACTAAAGTTACGTCAATCAAAACTGAAATAATTCCACAGCTTTACCGGAAGCTGTTACACTTTTTAAGTTTTAACGTGATAAGATGAATGCAGTCACCAATGCTCTGAGTTTTATGACTCTTGTTTTTTGCTTGTAGTGTAAAAAGTTACATCTAGATT
>CALNXK010000013.1:52500-87500 GCA_942486035.1 Porites lobata | reverse complement strand
AGTAACTTTAATGTTACTTATTATAGATATAAAATACGTTTTGGCCATGTTTGCTGGAATTTGTAGCATCATTGTCACTCTTTCCTGTTGGAAGAAAGACAAATAATTTTCATTAGTTACTAGCTATTATTTAGCAAGGTAATGGCATACAGAGATAATAAACGGTCCAAAAATGTGTAGTATTTTAAAAAAGGAATTTAATAGTCAGGTCATATAATGGGAAGAGCTAGGGTAGAATAAATCCAAAGCAGGCCGGTAAATCATTGAAAAAAATTTCAAGTGGTTTGTTTTATATAATAGTGAAGAACCACAAACTCACAAGTCAGATTGTAAAATGTAATATGCCAAACTATTTTGTCTTTAAAGTGTTCGAAATTAACTTTTCAACTAGGTCATCCACAAGGGAACCATTTTTCCAGCTGTAGGCATCCAAGGTGAAATGTAGGTGGCAAATGAAACTAAGGCAGACTAAAAGCGGACACTCGTAAAAGACATTAGAGTGATTTTTGCATGACCTTGAAATATGGTTTCAGTTAGTGCTCACTATTTCTTTTATAAGCCAATCAGTGAGAAGATCAACACATGATTTCTTTGTTTTCTTTTTCAAAGAAAACCCTAACACGGAGAAGGCAGTGTTTGATTGGTCAATCATGTCGCAGTATGACATCAAACCTAAGAATTAAGTAATTTTTAGAAAGTAATTGCAGGGCATCAAATTTTTTCACCCATTGGCAAGCGTTTGCATCATCAACCAAAAAGCATGCCCATTTGTATCCCTTTGATAAAACAATCAAAAGGCTTTATGTTCTTTGTTCGTTGTTCTGTTTTGTTTGTGCGTTTTCATTTCAAGGTCATTTGAAAGTCGCTCTTTTATGGAATGCTTGTGGCTCACTAATACATGGCATAGTGTAGTGTTCAATTCAAGACTGTATTCAGCAATACAAGGGGTATTGCACAATATGTGAAAAATGTCAAAAGAATGAACCACCATAAACTTCTGATTATAAACAACCCCCCCCCCATTTGTAGGCCCATCTACAAGTAAACAAAAAAGTACACGTGGTTAATAACCCCTTGCCTAGGTACTATTGAAATGAATTCAACTTTTAACCAAATTTTGGAAGCTTAAAAAAGCATTGCAATTCAAAAAGTATTTTGATCAGCACTGCAGCAGATCTTGTTTTGAAACACTTTTTTTAGTGTTGTTATAACCTGCAACCAACCCCCCTCCTCCCCCTCTGCTGTCTATAAACCCTTTCAAAACACTTAACTAAGTTGTATAAGCCCAGTGTTTGTAATCAGGCGTTTACAGTATACATGTATGAAGATGTAACTTGAGTTTGCAGAAAAGTGCAGGCGTACTCTCAGTATTTTAATCATGGACATTTCTCTTAAAACAGATAAATATTTTACCCTTGTTGCTGGGCTTGCGCCTAGGGGTGGGGCACATGTTTTTCTTGTGGCCCCACCCACCACAATTGAAGCACTGAATGTGTATGTCCGCAATTGAAGCAAAAAGTTACCATTAACATATTAATCATAGTTATAAAAAAAATTATCTAGTCTGATTGGGCTGACTATCAGCTGTCCTGATCTTACCATTAATATATGGATTGGAAGTACACATCATGTATCAGTACTGGATTGGATGATAGTACATACCCTTGAATGGGTTTTCTATTCACTGTGATTAAAAAGCTTTCAGAATATTTGTGAGGTCCTAACCATCAAAAGGCTTTAAACATTATAAACTTCGGTATACCCATCATCATTTGTTATTAAGACAACTTCACTTATTTATACATTTATAGATGACGTTAGACTGCACTTGTTCCTGTTACAATTATTATTTATCACTGTATAGCCCTAATGTAACATAGTCACCCCTAATACACCCCTTACCATGCAGTTCATCATCCCGAATTTGGGAGGGGCACACATGGGATGTGTGCCCCTTACCTTCGCACCTGTAACACCCTGTTAAGAAAAACAGATTATTACAAGTTAAGGTTTGTAGAGGTTGTAATAAAATGAACAAAGGAGCCTTATAGAAGCGTTTTTTGTAATTTTCTGTTCAGTTCTACTTATGATGGGCGTTCAACGCACTTAACAATTAATATTTGGGTTTAACACCATAGGTGAGAAAAAACTAACTAGTGCTCTTAAGAACCGGTTCAATGTATGACTGACTGTAAGGTGCAAAATACTATATTATGCATTAGCGAAACATTTCCGAATCACCCTCCTTGGCGGAATTCCAATTGCTAATACGGTAAAGGATAGAATCAAGTTGTGAATTTTTTAAAAGATAAAATGAACTGGCAAAACAGTCTAAAACAATTGTGGTAGTTAAAATAACGTGAAACTATCTATTTGTTGTACAAGTAAAGAAAAGTTAAATACAAGTAAAGGGAAAAACTTGGTCAAGTTGAAGAAGTTCACTTTACAATTTCCCCCTTATATTGTTAAATACTAAAGTGAGACCTGTTTCGTTGTATTAATATGCCTTGAAGTTAAGTGTCTTAAACTCTTTTGGAGACGAATTTTTTGGAAGCACCGCCTGCCTGAAGATCCACCAAGTCAACTTCCGCTTGATGTGCGTCCCTCAAAAAGGTCTAATTCTTTAAGGTTTATTTGAAACTCCGGACGTATCTATCACTTACTCCTTCCTCTTCCTCTTGCTCCTCCTCTATCTCTTCCTCTTCTTCGGCTACTAGCACTTGCCACTGAACCGGCTACGAAAAAGTTTTTAAAAATTGTTAAAAACGTTCATTGATGAGAATTCTGCTAAAAATATACATTTTATAGGAGTGTATACTGGAAAGAAAAGGAAACGACTTCAAAAGGTCTACAAAAGACCAAAAAAGGGAATCTTATCTCTTACCGTCAGACCTATCTTCCGACATCTAGTGGGAGGCACAACCAATTATGAAAAAAATATAAAAATTAAATGAAAACATTAACCTTAAGAGATGCAATGTCATTGGAAACACTTAAAGGGTAATACATAGCCAAGACAGCACATTATTCAATTCTCAAAACGTTATACTTTATGAGTTTAATATGGGAAAGAAATATACTCGCTAGGAACGGTTGAAAGCCCGTTTTACGAAGTTATAACTTTCTCTTACGGCTTCGTCCAAATGTTCCTCGCTAGAAGTCCAATTTGCTCACTAAAAAAAAAGTATATAAATTGTAGAAAACTGTAAATGGAGAGAAAAAACTGAAAAAGGCCAACGACAGTGAATTGTCGTTTCTTCAAAATGACCTCGTGTAAGAAACTTCCAGCTTGTGAGCTTATTTTAATTAAAGCTTACCTAGTTGCTTCAGCCATTTTTAATCTAGAAATGGAAAATTATAAGAAAGAGTTTCAGTTTCAGACTAAGACGAACGAACGCTCTTTTTGCATCTCAGGTTCATAATATTTTGGCTGATTAGATCTCTCATCTAGAGATCCAACGTTTTAAATAACCAGCAGGATCTCCATCCACGGTTTTTGCAGTTAATTTTATTCCCTTTTTTTTGTGATGCAAACATACTATTATGGCATTTCAAAATGGCGCATGGCACGCTCGGCATGCATGATGCTATTGTCACGTTTCAAGATGGCGCAGATGTGACACCAACATACTGACGACACCAACAATCTATTTTGTTGTTTCCTCACGTCCGGAATATGCACAGGCCGCCCACAAACACACAGAGCAGCCAACGACTCAATTAGAAAGCGTATCCTTCGTTGACACAGTAATAAGAATAATAATAAACTTATAATAATACTAATAGTAAAGCAAATATTTAGCTGTTGTGTAGAGGACTCAGATACATAATATTTGGCTTCCTGATTTATAGTCAACGGGATAACCGAAGGATTTTTTAATGCATTTTTTGGAAAGAAAGGGAAGTTTGACACCACATCCAAGGGGCAAAACATCACACTTTGACTAGTCTCCCAAGCAACTATTTCTATAACACCTTAAAGACTAACATCATCCTCAACGTTTCCTCCACTTTTTCCTTTAAACGAGCACTTGAGTCATTTATTTGTAATAATAATTATTATTATTAGTATACTCCAACAAAAATCTCTTGGGAAAAGGCTGTTTAATATTCAACATTTGTAAACTTCCTAATATTGATTGTTACTTAAATTTTCCATCTGATAATATTTTGTATCCGTTGCCGCAAATTTATGCCATCTTTGAAAAATTGTAATCGAGAAGCGATAATTAACATAAGCTTTATAGATTCCTTTAGGCCTCCTCGCCATTTCTTCTTACATTTTTTTTTATCTGTTTGTAATTGTGATCGTGTGGCAAATAAATACAAATGCAAATATTTTTCTCTCATCAAGCAGCAAAATACTTGACAAATGTGGTTGTGTGGTAGACTACAACTCAATACCGACTGGCTGGTGTCAGTATTTACAACTAGGTTATATCGTATTGTGCACCAGTGTGAATAAAACGATCATCATCATTGTTACTACTACTACTATTATTATTATTAGCGGGGCTCCCGCGCGCGCGAAGCGCGCGTGGGACAGAGCCCCATACCCATGGAATATGGTCAACCTCTTTTCGTTTGGTTGTCACGTGATTGACCGAGCGTACGTACGTACGTACGTACGTACGCGTCTACAGATTGTATGGGTGGGGTAGGGGAGACTATCAAAAGGAAGGGAGGGGTGTCTCAGGCGTGTCTTGGCAAGCCCACATCTTTAATATAGGACATTAACAATATGGTCAATTGACAGCTGTCCAAACAGGATAGCCACTGACCAGTATCCCATGACCATATCGCGGGCTCATGTGTCAACTCATCGAGGTGACGTGATTTATTTGGAAGCTGTCCGCTGACCAGTTAACTGTTTTACTAGATCGCGAACAACGTTCAATCTCATACTTTTACTAGTTTGGGAGCACAGGAAAACTGATAATGCACACATATTGGACATCAATGTTTTGATCAATTGACAGCTGTCAAAACAGAGTACCCGCTGACCAGTATCACTTGACCGTATCGCGGGCTCAGGTGTCGACCCGTCGAGGTCAAGTATTTTTTGAAGTTATCCGCTGACAAGTAAACTAGTTTTCAAGTGATCGCAGGCTCAAGTTCAATTTTTTTTCTTAATTCATATGAAATATGTTGTGTTTATGTGCTGCACAATTAAAATTTTGATTGCAAACTGACCTCGGACGTGAAAATTCAGCCAGCTGTTACAGGCAGGGAAGACAGTTGCTTTTGTTTTTTCTCACAATGGTCACGCGTTGGTCACGCTCTACGTCCAATTTTTATGCTCTGATTGGTCAAAATTTGACATGTGAGTTCATGCGCAAAATTTATGCAGCATCTTGAATCTTGTTTACTTTAATAGCTGAAGCTTACAGAGTTTTGTGTCAACTTGTGATGTTTTTAACTGTCTTTTTCCACTGGATGTACAAAATGAAATTCAGCTGCTATCAGGAGTCTTCTATCAGGAGAGACTGGGGCGACCATGTGCGAGTGAAGACGTGGATGTTTCACTCCCGTGAACTTTTTGTCCTTTCTTAAAAATTTCAGTCCTTAAACCTAGTCTATGGCTCAAAGTTGTAAACGGAAAACGAAGGCAAGTGTTAGTATCAGCTCTGATAGCGATATTTGCTCTCCAGAAGGAAAAAAGGCTTGCAACAGTCCTCGTTCGGAACCGAACATTGGCGTAGTATTTAGCGAGGACGATCAAGTTCTGGAGGCCCTGAACATGACAGAAAAAATCGCGACACAATTGGAACGGATCTTCGAAATGCTCGCAGGAGTAGAAAGCAGGTTACAGAATCTAGAAGGTATATTTGAACGCTTCTCCGCTTTGGAGAAGTCGGTTAATAAGCTCGAAACCGAGCTGAATAAGATTGGCGAGAAGACAAGAAAATTGGAAGGCGAAGTTAACGACCTCAGCAAGTCAATGGAATTTGCAAACGCCGAAATTGAAGACCTAAAGAAGAATGATGAAGAAAACGAAGTCAAAATCAAGGAACTTGAGGACAAAATATTGTATCAAGAGGTGTACAACAGGCGAGAAAACCTAAGATTCTTCGGTTTTCCAGAATCTGCTGATGGAGCTGAGAACACGCATGAAGTTGTACGAAAATTCCTTAGCGACGAATTGGAGATGGAAAACGCAGCAGATATTGAATTCCAGCGATCTCACAGAATAGGAAAGAAGAAGACGGGCGAAACTAGACCGGTGATTGTTCGTTTTTTGAGATTTCCAGAGCGTGAGCTGGTCTTTCGAAGAGTACGCGAGCTGGCTGATGATATCGACATTAAGGTCTACGCGGATTTTCCTAGAGAAATAAGCGAAAGAAGAAAAAAGCAGTGGCCACGTCTCAAAAAAGCAAGAGAGGAGGGAAAGACTGCTTTCTTTAGCAAACCAGAACCCGATAAATTGTTTATCGATGGACGATTTGTTCCCTTATAGACAAATCTAGGTTTTTTTTTGGACTTAGTTTATTTTATTTGACTTTGTTTTATGCTTCTCATCAGTTTGTTTTTTTAACGGGAGTGGCATGTAGGTTAGAACAATTGGTGTAGTTGAAACGATTGTCCCAAGCTCTGTGGCAGCGTCTTATAGGTAATAATTACCTCGCCGCCTTTTTTCGCTCTTTCTTAAAACTTCGTTGTGTAATGTATTCTTTGTTTGTTTGTTTTTCTTTGCTTTCTTTGTCCTTTTGTTATTTCCTTTGTTGTTTTTTGTTTTGTGAGTATTTGTGCGTTTTGTGTGTATTGTCTACCTACGTGCTGTGTGTTTTTGCGCCTCAGTTGCCACCTGTTTTCAATTTTTTGTACCACTGCGGTGAAAATTATTTGTATGCGCAGAATTTATTTTTTCTTCCTGATCCCATTCATGAAAGAACTTTTTGATTTTAAATTACTTTCTCTTAATGTGCGAGGGGTTCGAGTCGCCACGAAAAGGAAAGCCCTTTTTACCTGGCTAAATGAACGGAGGTATGATATTATCTTCCTTCAAGAGACCTATAGCACTGTTGACGTTGAAGACATTTGGAGAACACAATGGAGAGGGTTGCTCACGGCTCTAATCATAGTTGTGAAGTGATAATTCTAGTGAGAAGTGACTTAGATTTTAATCCAAGAACTATTAGTTGTGATGACGAGGGCCGCTCCATTATAATTGAAGCTGAGGTCCAAGGTTCGCCATTTTTGTTTGTAAATATTTATGCTCCAAACAAGGTTCAAGACCAATGCCTTTTTTTTGATAAGTTAAACAAAAATATTGAAGACCGCGTCGTTAATGAAGAGCTTAAAATTATTCTCGGGGGAGACTTTAATGTAACACTCGACTCTGATCTTGACTGTTCCGGTGGTAGACCTTTTAGAAAAGATTCTGTAAAACACATACAAGACTTATGCCTGGATTTTGATTTGGTTGACATTTGGCGCATACGAAATCCGGACTCTAAACGCTTTACGTGGCGTCAAAGAAATCCTTTCATTCAAAGAAGACTTGATTATTGGCTGATTAGCGATGTATGCCAAGACGACATTGAGAAGTCCGATATCATTCCTTCGCTAAATTCAGACCATTCGGCAATTTTTCTCCATCTTAACAGCATAGACAAACCAAAACACGGCCCCTCTTTCTGGAAGTGTATGCTAGTCTTGTGAATGACGACGACTTTGTTGCACTGATAAATGAAAGTTTGCCTTTGTGGTTAGAGGAGTTCAAAGACGTTATAGATAAAAGGCTGTTGTGGGATTTAATTAAGTACAGGATTAGACAAATTACAATAAAGTATAGCAAAGAAAAAGCACGTGAAAGGAGAAGAAAGATCTCTGATATTGAGGCTTCTTTGAAGATTTCGGAAGAGAGATGCGGTAGTTCACCAACTCCTGAGAACCAGGAAGAGTTTGAATTGTTAAAAATGGAATATGATTCTATCTATGAGCAGATAGCAAAAGGTGCTATAATCCGATCGAAAGCCACTTGGTATGAAAAAGGAGAAAAAAGCAATAAGTTCTTTTTAAACCTCGAAACACATAAGAAAGCTAAGAGTTCAGTCCGTAAGGTTTTTGACGATAATGGAGTTCTAATCACGGATCCTAAAAAAATACTGCAAGAAATTCAAAATTTTTATTCTAATCTTTGTGAGCGTGACCCTCTTAGCCCATCTGAACACACGTTAAACTCTTTTTTAAACAATCCTGAAATGCCAAAACTCTCTGATACTGATGTTCAAATTTGCGAGGGAAAATTAACGGTTGAAGAGTGTTACAAAAGTCTTCAGCTGTTTGAAAGTAACAAGTCACCAGGCAATGACGGACTAACAGTCGAATTTTACAGGACTTTTTGGGGCCTCTTAGGACAGCTATTAGTAGACAGCTTAAACTGCTCTTATGATCATGGTGAGCTCTCAAACTCTCAGAAAGAAGCCAGTATTACCCTAATAGAAAAGAAGGACAAAGACAAAAGGGACTTATCAAACTGGAGACCGATTTCGCTTATTAATGTTGATGTTAAAATCGGTTCAAAGGCCATTGCCAAGAGATTGGAGAATGTTTTACCAAACATCATACATTTCAATCAATCTGCATATGTGAAGGGTAGAACCATTTTCGACGCGGTCAGAACCATAGAGGACGTTATGGAATTCTCAAAGAGATACAGTATTGACGGAAGAATGGTTTGTATAGATTTTAAAAAAGCTTTTGACACAGTTAGTAGGGACTTCTTATTTCGAACGTTATCCGGTTTTGGACCATCTTTTATTCAATGGATCCACACTTTTTACAAGAATGTCTCGAGTTGTGTCTTAAATAATGGCTTTGCAACTTCATCCTTTGCAGTTGAAAGAGGAGTAAGACAGGGAGATCCTCTCTCTGCTTACTTATTTATTATAGCATTAGAAGTTTTATGTGTTAACATACGTAACAGTAATGACATTCGTGGTATTAAAGTCGATAAAGAAGAGATCAAATTAAGTCTTTTCGCAGATGACCTGACTGGGTTTTTAAAGGATGACCTCTCTCTAACAAACTTTCTTAAACTTATAGAAGATTATGGAACTTGCTCTGGCCTAAAGGTTAACCACGAAAAGACAGAGCTTTTGTTACTGGGTAACCTGGCCTGTACCGTACAAGAGGCCACTCTGAACAACATAAAAATTAAACGATCAGCTAAAATCTTAGGAGTACATTTTACCTATGACATTCAAGCAAAACAAAAGCTAAACATCAATGAATTAATCAGCTCCATCCAACTTAAGCTACGAATCTGGAGGTGGAGGGATTTGACTATCATAGGGAGAATTCAAATTGTCAAAACCTTTATTATCCCTATCTTCTTATATCGCACGAGCTTGATATCATTGGATAAAGAATTTGTGAAAGAAGCGAACAAAATTATCTTTGATTTTATATGGAAAGGAAAGGATAAAGTTAAACGCTCTGCACTTATCAGTGATATCGAAGATGGAGGACTTAAAGCCCCACATTTAAACTCCATAATTGAAACACAAAGACTACTTTGCTGCAAGAAATTGGCAAATGATCAACCGAGTGGATGGAAAATAATCCTTTTGCATTATCTGAAACCTGTTGGTGGTAAATTAGTCTTATGTTGCGACTTTGATTTGAAGAAATTGACTATCAAATTACCAGCCTTTTATGAAGAATGCTTAAAATCTTTTGCAAAGTGCTCTGCGGTAAATAATTTAAATATACAGGATTTAAATGGAAAAGACTTGTCAAAAGTTATCTTATGGAGCAACAAATTTATTTGTGTTGGTGACAAGTCTGTGTATTTTCGAAATCTCGCTGAGAAAGGGATCTTTCGAGTGGGTGATTTAATCTCGAAAAAACATGAACTTATAATCAAAAGCGAGTTGAGAGTCTTGAACCTTTCGCCGCTGGATGCTTTTAGGCTTGTCTCTTTAATAGACGCTCTACCAACTCAATGGCGTGAATCGTTGAAATCCTGCATCTATACAGGTGACACACCATTCAATTTGCGTGATGAGATTAAGTTACACTTAAGTGGTCAAATTGTTTTACTTGAAAAAGCGTATTCGAAAATTGTTTATAAAGAACTTCGAAACAGAATCGTCACTCCACCAACTGCTAAACTAAAGTTTGATGCTAATTTTGTCAATGATACTTTGAACTGGAAAAAAAGCTATAGCTTGCCATATCGTGTTGCCTTAGATACAAAGACTCGCGAATTTCAGTATAAATTATTAAACAGATGCCTTGTGACAAACACCTTCTTATGCAAAATTGGTATTATACCATCTCCAGCGTGCTCCTTGTGTGGTGAATCGGACGAATCCCTCGAACATCTTTTCCTGTCTTGTCATTATACTAAGAATTTCTGGTCTGAGGTTATAAAATGGCTTGTTGATCATAAGGTCAAGATTGAAAATCTTTCAGACAAAGATATACTATTTGGTATTATTGGATGTGAGGATGAGATATTTGTGAATCATATTTTATTACTGGCAAAACAATATCTATACTCTTGTAGACAGAACAAATATCCTCCCTCCATCAGAGTTCTTCATTCCAAAATTAATACTGTCTTCTTAATAGAGACAATGATCGCTAAGTCAAACAATAAGTTGGAGACCCACAATATGAAATGGGGCAAATATAAAACTGATTAGCATACGATCTCTTCTCCGCTTACTTCATTTATTATTAATCTTTATTATTTATTTATTTTATTTTACTTTTTTTTTTCATGTAAATAGAAAAGAAGGTACTGGGTTTTTGTTTCGTTTGTTTTCTTTTTTGTAAGTATGCAATTGTGTGTTAGTCTGCGATGTATAATGTTTAGTTTTCCTTTCCGTTTTTTGTATTTTTTCTTTACGTGTTCCGTGTTCATAAGTCAGAATGTAAACAAAAATGTAAAACATTTGAAAATAAAAAATTCATTAAAATACAAAAAAAAAAAAAAAAAAAAAAAGGAGTCTTCTGTTACTCATGGCTAGTTTGTTTATTGGGTTTTTGGTTGAGAAAACGTCGCTTGTCAAAGTCGGAAATCCGATTTCGGATGGCATCGTTTTCGTTTTCACCTTGCTTGATGCGTAAGAGGATTGCAAAGTCTGAAGCGATACTGGCTTTACCTGATAACTTTCAGGAGCTGCATCTCGAATGGTAAGCCAGAGAAATTATTGTCTTTCATGTTTGTTTTTTGTATCTAATTTAATGAAGTGGAGCGTAGTTTATGCGGGAATTTAGTTTATGCGCGTTTGTAAGTTTTGAGACAACGATCTCACCGAGTATCTGGTTTGATATAATCTTACAGAACTTTAAAAAGCCTTTAGACAGTTTCTCACCGCAAATAGAAAGAAAATGTTCCAAAGAATCTTTAGTTATAATTCTAGCCGGAAAAGAAAGCTTTGAGCGATTTTCTTGCCTCGAGTTCGTCTTTGAAAAAACAAACACCGGGAAGCTGGCTTAAAACATAAACTTCAGCAAACTTAAGCTTGAAGCTTGAAGACTCAGGATATTTAGGGACACTTTAATACTTGTCTTCCTGAATGAAAATTGTTGTCTCTGTTTATGTTTCACCGAATTATATTTCTTTTATTGATTGTTGGTAGTCTCTCTTGCAATTTTAATCGCTATGCCGATTGTTTTCAGTCGTTCAGTGAACATCGCTTGCAGGAGTTCTCAAAATGCCGCGCGTTAAACCATCAAATAAAAAATAAACATGATAAATGCTTTATTATCTTGGAGCGTAACTCTGTTAATGTTCATTCAAACACTCGCTACAGTTCGCACTACAAAAGTGAGAACCGGATGGCCGTATAGGTGATTTTGGAAAAATTTTTTAACAGTTTATGAATATTGAATGAGAGCAATTTGTATCGTGAAATACTGCTTTCTGTCCATGGTATAAAAGGTTGGTTTACACGCACCCACATTTGTTGGCAAGATTTTGCAAAGTAAACTTGTCGAACGCCAAAACGTTGGTCTGATTTTTTTCTAAGCCTAATTGATCTACGGTGATCAATAGCCATTACGGCTCTTAAATGTGATAAAAGATGATTACCAGTTTTTGAGTGTACATATGAGGCTATCAACTCGATGTAAGATTTGGTTCACTCTTGGGCTGTTTGCAAATTATTTTTCTCTAAAATCAGGTAGCCTTTCCCTCAAAAGTCACATAAATGTGCTCTAAAGTTAACTGAATTGTGGAATTCGAATACAAGTTTATTGTTTAATTTAAATTATAAATTTACTAATGGGAGCCTCGCTTTTAGCCCTGGCTAAATCTATATATTATTATTATTATTATTATTGTAATAAAAACGGGAGCTCCGCTTTTAGGCTTGGCGAAATATATATATTAGAAAGTTGTGGAAGATTCGTGTGGAGCCACAGAAAACATAATCACTAGTCCTTGATATTGAGTTAAAGGGTTTATACTAAAGTTTTTTCCCCCTGAGCCGCCCTAATTAACACAAAGGCACTATATTAATACTGTTTTGATATTGTTTTCCAGCATCTGTAGAACAAAAATAATTGCATCGGGCGACGTGCACGACTCAATGGCTTAAACAACATGAGCAAAGTGTACGCCTGGATGCTAGCTATGTTACCATTTTTTTTTTTTGTAGGGATAGAACCATTCCTGTAATGTGTGAGATGCCGTGGGACGTAGGTACTGGGAGAAAGTTAATATTAAACAATTAATTCATTCCATCTTATTATCAACAGAAAATGTCTTAATTCTCTGAGAAAAAAAAATATTACAGTAGAGTAGAAAACTAAAACAGTAATAACAAATTCGTTGTTTTCTGCATGTTCCAACCTTCCTTAAAATGTAAAATAAGCGTTCCCAGCTCGGAGAGGAGTGATATCTCTTGTCATGAATGAGCGAGTAACACGGCACATTCCAAAACTACACAATAGAGAATGCAACCAAGCGCGCATGTCGTGATAACCCAGTGAGTGGCTGGGCGTGTTCCGAAACAGGAGAGGCCTAGGTGGAGTCGAGTGTCAATCATATTTAGTCTGGGACCAGGTTCTGCTAACTCATACTAATAATTACCCTACCTTGCAAAGGCTTCCAGTCACACCCAAATATAAACTTCACCGAATCACAGGGAAACCTGTAAACTAAGCCGTCTTGCTTAAGGTCTCGGTAAATGAAAATTTTAGTACATTGCTCGATTTTGTTTTTTTTTTGGATTTTTGGCATGAGTGGGTCCTAAATTTTATTTTGACAGAAAAAGAAAATCAGAAAGTGCTTTTTAACCCTTCTAAAATGAATTTTTTCTGTTTCCCGCCATAAGTTGCTCGCGAAAAGTGATTGACAGCCCCTGTCTATTGCGTGACACTCACTCTATTTTAGACGCAAAAATCAAAATTCTCCGACCTCCAGTCGGGACAGGTTTTAAGCTATCGCTTTGAAACTTTCAGATATGATGGATAATGATATAGACTCAGAGAGGGTGTGAGGAATTTTCCGATTTCCCTTTGTAACTCATTTTATGTCAGTTTCTTTGCGTAAATCGCGCTCGAGATTCGACTTTTTAGTTTGAAATGCAATAATTCCGCTAATACGAGACATATGCAAATTTCCTCACACTCTTTTTTAGGTCTTTTATCTATCAATCAGATGCAATAAAAAGGAAGTGAATATTTAACAACGCGAAAGGGCTGGAGCTTCAGCAGTAAACTCGATACCTTTGAGATCGAGAGCAAAAAACTTAAGCGCCTTTTGAAATTCGAGGAAATAAAATCTTTTATAAGGTAATTTAGTTTTAGGTTACGCACTGCTGCTTGGCTTCATAGTTTCGGCAAAAAAAATTTCTGCGAGAAAAAAAAAAGAGGAGTAGCATTAGAAACAAGGACAGATTGGAAGATATTTGTTTTCTCCTTGGAGATAACAGATCGTCTGCCACAAGATGTCGGTGGGGCTCGTAAATATACTTACCAATACAACGTGTTATTGATTGCTGGTGGTGTAAAACACAGGCTAAGCCAATTACCCATCAGTGCATTATGTTAGCTTCCTTTATAAGCTGGTAAAGAGGTGTTCGTCTGGTTGCCTTAAAAAATGTGTGTCCAGAAGGAAGGTGAGTTTTTTGTTATTCTTCGTCTCCATGGTGAGGGGGATTCAAGGCTGATGGTTGTCATTCCCAGATGCTGTAAGACTCTATATATGGACGTTAATGGGATCCAGAATGATGGCTTGTAGTATGATGTACTTCTTGCCTGTTCTTCGAAACTCTCCATGAATGTACAGGTTAGAAATTTCAGCGAAGGCCTTAAGGACCGCCTGGGGGGTCACTGCGCCCTCTGTTGGTTAAATGACCTGATGCCTTGCATGTAAAGTATGTCGATCTTAGCTTGAAACGTACGACGAAAGTGATCTAAAGTCGTACTGTTGTGCAAGGCTAAGGTCTTTCTCTAGATTTGGCTGAAGCGCAGTTTGCACAACGAGGCCGATTGGAATATTTGGAAGACAAACACCGTTATTCCATTTGTCTAGGATCATTTCACCTTAAAGGTGGATAAGAAGTTGGCTGAAAGTTGGCTCGATTACGTTAGTCACCGCAAAGTCCAATTAACCTGTTAAAATTAAAGGAGACAATTTTTGTTTAGTAAGCGAATACATCATGTTTAAAGGTGTTAACGAATGACGTCACAGATCTTAAAAGTCTTCGGTAAACCGTATATTACAGATGGCCGTTAGAACTTATCTCCCGAATTGCACACAGTTTGTTGGACCTTAGGTACTTCATATAATGCACACAATTATTTGTTATTTCCATACTGCTTCACGTTGGAAAGAATTGCATGCTTTACGTGTGCATCAATGTGTGTATCTGAAAATTCGGAACTGGTCGAGCCACCAATCATTTCCGTGCATACCACGTTGTAATAAGCTGATCTGCTGGATTGCGTCGGTTTGGCCGAGGCCAGTTCTGACTTGTGGTTAAAGTCTTTTGAGATTCCATTTATGTGCGTTTCTGATCATGATTCATTGTTTGTTTCCAGTTCTGAGTTCTGATTTTGACTTTCTCTGATAGGTTGGCGCTTTGGCTTTGCTTTTAAGTTAGCAGCTTTTTGAACGACTTCCGGATCAGTCGAGCTAGAAAGAGTTGACAAGCTGTCAAACTAAAACACTGACAGACTGCCAGTTTGAAAGATTAACAAGTTAACAAACTAGTAGTCTGACAGTTTGATAGACTGACAATCTGGCCCACTGACTGACAGACTGACAGGCTATCCCGAAAGACTACCATAAGTCGACAAGCTGATAGGCTGACTGGCTGACCAACTGCCTTGCAAGCAGGCAGACTGGCCTACTGTTTTGCTTTTTGACAAGCCAAGAGACTGACAAGCTGTCAAGGTGACAGGTTGACAGGCTCACAAGCTGACATAAAAATTTATTATATCAACTGAGCAACCAACGTTTCAAGCGCTGGCCCTTCAACAGATTGAGGAGCTGACAGACTGACAAGTTGGTAGCTGACTGGTTGACAGACTTTGACGGGCTAACAAGGTAACAGACTGTCAGTCTGACAAGATATTACAGGCTGACAGGAAGACAGGCTGACTTGCGAACAATCTAACAAGCTGACAGGCTTCAAGGCCGACAGGCTGTCAGACTAACAAAGCTGATTTGTTGACAAACTGACAGGCTGAGAAGCTGTCAGATTGTCACGATAAAACGGAGGCTAACTGCCTGACAGTCTGATAAACTGACAAGCTATTACAGGTTGACAGACTAAGAGGCAGACAGAAAGACAATCTGACAGGCTGACAGGTTGATCGTCCGACAGGCTGACAGACTGAGTAAATAACAAGCTAACGCTTTGAAAGGCTAATATAAAAAGCTAAAGTACTAAATGCCGATAAGATGACAAGATGACAAGCTGATCTTGCTGTGTACTACCTTTTATCCGAGATGTGGTTTTCTGATAAGAGACAAAAAATAATTAAACAAGTTGTAGAGGAAAAAGTCCAAATAAATTAATTATTTAATTATAACTTAATCACTCAATTACTAACAATTAATACAAGAAAAAATACTTACAGTGCTATTATAAAAAATGGTTATCTGCACCGTCTCCAGTTGTTCTTCTGCTGATGGCGTTCGCGGCTCAGCAAGCGTAGGGGTGGGGGCTGTCTCGTTTATCTCCAGAGCTAAGACGTAATAGCAATTATCGCAGTTATAAACACGCACGGCTAAGAACCTGGTTTTTAGGAACCTGTTAGGCTACAATTTGCCAGTTAGGACCCTTATATACAAGAACCTGTTTAGCTTTAAATTTGAAACAGGTTCTTATTTCCTAAAATCTATGAAAAAGTCCTGTACACTTGAGGAAATAAGATAAGTCAACATTCAGAATCCTATTTGGAGACATAGATGTCTTATCATTCCAACTGCAATGTAATAGAATGCAGATTTCATATAAGGAATAAACTGAATATCACGTCGCCGGTTTTAACTTTCTTATCTTCTTCCTTCAGTGAAGCCCCATTCGACTGTTCAAAAGGTGTCGGGCCGTGGCCATGAAATCTTAAATAGCAAAAATCTCTATACCCGGCAATTCAAGGACACTCATTATTTGAAAGCTTTTTCGATTCTTCCCAGTCAGATCTTACTCATGCTAACGATTACTAGAGTTCTGAAGATCATCGCTTAGAATTCGGACGAGGATTTTCTACACCCGTCTCTGGCGACAAACACCTTACTGAAGGTGACTGTAGTAATTCTTCGTAGAATAAAGTATTTTTTCCAATCTCAAGCTGAAGGCTTCTTGGAATATTTTAATCGAAAGTTTATCTTAAGTCTAATAAAGATACTGTTCGTCAAATAATTGGCCATATGTGTCCCCATTACATCATTACCTCTGCATTGCCCATCAATAAAGAAAAGGTTCTCTCCACAGTCACATCTGTAAGTACCGATGTCATTGATGCACCTTTGAACGTCCGTGCAGTTAAACAACCTGTCATCTACACACTCATTAATATCTGGAAAGTAAAAAAAATGTGGAATACTTCAGTTTTTGCCAATTTGAACACTAACTTAAAGGACATCTTTATTGGCTATTTTGGAATCCCCCATATTGCACTCTGTTTACCCGCCCGCCCCTAAATGCTGCATAAAGTTTTGTTTTCAATACTCTACGGAATATGCAATTTTCTCAGGAGCATTTGAAAACGACAGGTTATGCATAATTTGGGGGCAGGGGGAATAAACAAAGCGTATTATGGGAGATTTGGAATTATGAAAAACTGAATCATTGGATGATGCGATTCTAGAGCTCTGATTGGCTTAGCCATCATGGTATATGAGCCATTATATCGTGCTTTCAAAATAGGGTAACTGTACGCGTTTGCTCAAAAATGAAAAGCAAACCGAAAATCGGTTGTTTTAACAAATAAAGTCGGGAAACCTGATTCTCGATATTTTGAGGGCGTTTTTAATAACACAATTATTCCACTCGCGATTTTTGGATATGACTGAAATGATTATAGCCAACTCGGCGCTAGACGCTTCGTTGGCTATCTCCCATCTAATATCCAACGCGCACTCGTGGTATAATTGTTAAATAGACAAAAAGATGGATATGCTCCCTAAAACCGTGATCCTTAACGCTTCCTTAGAACTGAATTTGTTACTTTGTTAATGGAAAAAAAGACCAAAATATTACCATCACAAGTGTACCCATCGCCGGATAATCGATATCCTGCTGGACAAGAGCAATCATATCCTCCAGGGATATTTTTACAGATATGGCTACATCGATGGAGACGCTTATCCGGATCACACTCGTTGATGTCTGAGAAAAAAATGCTTAATATAAGTATATCCCATCTAAAGAGCTAACATGCACAGAAGACATCCCTTAGTGTTTAAGCCTTGGCGACGTGTGGGTGAGTGAAAATAAGCGAGATTTACATGCTGCAGCAAATCGATTCTGGATTTTGTGCATTTTTTGTGGTGAAAATGTGAGTTCCCTGAGACCCACGTACCTACAAGCTACGCACTGAAATAGGTTATCGTGCTTTGAATGATACACCGTCTGGTCTCTACGTAAAGTTGGATTTTGGGTAAGAAAAAATCTAGTATGCACGAGAAAGAGCATTCGGAAGCCTGTTCAGGATAGGTTATTGGGGTGATAGGAGGGAGGGGGCATAAGGGACCTCGCAGGGGGAGGAGCTGGGGGGCCAGGGGCCCCCCACTTTTTGAAAAATAAATAAATAAAATTAAGTAAAGTGGAACCTTTATATAAAGAAGCGCCAATGGGCTGGCAAAATATTTTCGTTATAACGAGGTTCTTTATCATATTGCCTTATATTTTAATATTACTGGAGTCAAAAAAATAGTAATAAAATAGCGCGTTAGATCGAGGACTTTGTTATAGAGGTTCTACTGTAATATACATTTTCATAAAAATGGTATCTTTGTTGGAATAAGAATCTTCCAGCATCTAAATTTATTATTGGTCCGTTTTGATCCCATCAGTCTGATGCGTAGTAAGCTTCAAAATGCCTAACTTCAAGAAACTGCACTTAGTCCAAGACTTCTGCATTTTCAACTAAAATCAGCAAGGATATGTAGCATTTGCAGCGATGCGGAATAGTCTTTTTTGACGAAGGTTCTTACTTAAATCTGAAGAATACTCCAGGAACTACGGTTTCTTAAACCGAATTATATCGGCTGATGAAGTGGTCTCTGACACATTTCCATAACATACTAGATAAAATGAAGGGGTTACAGGAACCTACAGTGTAATATCATGATCTGCGAACTTCTAGTGGTGGATCCATCATGTGCAATCACGCTCAGCAGGAGAAAGGTACTTTTCAGCGGCTTGAAATTTATAAACATGACTCAGCTCAACAATGACTCAAGACAGTGACAGTTCTAAACAGCCACAAAGAGAGAACAGCCAAATTTGCTCCTCCCGCCCCCACCTCAACGTAGGTGGTTGTTTGACCATGCACCGGCCCCCGCACTTTAAAAACTGCTCCGCGGGCCCTGGGCATTGCTTGCAACAGCCCTTAGTTAAAGCGGGGGATCCATTTATATGTTTTAGGAATACGAAACGTTTTCCGTGTTTGCATAGCCTGATACAAATACGAGAGGGGTTGGAAGAATTTGATACAATTATTCGATTGCGAGTAGCATGTTGTTACGGTGGTGGTTCGGCAAAAAGAGAGGACAAAGCTCTATCCTCTCTCGTCGGTATTAAAGACAATACTTACACGTATCTTGAATTTATCCCTCCTTACTACTTGAATAACTGTTTTGCCACTTTTATGCTGAATAATTTAAATTCTTTGCTATGCATAATATTAGGGGTCCTTAGTCAAGAAACATTATTGAAACCTCTGCCAAGTCGACTTTGATTCGCGCCTCAATTACTCACAAAAGCAGAATCCCTATAATATCGAGTACCTGTGCATGTCTTTCCATCCCTTTGAAGTTCAAAGTTTGCAAAACAGTCACAGTTTGGCTGATTATTAGCATCCTTGAAACACACATGGTCACAGCCAAAATCTGGAGAACAGGGGTTTGTTGCTAAAAAGTAAGAAAAACAAAACTATTGTGATCATCTCGTTCATTTTATCACTCGTCATTGGTTCAACGGTTACATATTCACACTTTCAATTTTGCTATTAGAAGAAAAGCTCTCATGGCAAATTAATAAATAGGTTTTATTACAAACAAAGAAGTACGATGCATACCTACGCACTTTCTCCAGTCTGTTGGATCTACCACGAAAAACTGATTACATAAACAGTTAAAGCTTCCCGGCGTGTTATCACACTGGTGCATGCAGTCATTTGATGGCTCGCATTCATTGATATCTATACAGTAAATAAAGACATTCCAATGAGAACACGAATAGTTTACCGGCAATGTAATTGATTGCATAGTCCGCATTTTTAGGGTGTATCCACATGAGTCCGTTACAGTTTCTAAACAAAGAGAAACATTAACAGGCTTTCATCCCCAGATAAACGAAGGGGGCAACGTCAAAATTACGGGTCTTCATTCGCGATGATAACAAACGTTAGCGAAGAAATTACTTTTAAATAACGCAGTCACAGCTTCTTGGCAAACAAATATTCCAAAAAAGTCCCAAATATTTCCGAAGCATTATATCAATGCTAAAAACCACAAAACTACAATCAGTGCAATCCATTGCAATCTTTTTCAAGTTTGTAAGGCCATCCTTGCCTTTTTTGTATTTGCTGCACTGTCGCCGTTTTTGTCTCATCACGCAACACAGACAGAAACGACTGCGAGGGAGGCTAAGGTACAATATACCTTTGAAAACTTTTTGGAAAGACATCCAATTTTAATTGGATAATGTTTGGTCATTTTGTGAAAAGAATGTGCTAACAAAGTTATCTTAGTAGGAAGTCCCATACCTTCACAGCTTCGTGTATTCGCTTTAATTTTGAATCCATTGGAACAAGTACAATAGTAGGATCCCGGTGTATTGACACAGATTTGCTCGCAGTTGCTTGTTTGACATTCGTCAATGTCTAAGGAAAAAGTCCAATAATGTAAACGCTAACAGGTTGTATACTAGAGAAGTTTCCTTAAGTGGACTATTAACTAAAAGTCTTTTAATATGCATACCGCTTTAATATGTTGTTACAGCATTTCCCAACATGGTAGGTGCTTATTCCTTCTGAAAGGACTCAATTTTTTTAATTCTTTCAACTCATTAGCTGCTCGGAATTCATCTCTTTGCCAGAATTAAGTAACGCCTTTCGCAGTTATTCGAGCCGTTTTCTGGTCTGCGCTGCCTTCAGCCCCTGATGCTAAAGTTAAGTATTCATTACGCACAACGCAAATTTTCGGCTTCTCTCCTCCCTTCTTCTTTCTCTTTTCTGGCTCTGTTTTGTCTTTTAAGATGGGCATTTATGCATCAGTCAATTCCACCTGCTCCCAGCCACCCCCCCCCGGCTGACCCCCTGGCATTGCATTTTCTTTGCCTTGGATGGCAAATTCCCGGGGGTGGGGACTCTTGAGCTGTCAAATCCCCCAGGTGGGGACGAAAAAAGAGGGCAAATGCCCCGTCCTCCGTCAACAATTCAACATTTTTCATTGATCGCACAGTCAAAGAGTGCCATTTTAAGCATTTTAATGAGCGATTTTTTTGCAATTAATGTCTTCCATTGTAATAGCGCGAGGATTCTAATTAAGACTTCACGCCGCGACGACATACACCAGTTTATGGTTTTAGTATTGATATAAAATTATTGACATTAAGGTTAATAGAGTGCTGTAAACTTATATGTTATGAATAGTTTTATAAATATGAAAGGATGTTCTTCAAATAATATCAACAGAAATTTGATTCAATAACCAAAAAACGTTGATTCACATCGATAGCTCCAATTTCACTATGTAATTCGAATGTAATTCTGGCTTGGTAAACAAAGAAGAAATGCGTGCATACATGTAAAATCGAGAACATGCTTTTACAACCCTCTACAATTTATTCCTATCCTTGACAGATGAACCAATCTGCTTTTTTTCCAGTGAAACCTTCGGTGTAGTAATATTCTGATAGGAAACCGCGTGCCTGTCAAAAGCTCGAGAATGGCCCGGGGGTTGGCAAATGCCCGTCCCCCGGGCAGTGCAAAATTTGCAAATGCTCCACCCCCGGGACTAACAAGGCGGGCAATGCCCCGCAGTAGCCCGGGGGGGGGGAGGCTGGGCGCAGGTGGAATTGACTGATGCATTACTAGGCTTTATTTCGTTCTAAAGAGGTCTCTTGAAGTAATACTGGCATGCTTAATAAATTTTCACGGCTATGTGGTTCTGGTTTAACTTCTCTATTTTTTTCTCTCTCTTTAAACGCTTTATCATACATGCACATAATCAAAATCAAAGGAAAATAAAATTTTAACCGAGGATAAATTTGAATCACAATAGCCATACCCACCTAAACATTGAGCGCCATCTCCGGTAAATCCTGTTGGACAGGGCCCACAAGTATATCCACTGACATTTGCTGGTGGGGGAAGATCAGTACATCCAACTCCTTCGTAACACGGTTGACCATTCAATTCGCAGGCATCAATTTCACTTTCGCAGAACCTTCCCGTATAACCTCCTTGGCATGCACATCCCATGTAAATAAACTTGATGTCGGTGTTGATGGAATCACCCTCTTCTGGCTCTATGCACTGTCCACCGTTGTTGCAGGCGCACATCCTAATTGTTGGATTCCAAAGTGCGCTGGCACCTTTGTCATCAGTAGCAACGATTGATAGATTGAACTGACCAGAGAAAAGCAACAACAAAGACAAAAATTAAAAATCTGAATTTAATTTTTTGGCTAGGTTGTGACAGCAGTTTGAATAAACATTATCATTTTCGTTAACTACGAGCTTTAAAGTATAAATTACCGGTTAAAAAAATCTTTTATTGGTAAAATCATCGTCAAATATGCATACAAACTCGACAAACTTGAAAAACCCTCTCAGTATCCCTACCCCATTATGGTCAATTCTGCGACCATATTACAGACCCCGATCTCAGTCACTTTGGGAAAAAAAGGAATTTTTGCAACTCCAACTTTCTGTTTATGCATCTACATGTACCTTATAAAGCCTGAAATGAACTGACACATTTGATATTAATGTGGTGTAAGACTTTCTATTTTTAAATCCCTAGTTACCTGAATTTTCTGACCCCCAAAATCCTGAAAATGTGCGACCCCATTCTAGTAACTCTTATTAAAAAGTAGCCCCATAATAGTTAATCCAGTCGTGAAAATGCTACCCCATCCAGCGACACATACCCATTAACCTACTACTAGGAAGTACTCCCCCCCGGACTCCAGGGCAATTGCCTTCGTCTATGGCAACCTCGTTCCCAGGGGCCTCCCCTTCCCATCCCTACCGCTAAGAAAGAGAACCTGGGAAATAAGCTGTGTCTATGGTTGAGGGAGTTCATAATGAGGTCATACAAACAAGTCTGTGATTGTTGAGGTGGTGCTGATATAGCCTTCCCCCCCGCCTCGTTTAATACCACAAATCACTTCCATTCATTTTATTCTCATTAGTTCCCTTCATGCCTGAACATTCTACGAAGAGCGGTTAGAGTTAACTCTCCTCCTTCTTTCCTATAATATACGCCACTCGTTGTTTTGGTTTACTGTATCGTTGAGTGTCTTACATGTTGTTTATTTGAGTCGTGTTACGGGCTCGCCAAAATACAAACAACCAATAAGAATACTCAGCGATACTATAAACCAAAGCACCTCACAAACTTTTTAGTGCGCTTTAGTTTTCGTAACACTGGTCCTAATCTCTGCTGTTCTTCGGGTCGTCACGCAAGGATCCTCCCCCGTGGACCGTTGCGTGACAACCCAAAGAATGTTTGTGAAGCAGATTACACTGGGTCGCGCTGATTGTAGCCTGCGAAAACATCCGTTTCTCCTCTCTCTTCGTCGCTGGAGCCGTTTCGCGAGGAGGAACGTCTGCGACTCAGCGACAGAAATTCCACACTTATGACGCAAATCAATGTTTACATAATAAATCCGGTAGTCATGGGGTTCCAAATACAAATTTGTCCAATTTTACGTGTCTTCTGGTCGATTTTGATAAAGTGTTGTGTTCATCTGCCAACGAGTTCCAGCAAAACTCAAACGCTTCTTCTAGAGAAGAGTATATTCCACAAATATTGACTGTTTTTCTCGAGATTCTTCGCGTTTACATTTGACCTCTGTGGCCTTTTGTCTTTTGTCTGTCATTCGTAAACAATAGCTAAAACAATGTAACTACTCCGTCGACCAATCAGCGCTTCTGACCGGATTCCGGACAGATTTTACGTCATCAGTATGGAATTTCTGTCGCTGAGTCGCAGACGTTCCTCCGCGCGAAACGTCCCCAGCGGCGAAGAGCGAGGAGAAACGGATGTTTTCGCAGGCTGCGCTGATTTTTGTTTAAAGTTATGTACCTTTTGTGACGACGTTACATTCCAAGAAAAGTAGAGCACGTTTCCACTTTGTTTTTTAGTGGCACTTTCAGGTTTGTTAATGACTTCAAAGTTTACAGTGTCTTCGTCCTCCGCAGTAATATTAAACTGAACATTGCCATCAAGCGTTGCATTTATTACATCCGAAGCACTTACTATCACTGGTGGAAAATTTTCTACAGGAAGAGAACAAAATATTGTAGAATATTGTTTTCACGAACCGTCTGTTTCTCGACGATGCCCACAAATATTGACTTTCTTTTCCCTTATAATTTTTACCCTTGGTTTTCCTCATTATTCAAAACAATTCTCTTTCTCTTCCCTGGATGGCTACTGTTTGCCACAATTGTAGATCACCATTAAGATGAATTCAACTAAGATCTTGGTTTTAGGAAATAATAAAGCACAAACACATTAAGGAAACACCTGCCCTTCTCCGTCCGATGTTTTCAAATTGTCAACCACTTCAACCAGGGACAAACATGCCCGAAAACATTTCTGTTACAATTGTTACAATTGCACCTAACTAGAAACATTGTATCAAATTCCGCTGGCGAAGTAATATTTGTTTTAGTTTAAAAGGATTAGAAAAAATCGAAACATAACATAAAAGTCGAAAGGTAACATTGGAAACCCTCCAAAGCCACACCCTATGGAGCGGTACATTCCTACTTAGCCCATATATGGTAGTACCCCCCACCCCCCACTACTTAGCAACACAATTCTACGGGTGACTTACCGAGGATGTTTGTTTCGTTCTCAAACTGAGTATTTATATCTTTGGTTACCAGTCCAACGGACACGTCGTTGGTGGCTGCAGCGTCGAATAAGCACTCGATGTTATCTCCACATCGAGTCGTGGCCTCTCTCTCCACAGATGCGTTAAACCACGTTATGTTTTCAATGAACATGGGCAAAAAGTCCGGTTTCGCAAAGGTATCTACGCTTTCATTTTGAGCATACGTAAACAATGACTGAGACTGATTGATTTGCCCTGAGAAAAAGAAAATAAAAGCGTTAAACAAGAAAGATGGGATTTTTTTTCTTCAGTACACGAGGACGAGGCAAGAAAGAAAGTTGCCGGACTAATTAACGTTTAAAGTTTATTGAAAAAGTAGCGCTGAACCTCCACAGGAATTTGATGCTAAAGGTGAAAGCACGCGCACGACACCCTTGCACGACACGCTTAGCGTGCCGTAGATCACGGATATGCGCATATTAAATTGAAAAAACAAAGACGGACACACTTGCCTTTGTTTTGGCAAATTTAACACGCTAGACCTTTTGTTTTTTGTAGCGTGCCATATGTCACGGTAAGTGTGCGAATTATAGCACGGTTAGCGTGCAATTTGGGTAAGACACGCTGAACACGCTTGATTACTAAAACCGCTAAGATGATAAAAATGGCTCGGGTTTTCAGCGGATTTAATCAGCATTGATAACTGGTCGAAGTGAATCAAATAATCCAATGGAGACTGTTTTGGAATTTGATAGTAACCGTGGCCATTTGAAAATCACGACTTAATGGTGGTCTAGCCTGGAATTAACGTGAGATCAGTGTAAACCAATTCCTCCGGCTGTCGGCTGTTGACTGGAATCGCAAAGAGGCCTGCTATCGCATGCGAGGCACTGAAGTTATGTCGCCTGAAAATTATAGTTATGCCACCGGAATATTTATTAGCAGTAATGCACAGAGAAATGAAGTTGAATAAATTAGTTTAATATATTTCTTTAAGCCATGCTGAGACGAACGAAGGTAATTAAATCGGAGAAACAAAAACTGCCTAGAATTTTCTATAGGTTGAGGAAGGCTAAACATTTCTAGATGACCGTTCCATGCATGTACAATTTTCGAAGGTTATCTAATAAATTCCTTACGATTTTCTGAAGTTTAATTTTTTCCATTTCATTCCCCAGTTAAGCTATTTTTCGTAGAGAATTAAGGAATCCTAAAATTTTCGGAACCGAAAATACGATAAAATTCTCACTTTCCTAAAACTTTCAATTGGAAGCTAAATTTCTCGGGAAAATAATGCTGAAGCCCTTGTAATTTCGAAGCGCTATCAATCATAATTTATGTGAAGATATCTCGTTACGTTATGCTAAGACGAATCAAGCGCTGTAAACGTGTACTATATCTCGTTCTTCACAGGACGAAAAAAACAAGAATCTCTGAACTAAAAACACTGTAGAATGAGGGAGGATTGCGGGCGACTTTTCTTTGAATTTTGGGCGACAAAACTCATATCATCAGGTTTTGGACGACATAACTTCAAACGACATCACTTTCGAGTAGCTTGACCGTCACCCCTTTAGATCGAGCTCGATGAATTAATTCAATGCCCGAACTTTATGGAACAAATGATTGCCTTCAAAGATTTCACGCGGACTACTTTTAATTTAGTTCTTTTTCTCTTTTCTCAGTGTGTGACTGACAGAGATTTAATTCTCGCATCGAACTTTAGTACTCTAAACACACCGTATTATCATGGCAAAAACAAAGAATCAAACAAAAAAGCACCATACAATTTCGGAATTCTGTTAAAAAATACATTTTTTGCTTACTATTCAAAAAGCGGTGAAACAGTCATTAATTAACTGATGTTTCGCTTTTTGTGTTATTGTCGGCCGGATCAATTAAGCAACGTTGGAAACGTTTTGGAATTTTGGTACATCTAGAAAAGCAGGCTGGTTTTCATTTGATCACTACGATCGTTGCAATCGCTAAAAAATAAATACAATTTAGTGATCCTGGCACTTGATGATTTCTATTATATTTGATCGCGATTGCTGCGATCGGCAAGAAAGTGTCTTAAGTTCGAAAGATCACTGTTTCTGAGAAAATTGCAAATGTGTTTTAAATTAAGGAAAGTTAAGATAACCTTTGCACAGCTTCGTCAGTAAACATTTCTGGAAAGAACTTTGATTTTGCAATGCTAATATAGTTCTACCCATAAATCCAGTAGGTCACACCGTTCACTGTTTATACTTTTCAAGCGACAACGTTTTTTCAATCAGATACTATCGCTGCGATCGCTGAGGAATAACTTTTTCTTTCTCGATAGTTGCCAAAAAAGGGTGCCGTTCATAATCATTTACGGTTCCTTTTTGTAGAGGAAATTTATTTAGCTTATAGATAACACGCCTTGCGTGCTTTTGCGCACACTGAAAGCGTGTTGTGCTTTTTCGCACGGAGCTTTTGTTTGAAAACTTTAACACGCTCTTTTGTTCGACTTGCTCACGCTTAATTGTCTCAAGCGTGTCCTCTGAAACAAAAGAAATTGCTAATGAGGCAAGATTACAAGCGTGCTAAAGCGTGTTAAAATAAATTCTTTTGTTTTAAAGTGAAAGCGTGTCGTGCGCGTGCTTTCACCTTTAGCATTAAAATCCTGTGGAGGGTCACATTTTATATATGTACCTCTTTGAAAAAACGTTGTCGCTTAAACTGAGCATAAATCATGAATGATGTTGCTTCAAGAATTTACGGGTATATGTTCATAAGCAAAGCAAATGAAAGTTCTTTCAACAGCAGCTGCTCGTGCGGATCCAAATCCTAAGAGTACTTTGTTTAAGGCATGCCGTTGTCTTTTATATGTCTTCCAAGAAAGCTTTTAGGTCCTATCTATCATTTTCAAGAGTGAGTTAGCGATATGGCTACGCTCTTTAACTACAGTGCAACCCCGCCTTACGGCCACCTCGTTATTACAGCCACTTTTTTTCGGCCGGGCAAAGCGGCCATACATTTCCTTATTAAAAAAATCCGAAAATGCGGTCACCCATTAATACGGTCAACCGCAACATTTTGAAATTCCAAACAGTAGAAACTCTGAATCATTATACGTTTCTGGAAAACTGCCCACCTACCCCTCCCCTAAGCCAACATTTAACCCTGAGTGAGAACACTTACTTCGCACTTAACGTAAAATGTTGGCTTAGGGGAGGGGTAAGTGGGCAGTTTCCCAGAAACGTATAATCTTATAATTTCACCCCGCTAATACGGCCACTTGTTCGAAACTTAGAAAATTAAAATGCCTGTGACATGTCAATTTTATTGACCTACTACTCTGAGCCTGTTCTCGTACTGTTTTTAGACTACAGAACACATAAAGTGCACTAGTTGGGATTTAAAAAGTATTTTCTGTACTGAACGAAAATTTTAGGTAGTTTATTTCAATTGCAAAACACAATATCTACATTCCGTTTGTTTATTAATGAGAACAGTTCAAGAAATGCAAATGCAATGTAAGGTGTATTCGTCATAACGGCCCTCAAGTCATCAAATTTGAGCCTGCCCAGGTGATACGGCCAAAACTTTTTGACCGATTGGTGACCGTATTAACGAGGTTCCACTGTACAGGGATCTTGACCTTTTCTGGAATGCATCGGCGCGGAAAGCTTCGATAATATAAACTTTTCTGGAAAGAACTTCAAATTTGCAATGCTAATAAAGTTCTATCCATAAATCAATTGGGACCCATCGGGCATGGTTAAACGACAACGTTTTTTCAGTCAGGTGTATATAATTATGTAATAATAATGATAATGATAATAATAATAATAATAATCATAATAATCATAATCATAACTATAACAAAATCCTCAAATCTGATTGGTTCTCAACTGCCCTGATTTCAGCCTTAATAGGACAGTTTAATAGGACAGTACCCGTCATGCCTAAGTAATTGGACAGTACGCGCCATCACGCGCGCGCTTAAATGGCTTTTTTTTCCTTGCTAGCGAAAAAATCTTGGAATTTCTAGTGTTTTGATTTAAAAAGAGCCCTATATATCACAAATTTTGTTAAAGTTATGATTAATTGGTAACAGAACTTCGTGTCGTCCAATTCGGTCTGTAATCATACTCGTGATTAAACAAATCGGACTCCCGCTATGCGGTCGTCCGATTTTGTTAATCACTCGTATGATTACAGACCGAATTGGACTCCACTCAGTCCTGTTACCATTACTTATTATTATTATTATTATTATAATTACAAAAGTAAATTACAATTAAAAGTTTTTAACTTTGACAATTTTATATGTAGAAGAATGTCAGACCTCAACGAGGTAACATTTGCCATAAAATATCTTCCCATGTCACACCTAGGATGATGACGTCATCAGTCACGTGACTATTTCCGAATTAGGTTTTTTTGTTGCTGTGACTAGATTTCATTATTGAGTTAAAAACAAATAGCATATTTGAGGTTTTGGTTGTGTGGGGCATTTAAAAATAACCAGTTTACGTCCGGGGGTAATGAACATGAGCGAAAAAATCGGGAGACCAGGCCGAGAGCTGTAGATAGTTGACGTTTCATCACATGGCAGAGAAATTTTGCAGGAAACTAAAGGTGATGTTACACGAGACGATTCGCATCGACCACTTTTAGCGCAACACAGCGTTGCAATGTTGCAAAGCAGAAGCAAAGAAAACTAAGCCAGAAGTTTAAAAGTTGCGTAAATTGACCGATATTGCAAATTAAAATCGAAAAGGAGAACTACTCTTGAGACTTTGAAATCCTTTCTCAACTTAACTGTTTGTTTGCCGAAATAAATGTTCAATGTTTGTTAATAAAGGAGAACTTTAAAAACCAAAAGGATGTATTTGGCGGCCATATTGTTTTTCTTCATTCCGGGGAGAGAGGTCATGTAGCAGCTCTTCTAACCCTAAAAGCCAAATGGTTTTCTACCCTAACCTAAAACAATGGAAGTAATAATGAACAATGTTGTGTTAATGTTTTCCGCGACCGATGAAAAGACACCTTACGAGCAGGGAGAGTTGGTAGCCGCGCGATCTATAGTTCATAAATTTCTTAAACGTTCCTGGCATGGATCAAGCCTGAAAGAGTATTAATGGGTTTATTGTGAGCTTTAATTCTAGCTTCGATCAGTTGAAAAGATTAGGTGCTCGGAACTCATAACAAATTCCACGTTTGAAAGGGGCCTAACATGACATAAGCTTCAGCTTAGTGGTTTGAGGGCTGTTATTAAGTTGTTGTTTTCTTTTCAGTAAGAGCAATTCGTATCTCTCTTTGTAAATCCATTTTATTAATCGACTCGTGCCGCGACTTAAGAATGAGCTGTAATAATTGATTTTACTTTCTCTTTGACATGATTTGTACGTCACTGAACATGATTTGTATATCAAAAAGAGCGATCAATTTTCATCCATCTATTTCAATAAAAGCAAATGGAATCACTTCTCACTATAGCGGACAACCTCGAACCGTGACTTCGTCGTATAAATATGCGGCACCGAAGAAAGACGAAAAAGCTAACCCTTTTTGATCAAATTATTTTAAGGTTTAAACTCGAAGCTTCATATAGTGATGATTATAATTTACCTTTACCGGTATCACTTGTAATAATAATAATAATAATAATAATAGTAATAATAATAATAATAATAATAATAATAATAGTCCCTGGCAACATCAACATACATGAACTCCAGAAAATAACTCTTCTTTCTACAGCCCACCTTCTCAGGCGGGTCCTCTCTATCAAGTAAAAACTCTCTTTGCCTCCCAAAGTCCATGGTTTGGAGTCGGAAGTTGAGATAGAAAATCAATCGCAATTACACTAGTATATCTTATATAATAATAACAATAATAATAATAATTACAAATGGTTTTCAAGTAATCTGAAAGGAGAAACAGAGGGACTACTTGTCGCAGTTCAAGACCAGGCAATAAACACCAGAAGCTACCAGAATGTAATATGTGGCCAGCAAGTGGAGAGTAAATGTGTTCGCAACATGAAGAGAAAGTGGACCATATTATATCTGGGTGTGAGGTATTAGCCTAAACAGAGTACATCTCCAGGTATAATAATGCTGCAGCATATCCATTGCTCCATTGGAGCATCTGTAAAGATCATGATATCGAGATTACAGACAGGTGGTACAACAACAACAACATAACCATCATGTGGGACATGCCAGTCAATACTGATAGAACTATAACAGGAACAGACCAGACACCATTGTTAAAGATTCAGTGAATTCCACCTGCAAACTGATTGATATGACTGTTCCATCAGATAGAAACATCGCACTGAAGGAAACTGAAAAAAAAGCAAGTACAAAGACCTAGAACTAGAAATACAGAGAATGTGGCATACGAAAACCGTAGTGATCCCCTGTGGTTGTTGGTGCACTTGGTACAGTAAAGAAGGGGATGGTAGAAAAGATCAAGAAAGTATCAGAGGGAGCTACTGTGACAGAGATCCAAAAGATCTGCCTGCTGGGATCTGCGCGAATCCTCAGAAAGGTCCTCAGTGTATGAACAGAATGATTGACTTGAGTGACTGATGCTCCAGGTGCATTGTTTGCGCCCGGCTGATGCACGAAAAGAACACCAGCAAAGACTATCATAGAAGAGACAATAATTTATTTAATTATTTATTTATTTATTACAATTTAATGGCAAATAAATCTAAATGTAAGCACAGACAAAGCCCTAAGGATAATCTGTAAAAGAGTGGAACACTCCATGCGAGACAGATCACCATGTAGCTAATCTAAATAAAAAAATAAATATGTAATAAAAATCAGAAAAATATTAAATCAAATATAAAAACATTAAAAACTGTTTTCATTCCTGACTTAAAATAATAATAACTGATTGATGTTGACTGTTCCATCAGATGGAAACATCGCACTGAAGGAAATGGAAAGGACAGGCAAGTACAAAGACCTAGAACTAGAAATACAAACAATGTGGCATATGAAAACCGTTGTGATCCCTGTGGTTGTTGGTGCGCTTGGTACAGTAAAGAAGGGGATCGTAGAAAACATCGAAAAATTATCAGAGAGCTACTGTGACAGAGATCCAAAGATCTGCATGCTGGGGTCTGCACGAATCCTCAGGAAGGTGCTCAGTGTATGATGATGCACAAAAAGAAAACCAGCAAAGACTGTGACAGAAGAGATAATAATAATAATAATAATAATAATAATAATAATAATAATAATAATAGTAATAATAATCATAATAATAATAATCATAATAACAACTCACATTTAACGCCAAAGTCGAAGTGAATTTCCCTTGAGGTTGAAGATGGAGACAATACCGTCCCATCAGGCAATGTGAAGTCGTCATTAGGATAATCATTCCAAGTACCCAGTAACCCCCTGGTGCTGTTTCTGTAATCTTCGCTAAGAGTAACCACAAAGGACAGCATTTCTCTTTTCTCGCAGAACTGCACGGACGTTGTTGAGGGAAAATAAACCTCTACACAGTTTGCTTCTGGTTTCGAGAAAGAAAGGTTTCCGCCGACTTCTATGGTTTGATTCGTCAGGTTGGCGTAGTTAGGGTAAATTGTTTCTTCAATCAAAATGTCGATTCCACCTAAAAAAAAAAAATAAAACGTTTAAAAGTCATTAGGTCTTTGGATATTCAAAAAGGCTGAATCGCTGAGCACACAGTGAGCAAAGTGTGAATTTTGTGGCCTTAGTGTGACCGATCAGAAAAGAATAATCAGGTCATTCAGTCAATCTGACTGCTCCTGTGTATCCCAGTATGTCTCACCTCCTTTCTTGACTTTTACTTCAACGATGCTTGTGTTTTCTTCTTTAGCAGCACCGGCTGAGAAAATTGTGGCATTAGTTGAATTTTGTTGGGCAAGGCGTGTCCTAGCTTGTAATTGGAATACCCCATCTCGTGCATCGATCATTACATATTCACCAAGGCCGTTGAACGTATAATTCCCACCATCTAGTGTCTTAAAATGAGGATCACCCCAGAACCAACCTGGAACAACATAGCAAGTTATTAAGGGATTAAATGAGGAGAAACAGAGTAATCGACCTTTTAAAAGCTTTACCTCTTAAGATACTGAACAGCTCCTGGCAGTAAACGTGGTTTTGGGCAGTGAAGGAAATACGCGAAATGCATTTTGAGCATGAATTATGCTAAAAATACATTGACGATGTAAATACATTGGTACATTTCACAAATTCGATCATTATAATTGTCTCCAAAAAATATAATTTGTAATAAAACAGCTTTAGGAATGTCTCAGAGTCTCTCTGTAGATTCAGACGCTGCACTTTTGCCGTAGTTAATTCATCAGTTAGGTTCGGCACATGAGTAGAGCGCCGTCTAAACCGGGCCTGACTTTCTCGGAAATAAATTATATGTTGTTATTTTCCTGTAATCCGAATTGCCAACTTTGTCTAGGTGGCCACAATTATAGTAATCGCACTGAAGCTTCTAAGCATCAGTTTCTAGAGATTTTAAACAATTTTTTTAGGCTCTAGATACGAAAAAAAATTAACCTCGATACTCTCTTTTCAGCCTCCAATAGCACTAAATAAGGGGTAGCACAACAACAAAAACTTACGTCTCCTACGAGGTCTGTAAAAAGAGCAATCATCACTTGGGCGATAAAAGTAATATTCATTGCACAAATCTGGATCAGCACAGCAAAACGTTTCGGCGTCTTTGTCTGTTGTAACGTCTCTCACGCTAAAAAGTCGTTCCGCTATAACGTGACTTCCGTCGGGGGGACCAGTTATAAGGAAACCAAGGTCACTGAAAGGGCTCGAGTAACAGCAGAGTTGTCTTATCCGAAAAACGACAAAGCCAAGATCATCACTGATATGAAAAAAGAACCTAGAACTTCTGGATCTAAAACAAAAGTTTGAAGAAGAGTATGAAAAGTCCCGAAAGAATCGTCCCCTGTCCAGACGTGCCTGCCATATAGTGCACGGACATGCCAGATGCCGGTTAAAACGTCGAGATCGAAACTGCTGAGCATACCAAGACCTAAAATTCACGTCGTCTTGAAAAGTAATCCAATCGATGCACTTTTTTATGTCACTGTCTCTTTCCTGGTTTTCTATTCTCCAAAAATATCTGCCCAACGTGCCTGTATTTCCAATCCTGTTGTCCAGGTTATACATTCCTAGCAAAGAACCTGACCTGTATAAAACAATAGTATAATATTTTGTGTCTATCAGATGTTTAGCGATCACAAAAAAGTTGATTTTTTTTAAAAAAACATTTATTTGGTTACAACACTTCTAATGAAAGTTCTAAAAAGTTGAATATTACAGCACAACACAACAAGCCACTCCAGGAACTAGCAAAAAATTGAACATTAGATAGCGTGGCCGAGTGGTTTGCCCAAAGGAGGCCCCCAGTCCAAGTCTTGTCCTGATCGCTGGCTGGAATTGTTTACGGTTATCCCGACTTCAGATCCTCCACAAACCTGCGTGCATTGCCTCCGGTCAGTTGTCGCTATTAACCCTATTATGTTTGTTGATATTATTTCAGGCATTGCTTGGCCCCACTATACTTTGCGCTTTAAAGGCTGTCTCGGGTAAATAAAGCAGTTATTGTCATTAATGCTTGAGTTTGGCAATATTTCAAGTAATTTGTAATGTCACGTGATATGTCATGTGACCATATGCCAAAAAAATCTTTAATTTTAGACCAAATGGTGACCGGTTTAAAAAATAGAAATCGCGAGATAGCATTTTTCTAATTCTTATTAAATATCTCTAACACTTCATGCTTGGAATGATCGTCCATTGCACTTCAATAAAAAAATTAGAGGGTAAATTTAATCTTGAATTATTTAAAACTTTGATATTAAACTTCGCGTACATTCATTCCAAACATAATAGTTTGGTATGTGTATCCTCTTTCATAAATGCCAATTTGTTTATCCAAACAAAGTAAATTCGCCACGATGAATTCGCTAATTTCCTTCATTTTCACTTTTGGTCACGTTTCATGTCAGGTGACAAAAATTAAACGTGAAGGCACAAGAAAACCTCAAGATTTACTTTTAGGGAAAAATTTGTTTTTTTCTAGGTCTTCTAGGGAGAGATATTGCCAATCATTCATATGCTTCGAACATAACTTTGACCCAGGCCTTAAACCCCATACCATCAGTATGGGATCATGGAATCATCATACCATTAGTATGGTAATTACGGGCACGGAGGGCGAAAACAAGTATGGTGACCCCATCTCTTTATTACAGTGTCCTATACACATGTATATGGGTTTCAA
>CALNXK010000013.1:0-45000 GCA_942486035.1 Porites lobata | reverse complement strand
TGAATTTTACAGCAGATAAAAGGGATGCAAAGTTCTAAACTAGGTATGTGAATGGCGTAACATTTGTCAATGGCAAGTACATAAATAACAATTATTCACCGAAGTGGAGGTGGTTAGTCCTGGATATTTACCGAACTGCAAAGCAGTGAGGTAAATATCCACGACTAGCCACCGACACTGAGGTGAATAATTGTTTTAGTATATATACTAAAACAGTGAGATAATTGAGCACAAAAATGACGATTTTTAACTCAAATACTGTTGCCAACGATTACAATTTTGGCGCGTAATGACCGGGCGGCCGCGGCCGTCGCTTTTCCTTGCCGACAACTAAAACTTTTGAAGGCATTTGTTTAGCTCTTGCGGGGAAATTTCTTCAAAAGGAGTTGTGAATTCTTTTTGTATTTAAAATCATTCTATAAAAAAAGATTATCAAATTTAGTTTTAAGCTTATTTATGAACAACTCAACTGAATAAAGTAAGCAAGACTTAAGCTTAATTTGCATTTGTAAACAAAAAACTTTTTCACCGGTTTTATCGATAAATTCGTGTCAAAAAGACAAAGCTTTACCTGTTAAAACTTCCGATCCGAACTTCGTCACCTTCCTCGTGTATTTCGGAAACAGCTTTCTTGATTAGTTGTGAAATTTCTTTGTTTGTTTACGGCAGCAAACCGGGAAGGCATTTTGCTTGCAACTTACGCGAGTTTGGCGTCGTTCGCTCGGAGGAACTGGAGGTGAATCAGTGAATAGTGCAGGATATTCACTGATTGAGTAGCCAATCAGAGAGCGCGAAAAACACTATCCACTGTTTTAGTATATACTAAAAACGACTAATAACGACAGTAAGTACGATTAATAACCGCATTTTCCCAAGTTAGCATAAGCAGGTTCTTACATAAATGGTAATTAGAACAAATTTAGGCCATGTAGGTTCTTAAATTGCTTCTTATTTTCTGAAGAAAAAGCACGTTGAGGCTAAGAGTATTTAGTCTTATATTCAGTTTATTGCTTATATGAAGTCTGCATCCAATACATTGTAGTGGGAGTGATCATCAGGACATTTATGTCTCCAAAGAGGACTCTGAATGTTGACTTATCTTATTTTCCCAAGCGTGCAGAATTTTTTTTGATATAGATTTTAGAAAATAAAAACCTGTTTCAAATTTAGGCTAAACAGGTTCTGGTATGGAGAGGGACTAATTGACGACTTTTAGTCTAACATGTTCTTAAAAAACAGGTTCTTAGTTGCGGGTTATTACAGTATAAGAAAGGGGCACCTTTGTTGTCAAAAATAGAATATTGAAAGGTAAGGTTTGGACCTCAGGGCGGAGCCTTCCTGTATAAATCTTTGTTGAGTATCCTCCCCCCCCCCCCCCCCCCGGAATACTTTATTTAAAAAAAAACTGGAAGGTATAGTCACAAATTATAAGACGAATTATCTAGTAAATGCCATTCTGAAACTGAAATGAAACTGGGGATGAATTTTAACACAAGCCGTCAATTGCATGACCTGCACGCTACTCCCCCTGCCAGTTATGGGCGAAACGGGACAAGGATCTTGTCACTGTTTCCACGATCATGTTGGAAATATGTTGAGGATATTTGAAAAATAATAATAAAAAAAACTTCTAAGACGTGGTCGCTATTTTAATCTCGCCAATCATTCCACCCAAAAAACATGGCAATCTGAAGTCTCTATGTTCACCAAACGAAGGCATAAGGTCGAAAAGAATTGTGGCAAAAAATGTCTTTCAAAATAGTGCACTTAATCCCCACCCAATCAACAAGCGCTTCCCATTCAACTAAGTTTGTCTTGTTTCTCACGTTACCATTTTCCCGCCAATAAAATAGATCCAACACCTGGTATAGAAAATGGCGAAGACGCTAGTTCTTCGTGCGCGGAACATATCCGCAGCGACGAAAGAACAAGGAGAGACGGCGCTATTCGCGGGCTAGTACATGACTAACAAATCAATCAATCAATATTAATGTAGTACAGCGAGCGAAGTTTTAAAGTTCTTGTCACGGTTTTGAAAGCCATCTTGACGAGTAGGTAACCGCGTGAGAAATTACAGTGTTTGTATGAGGAGAATGTAATGTCGAATAATTTGAGTAAAACAGCTGTTCTGAAAAAAAAAACTGAACTGTAAACTAAAGCTACAGCAAAGGATTGTACTAACAAATTTTGGGGTCGTAAATGTGCTTAAATTTCTCCAGACGCTTGTATTAGATTTTCTATGTATTTGCCTGCAGTTTTTCCCGGGAAATGTTAGTCCAAAGGAAGAAAAATGTTTAGAGACAAAAAAGAATACAAAGTTGTTCTAGAGCAAGCAGCTGCATATAACACCCTCAATGTTTATCGGTAGGACCGTTAGGAGTGAATCTTTCGTTAAAAAATTCATATTTTTTTCAGAAAAGCCGTTTTACGGAAATTATTCGACATTAGATTCTTATACGAAAACCGTGACAAGGTGTATTCGAAAACTAATCATCAATCTAAAGTTGCTGAATTAAAGAGCTTACTGTTTGGAGCATCTAAAATAGGCATGAAAAACGGTCAAACCACCGACCCAAAAGCTAGCGTTTGTCCCAAAGAATGACAGTGCGTAAGAAAAAGGTCTGAAAAATGTAATTAATGTGAAAATCATAACTTACCAAACTACAACGTTCTGTACATTCGTCGTAAGGGCAGACATTTACCCAAGTGACGACCAGAACCCAAGTGGCTTCAAAGTTTCTAAATTTTTCATCGTTAGTGTAATTCTGAACATAACGTGAGGCCAGACGGAGTATGTTACTTATTTGATCCGTTTTCTGGTTGCTTTGCTCGTAAGCGTGATAATAAACCTTGGAAATTCCTGTGTTAAATGCTCTATGTTCCACCCTGGCCCAGAATGGTGCAATGAATGCATTTGAACGAAGCCATCTGTAAATACCAAACTTCTGGGGCCACCGCACACTCCATCTTTCGTTAAACTGGATTTTACCATTGAAACATATCTAGCAAAGCAGGAGAAGTGATACCCATGAGTGATATTTTAGGCGAATTTAATTGTTATATAAATTGATGTCGATTTGAATAGAATAAGGTTTAGTTTTGTCTAAGAGTATGTGATTTTCGAAGAAGCTATTATGAAATTTTTGGGCGTCGATAGGAATTGTATTAACATCACTGTGTTTAAATATCTAAAGTAAAAGAATGTGTATTGTTACATAACCACTAATGAAATACCAGGTGAGCTTTAGCGCGAAAACTTCATACTGATCTTCAGACTTGTAAAGATCACCGTTGCCATGGCTACATAATAAACCGCACCTTTCGCGGCCAAATGATATCAAAGCGAAATAGTTTGGTATCTCATTGGTGTTTGTATAAAAAATAGAACAATACATGGCCGCTTGGAGATACGAATATTCTCTTTGAGTAATCGAGAATATTTCACTCGTTCGCTTAAGACTCAAGAAGAAATTTCGTATCTCCGCGCGGAAATGTAAGATATCCTTTTTGTAAATAGTTTCACAAGTGCGCTTTTTGCTCCAGTTACAACCGTCTGTTTTTTTATCTGTTTTAAAAAACAAGTCAACTAAAGCACTTAACAGTCCCCTAGCTTATCGAAAGCTACAAAGATGCCGTTTGGCTTTTTTTCCCGGTACTAAGAGAGACGTGTCTTGTTTAGTTGTGTATAAAATTAGATACAAATATGAAGAACAATCTGAACAAAAGAAGGAAACGTAGTAAAAACCTTGAAGCAGGATATATAGAAAAAGGAGGGGCCCAAAATCCAAGACCCCTGCAGCCCTTTAGGCAGCAATAACAATTAGACCGATACCTACATTCAGTCTGAAACGTCTCCTCTGGAAGAATTCAAATCCAAAACGGCCCGCTCTGATACTTTGGCAGATCACTTCGTCATTACAAGATGGCTCCGCTATGAGCTCAGCATCATTCTCCGGTGGCCCAAACGGAATAAGATTGCTCGCAGGTGCAATTGCTTCAAAGGAGAAAGAAAAAGCACAATAAAAAGGCAATTTTCACTTTAAGTGAGTGTGCTTCGTGTGACATTTAGCTTTCCTTCTATGAAGGCTTTAACTAGACTTTTCATTAGGCTGGTTGATAAACAATTTCACCATGCACAACGTCTCAACAATAGTAAATATGTCAATATGAATAAGTAAATATGTTGTAGACCTATATTTTAAGATTACTTCAACTATCTTTTTTGTTCCAATCTGCTATAGTGGCGATTTTCTGTTAAAATATAACTCGCCAATTGCGGGTGCATAGACATAGACATAAAAGTACTCTATTTAGATACGGTTAAAAATCAGTATTTGAAGGTAATGAAAATCTAAAATACTAGTCTGCGTTTTTGCCGTATGAGTACACGCTGATGAATGATAAACATTTATTCCATCTTTAAACCTTGTGAGGCTTAATGGCTTACGTAGTCCTGACTGATGGCAGTCCATCCCAAAGGGCAGCCCCTGAATACAAACAACTGAGCTTAAGAAAGTTAGTGCTTGGTTTGGAAACGTGCAGGATGTGCCCAGAGTGAGGGATATTGTAAAAACAAAATGTCACGAGCAGAGACAATATCGTACATGGGGGTGGAGGGGAGGAGGGGCATTTGCTTCTTTAGCGTTTTGAACATGATAGCCGCCCCTTGTTTTGGTTAGATATCTGAATCCTATCCCATCAAAGCAAGAAAGGGATCTATACTAGCGTCATATCTAGATTTGGCAATTACCGTAGCTCCGCGGTTTTGTAATTTTTGAAGTTTATCGTTCAAAGTGTAGATGAGACCATACCATACACTGCAGCAGTACATAAAGTGGGGATCAACTAAAGTCTTATTCCTTTTTGCAGCTGAGAATGCGTAAATGATTGTTTGGTCTCACACGTTTCAAGGCGCCGATTCCTGAAAAAATCTTTTATGAAGTATTTATGATATGCTAGCACCAGGAGAGGGTCTCGTCAATTGTTAGTCCAAGAGACGATATGTGCACTGATGGAAACCCCAGCTTGGCTTTGTACCCTTTAGCGACATTTAGGTTACACTTATTAGCTCTTAGCCAAGAGTTAACGTTGACTACCTAAGTGACAATCATTGTTTAAGACCATAGTGGATAAAAAGCCGATGCTACTGACATCCACAAACATTCCAGCAGTGCCCTTGTTAAAATAGTTTGGAAAAAAATTTATGTACCATAGAAAAGGTCATGAGCCAATGCAAAAACATAAACGAAACCGCAAGTTATTCCACAAGGGGAAAATGGATGGCCATTAGCGCAACACAGAAGAATCCTAGAAAACAGGTAGGATGCAAAACAGCCGACTGCATTTCAGACCGACTGCAATTCCGACCAGGTCAAATTCGGCAAAATTATAGGTGACAAATACCTGGTCAATAGTGTCTAATCAAACACATCAAAAACACAACACTTACTGGGAGTTGAAGGTAAAATGCTTGAACTAGCAGTTATAGAAATGCTTTGACTAAAGGAAAATCTGGCTAACAAGCTAGCAGAGGTGGAGGCCGAGACACTAGCTGACACACTAGGCAAAGTGGAAGCCACGGCACTGGTCGACAAACTGGCTGACACGTTAGCAGATGGCGACGCTGACACAGTTGCCGACAGACTGGGCGATGTGGAGACTGATGCACTCGTCGACACATTGGCTGAAAGGCTAGCAAAAGTGGAGGCCGAGACACTTTCCGACACACTGGGCGATGTAGACGCCGAGGCACTGGTCGACACACTCGCTGAAACGCTAGCAGATAGCGACTCTGACACAGTTGGTGACACACTGGGCGACGTGGAGGCCGAGACACTGGACGACACACTGGCTGACAAGCTAGCAGAGGTGGAGGGCGAGACACTTGCCGACACACTGGGCGATGTGGAGATCGATGCACTCGTCGACACACTGGTAGAAAGACTTGCGGAGGTGGAGGCCGAGACACTTGCCGACACACTGGGCGAATTGGAGACCAAGGCACTTGTAGACACACTGGTTGACACGCTAGCAGAGGTGGAGGCCGAGACAGTTTCCGACACACCGGGCGATGTAGACGCCGAGGCACTGATCGACAAACTGGCTGACACACTAGCAGATGGCGACGCTGATACAGTAGGCGACAGACTGGGCGATGTTGAGACCGATGTACTCGTCGACACACTGGATGAAAGGCTAGCAGAGGTGGAGGCCGAGACACTTTCCGACACACTGGGCGATGTAGACGCCGAGGCACTGGTCGACAGACTCGCTGAAACGCTAGCAGATAGCGACTCTGACAAACTTGGTGACACAATGGGCGACGTGGAGGCCGAGACACTGGTCGACACACTTGCTGACAAGGTAGCAGAGGGGAAGGGCGAGACACTTGCCGACACACTGGGCGATGTGGAGATCGATGCACTCGTCGACACACTGGTTGAAAGGCTTGCGGAGGTGGAGACCGAGTCACTTGCCGACACACCGGGCGAATTGGAGACCGAGGCACTTGTAGACACACTGGTTGACAGGCTAGCAGAGGTGGGGACATAGATACTTGCCGAAACACTGAGCGATGTGGAAGCCAAGATAATGGTCGACACACTGCCTAACACGGTAGCAGAGGTGAAGGCAGAGAAACTTGTCGACACACTGGGCGACCTGGAGGACGAGGCACTGGTCAACCCAAGAGCTGACAGACTAGCAGAGGTGGAGGCCAAGACACTTGGTGACACACTAGACAATGTGGAGGCCGACACAAACTGTGATATGGATGTTGAGCCACACACTAGGTGACACACTTGAGAAGAGGTGGAGGCCGAGGCACTGGTCGCTACACTGGCAGCCACAATAGCAGAGATGAAGGTGGAGACACTTGCGGACTCACTGGGCGATGGGGAGGTCGAGGGACTGGTAGACACACTGGATGACACGCTAGCAGAGGGAGAGGCTGTGGCTAGCAATTTGGAGGCGGACGCTGATCTACATACTAGGTGACACACTTGAGCAGAAGTGGAAGCCGAGAGAGTGGTCGACACATTGACTGACGCGCTAGCAGAGATGAAGGCCGAGGCATCTGCCGACACACTGGGCGATGTGGAGGTTGATGCACTGGTTGCAGCTGTGTTTGACAAGTTGGAAGACGTTGAAGTCGAGATACTTGCCGACTCATTAGGTGATGTGGAGGCCAAGGCATTGGTGAACACATTGGCTAACACGTTAGAGGAGGTGAAGGACGAGACACTTGTCGACACACTGGGCGATGTAAACGTCAAGGCATGGGTCGACACACTGGCTGGCAGACCACCAGACGGAGAGGCCGAGACACTTGACGGCAAACTGGGCGATGTAGAGGCCGAGGCACTGGTCAAAACACTGGCAGACTGGCTAGAAGAGGTGGGGGCAGAGATACTTGCCGAAACACTGAGCGATGTGGAGGCTAAGCCAATTGTCGACACACTGCCTAACACGCTAGCAAAGGTGGAGGCTGCGAAACTTGTCGACACACTAGGCGATGTAGAGGCTGAAGCACTTGTAGACAAACAGTCTGACAGGCTACCAGAGGTGGGGACATAGATACTTGGCGAAACACTGAGCGATGTGGAAGCCAAGATAATGGTCGACACACTGCCTAACACGGTAGCAGAGGTGAAGGCAGAGAAACTTGTCGACACACTGGGCGACCTGGAGGACGAGGCACTGGTCAACCCAAGAGCTGACAGACTAGCAGAGGTGGAGGCCAAGACACTTGGTGACACACTAGACAATGTGGAGGCCGACACAAACTGTGATATGGATGTTGAGCCACACACTAGGTGACACACTTGAGAAGAGGTGGAGGCCGAGGCACTGGTCGCTACACTGGCAGCCACAATAGCAGAGATGAAGGTGGAGACACTTGCGGACTCACTGGGCGATGGGGAGGTCGAGGGACTGGTAGACACACTGGATGACACGCTAGCAGAGGGAGAGGCTGTGGCTAGCAATTTGGAGGCGGACGCTGATCTACATACTAGGTGACACACTTGAGAAGAAGTGGAAGCCGAGACAGTGGTCGACACATTGATTGACACGCTAGCAGAGATGAAGGCCGAGGCATCTGCCGACACACTGGGCGATGTGGAGGTTGATGCACTGGTTGCAGCTGTGGTTGACAAGTTAGCAGACGTTGAAGTCGAGATACTCGCCGACGCATTAGGTGATGTGGAGGCCAAGGCATTGGTGAACACATCGGATGATGCGGAGGTCAAGACACTGGTCGACGCACTCGCTGAAACATTAGCAGTGTTGAAGGAATGAATGAATGAACAACTTTATTAACGTGTCAAAATTTTCTAGGTGGTCACAAGTAGCCTGCCAATCGGGGACACCTAGTTAATAAAATCTGTTTAATAAGCTTAAGATTACATTTGATAATATTAACAAGAAATATTCACTATAAAATTACATTAATAACGTTAACATATTTTTATAAACGTGAATAAATAAGTAGATAATAATAACAATAAAATAGTGTACTTTCTAATTAATCTAAAAGTAAATTATCAAATATGGCCTCAAGTACTACACAAGTTAGAATTTCAACATTTTTTCTCAGCTATGAAACTTGAAAAGACTTTCTTGCCAATACTTGTTTTGAAAGCCGATAATGTGGCTAGGTTCCTGTCCTTGTGTCTGCCATAGTTTACGGTATCGAACCTGGGAATAAAGAAGTCTGAATTTCGTAAGTTATGACTTGACAATGATACGCTGAGGATTGCGATATCCTGCAGGCGCCTATTGTAAAGACTAGTCATCCGTGCACGCGTAAGTAACTCATCATATGATGATCTCCAATTGCAAAATGCAGCTCACAGAGCCCGTTCATTGACCCTCTCAAGCTTTCTCCGGTCTGAGCCTCTACAAAAGTGCCAAACGAGGCTGCAGTATTTCAGATATCGCAAAATGGTGGCCTTGTATATTCTTAATTTCACTTTCTGGAAAGCTGAAGATATATCGTTACTAAACAACAAGTTCCTGTCAATTAAAAGGCCTAAAAGATTACGTTCATCCAATGGCTGTACTATGGAAGTGTCAATTTCGACATCACGCTGAGTAGAGTCATTTGATAGAAGGAATTATAGGCAATTAATCATGTTGTGAAAAGACATCCTTATTTGAAATGCTTGTTGAGCAGTTTTTCTTTGGATTAGAAAGTGTTTGCAAGTTAGGGCGTTAGTGTTGATTTCGTTTGTAGGTATGTATGAGTTGAGCGGCTTTCTGTTACGTTAAAAGGAAGAAATTTTGTTTTGTTGACCCTATATAATTTTGTATTTAATGGGGTTCGATCAAGTATTTTGTAAGGCAAAACGTTCACATTCGAACTTCTGTTACCTACACAGCTTGATATTCATAATAACACATGGCGTGGTTGGACTTGAACTAAAAAAGTGAAATAATTTAAGTCATGTCCACAGTAAGCCATGGAAATCTTATCTGGCGATAAGTTTCCATCAGTGAATTCCCAGCGTTGTTAATTCAGTATTATTATTCATTCAAAATATTTCCCCAATTTAGGTTAAAAGCACACGCATAATTCACCATAACCGGTTACTGATGACCAAATTTGGAAGAATTTTGTGTTTAACGAGGAAATGACAACAAAAATGCAGCCTTCTACAGATTAATACACCGTTAACCGAGAAGACCTGGGGACGAGGTTGAGTTGTTTTGGTTGTGACCTTGAAAAATGGCTGACATTTCAGCTCATGTGTCAACTCCTCGAAGTGACGTGATTTATTTGGAAGCTGTCCGCTGACCAGTTAATTGTTTTACTACATCGCGAACAATATTCAATCTCATTCTTTTAGCTAGTTTGGGAGCACAGGAAAACTGACAATGCACACATATTGGACATCAATATTTTGATCAATTGACAGCTGTCAAAACAGGGTACCCGCTGACTATTATCACTTGACCATATCGCGGGCTCAAGTGTTGACCCATCGAGGTCAAGTATTTTTTGAAGTTATGCGCTGACAAGTTACTAGTTTTCAAGTGATCGCAGGCTCAAGTGTTGTGTTTATGTGCCGCACAATTAAAATTTTGATTGTAAACTGACCTCGGACGCGAAAATTCAGCCAGCTGTTTAGAGGCAGGGAAGACAGTTGCTTTTGACTTTTGACGCTCTACGTCCAATTTTTATGCTCTGATTGGTCAAAATTTAACAGGTGATGCAGCATCTTGAATCTTGTTTACTTTGACATCTGAAGCTGACAGAGTTTTGTGTCAACTTTTGATGTTTTAACTGTCTTTTTCCACTGGATGTACAAAATGAAATTCAGCTGCTATCAGGAGTCTTCTGTTATTCATGGTAGTTTGTTTATTGGGTTTTTGGTTGAGAAATACGTCGCTTGTCAAAGTCGGAAATCCAATTTCAGATGGCGTCGTTTTCGTTTTCACCTTGCTTTGATGCGTAAGAGGGTTGCAAAGTCTGAAGCGATACAGGCCTTACTTGATACCTTTCAGGAGCTGCATCTCGAATGGTAAGCCAGAGTATTTATTGTATTTGATGTTTGTTTTTTGTATCTAATTTAATGAAGTCGAGCGTAGTTTATGCGGGTATTTAGTTTATGCACGTTTGTAAGATTTGAGACAGTGATCTGACCGAGTATCAGGTTTGATATAAGCTCACAGAACTTTAAAAAGCCTTCAGACAGTTTCTCACCGCAAATAGAAAGAAAACGTTCCAAAGAATATTTAGTTATAATTCTGGCTGTAAAGAAAGCTTTGAGCGATTTTCTTGCCTCGAGTTCGTCTTTGAAAAAAGCAAACACCGGGAAGCCGGCTTAAAACATAAACTTAAGCTTGAAGCTTGAAGCTTTAATGCTTTTCTTCCTGAATGAAAATTGTTGTCTCTGTATGTGTTTTACCGAACTATATTTCTTTTATCGATTGTTAGTAGTCTCTCTTGTAATTTTAATCGCTGTGCCGATTGTTTTCAGCCGTTCAGTGAACATCGCTCGCAGGAGTACTCAAAATGCCGCGCTATGTTGGAGCGTAACTCTGTTAATTTCATGCAAACACTCGCCACAGCTCGCACTACAAAAGTGAGAACCGGATGGCCGTATAGGTGATTTTGGAAATTTTTTTTAACGGTTTAGCTAAAAGCCCACGCGTACTTCCATCGTCCTGAATATTGAATGAGTGCAATTTGTATTGTGAAATACTGCTTTCTATCCGAGGTCTGTAAGATAAAAACAGTGCCTCATACTACTGTTTCACCTCAGATGTGATGTATAAATGGTATAAAAGGTTGGTTTACACGCACCCAGATTTGTTGGCAAGATTTTGCAAAGTAAACTTGTCGAATGCAAAAAATTTGGCCCAGTTTTTTTTCCAGGCCTAATTAATCTCCGGTGATCAATCTATGGCTCTTAGATGTGATCGAAGATGATTACCAGTTTTTGGGTGTACATATGAGGCTATCAACTCGATGTAAGATTTGGTTCACTCTTGGGCTGTTCGCAAATTATTTTTCTCTAAAATCACGTAACCTTTCCCTCAAAAGTCACACAAATGTGCTCCAAAATTAACTGAATTGTGGAACACAAGTTTATTGTTTGATTTAAATTATAAATTTATTAATGGGAGCCTCGCTTTTAGCCCTGGCTAAATCTATATATTAAGATACTCAGCCTCATTCATTAGACTTCTGTTTAACCACATCCTCCAAAAATAACTTTAGTGAAATTCACATATCCCGACCAACGCCATAAGATTTCCTCTCTGTCCATTATTCCCTCTTGGTTAAGCTATTAGTTGACTCAAAAAACATGGACATTTACATTTCATTATAAAGAACTTATTTTTGGTACAATTCCCCTCTTCAAAGCCTGGAGTGCATTCGCAGGTATAGTTGTTTGGTGCACCTGTGCACGTTCCATTATTTGCACATGGGTTAGGAGAACAGCCATATGTGTCTGAAGAATAATTTCCCTTAATTAGAATTAACCAAAAATATGTTGTTCTTCTGTTCCATGCAAGACGTAATAATTCCGTTATTTATCCTCGGCAGTATTTATAGCACTAATGCTAGTGGGGCCAAGCAAATGCCTGAAACAAATAATTCAAATTGAACTTAACAGGGTTAAGAATCCCAAATGGCCGGAGGCAAACCAGCTGGTTATTTATACACGTGGCCGAGGAATTTTAACTCTAGACTACCGTGAACAAATCCAGCTAGCGCTCAGAGCGGGGCTTGTCGGGGCCTCCGAAGTCCGGCGCTCTAACTGCTCGGCCACGCTGCCTCGTACTCAGTTAGACAAGGAATTATTTATTTGAAAAATAAATTAGAGTCTCAAAAGGTCTCAGATGCTTTACTGTTGTAGCTTTCGACTGTATCGCAATGAACCCTTACTGGTCTCAGTTTTGTCACGTGAATTAGTCATGTGAATTCAAGTGAACTCCTTGATTGTTTTATGCCGATGCGAGAGGGCTTGATTGACCGCTGTCATGCGTGTTTCGCCACAAAATTAACATAACTTGCAAGATATCTGGAACCTCGCATTGCTCCTGTTAAGCATTTTAAGCTCCGTCACTGAAAAATCATCTTAGTTACCGGAAGTAACGTACTAGTGCACAACCACGGTCAGTGATTAAAAGCTACGCTTAATGATAAATGCTTTCGAAACGTTCCTTGATACAGACTCCCCTTGCCATTGTTTTCTTTTCAAAGCTGTTGATAACAGCTTTGAGAGCTTTCTTTTCCGCGAAAATGACCTTTTGACTCATGAAAAAATTGCCGGCTAATGAAATACCCTAGGACTCAAAACGACATTCCGCCGAGGGAAAATCCAATATTCGTTGCACAAGCAACGACTATCAGTATATTCGTGGCACAAGCAACGACTATCAGTAAAATTGGGGTATTTCACACTATTGAGCAGTTCTTTCTAACAGCAGCGCTAGCGCAATTACATATATTAACACTGTAAAAGATTAGTCTGCATAAAACCGGAAGCTAATTGCCAATTTGCTTTGTCTTTTTTTTGTTTTGTTTTTTACATGAAATATTTGTATAAAATAGATATAACATTCAATTTTAATGAACAGTTTGTCTATATTTGTTTTGTCTTTTTAAGTACTTTTAACCATCTAAACGCCTACCAATAAAAATATCTAGGCTATCAATTAAATTAAACAACCTTTTTCACAAACTTTTAGTTGGCAAAAACCAAGGAACAAAATTAGTTAATCGGTCAAAAAGAGCCTTTCCATTCGCCGCGTGTCCGCCTGGGCTATCAATTAAATTAAACAACCTAAAACTTAGTCAAAGGACTTAAAATTTTCGTCCGTGGTAACTGGAAGAACGAGCGGGACTTAATTCGTCCGGATACTTTGAGCGCTTAGACAACAGCTTTTAGCTGGAGGGAACTGTTTCTATGAACACCAAATAAACGACAGCCCGACATTTCGTTATGCTTTTGCCGTGCAGAACTTTCAATTCTTAGAATTAAGTTCGACGAAGGGGCGACATAAGCACGACGTCTGAATGAAGGTTTTGAATTCGGTTTGGTAGAGCAATTTCAAAGTTAGAATAGCGCTGCCGTGGCACGGCATGTGATTCAAAAGTAGTGCTTATGCCGTGTCAAACAAATTCATAAATCACTTTCGGAAATGTATAATGTTAGCGGGATTTATGGTCCCGCCATTTCTTTGTTTGTTTGTTTGTTAGTTTTAATCAGCACTGACTTGATACACCGATCACAATAACCTTGATTCTGGCATGATGTCTGAATTGAAGTCGTGCCTTTGACTTGCTTCTGCAGAAGGCAACGGCACAGTGGAAGCACGACGCATGAACTGGGCCTAAGGACACGCAGAACCCGCTCTTCGGCTAGATGAAATCGTCTGCTAACCGAAAGTATATATTAACTATTATGAGAAATAAGTATGACTTACTTTTCAAAGCAACTGAAGCATATAGCAAAAACACAACTAGAAATGGTAAGTTGGAGCTGCACCAGGCCATTTAATATAAGCTCCCAGCTTCTTTAGGCTTCCTTGTCACAACAACTTATTTGTCTGGCATGTTCTTCAGTACAGTGCGGGTTATTAGCATAATTAAATCAGTAACTGTTGACTGATCGCATTTGATTTACCCTGACAATTCGCCCCGGTTAAAGAAATACTATAACAATAATAAACAAAAGTAAACGGCTACTAACAACATTTCGATCAGTCTGGATTGAGTGTGAATAAAGCTGGGTAGCACTCGTATGAAGCAGCGAGATGAAATGTACATTGTATAATTTTTTCAGGACTACTAAGAGGTGAGAAACTTTAAAACTTCTTCAGAGCAGTAAGTTCTAGAAAGGAAATTATTGAGGCTATGATCACACTGTAACGGATAGCTTTTGCGCCGCCACGAAAAACGTCCCGAATAGGGCTTCTTTTCACCCACAAGAACAATTGTGGCAGCGCGATTTCTGTGCGGGGCGAGGCTGCGCCGCGCCGATCTCGAAAGTGGAGCGTTACATATCAGAAAGGTTTTTTAGGAATACGACCAGGCATTGGAAGCTGCTTTAAAAAAGTGTTTGATAGTGTGCCTCTGATATCTTGTTGAAAAAACTGAACTGTTCCTTGGAGTTAATGGTTCCCTCCTTGACCTAATATGCAGTTACCTCAGTGGAAGACAACGATTGACTGTGCTACATGGTGTAAAGTCGCTTGTTACCTGTGTCGATAGGGATCCCACAAGGATCGGTTTTAGGAACGACACTGTTGGTGTTGTTCACCAACGACTTACCTTCTTCTGTGCCTTCTGGGTCCGTTTATATGTATACGGATGATGCCTGTGTTGGAGAAACAGCTGATCTGGCGATCGATCAACTGAATAAGGCCTTACGAGAGTTTTACAACTTGTGTCTAAACAACCGGTTAATGCCACATCCCAGAAAGAGCGAGGCCACCCTTTTCACCAAGGGGACACGGATAGGTCCTCTCGCTCTTGTGTACTTAGGAAACTCAGTGTTAAGTTTGGTTACCAAGACGAAAATGTTAGGTCGGATAGTAGACCAGAAACTCACCTGGATGGCCAACGTGTTTGCCAAAAAAACTGGACTTGCTCAAACTTTCTCGTTTTTTACCAAAAGGAATTTTAAAGGACTTTTATTTTAAAGTGATTCTTACCGCTGTTAAGTAGGGTTTAGTTTTGTGGGGTTCGTGTTGAAATTCTGATCTTTTTAAGTCAATAGAAACACTTCACTGTAGAGCGGCACGTATGATCTATAATTTACCGAAGGATATGGCTTCAGAAGACGTGCTTAGATATGTTCAGTGCAGTGGCCTTCCTTTTCTATTTATTATAAGTTAGACGTTCTTAGACTTTTTTATGGGGCTCATAGCGAATCCTTACCTGATATAATGTATGAGAATATTGGCCAAAATCGCGTTAGCACTTACTTCATTCGAGACCAGAACCGCCTTCTCGTACCAAGGCACGAGTCAAGATACATGAAAGATTCTCTCTCATATAGAGGTGCATCGCTATGGAACTTTGTTAACTACAACGACAAGGAAGCATCTGCGACCATCAATTTTAATGAGCTCATGAAGCGAGTCAGTGCTGAAGATTATTTTATAGATTTGAAGTCTGAATGTACGTCTGCATCTGCTATAAGATGCTATAAGATGCAGACAACAGAATTTTATGTGTTGCTGATCACTCTGTCCAGACAATATATATAATTTGTATATTTGGTTTGATGTAGATCTACCTGGAGTTATGAAAACCGGATCAGCAAACATTTTGTAATTTTTCTCAACTTCCCCTGTCTTATATCTTGTTTACTGTGCTGTTTGCATATGTAGTTGTTTTTGCTTGTTTTGTGGTTAGGGATTTGTGTAGAAGTGGATGTAGACAGAATTACTATCTTCCCCCTTCCCCCCACCCCCCACCCCCCTCCTTCTCTCCCATTTTTTGTCCCTACCCACAATTGTCTCCTCAATACAAGTGACAGTTATTTGAAATCAGTGCGCGCCTAAAGCTGGTTTCGGTGCCGTTTAGCAGTTTACTTTTAGATATCGGTCACCTTGAGAAAAGTTTCCCGGAGAGCATGATGATGGGACAAAGTTATTACGATTTGCAGAGTCTGCATCGTCCAATATCGTATTTTATAAAATAACTGAGATAGTACGCGCGATCTGATTGGTCAAAAACCTATGGTTTATTATACCGGTAAACCCATAGAAAAAGGCATCCGGAACGCGAGCCATAAACAAATCGGGCTATTGATCCGCAAACAAAAATTTTAGAAAGAATAAAACACAGAACAAGTTACTTACCTAGCCCTTCTTAATATTAAAAAGTGTTGGTTTCCACATTTTATTACAGAGCATCACAATTCGCTACTTTAAAAGTTATAAAGTACAAAGCTGGAAAGCAGTTTACATTTCACGACGATGCCATTTCGCAGAGAAAGACAACAACTCGGTGTGAATTTCTGGTGTAGAAAGTCTTAAGGAAAGCTTAACCATGTGCCAACCAGCAACAAATTAAAACGGATAGTTTTGGCATTCTTGATTTATTTTACGTCAAAATTAAATTCCTGAATGAAAGAAATTGTTCCGAAAAGAGATATCTGATCATCTGATATCTGATATCTGATATCGATGCCATAACCTACTTCAAGCCATCTGACTTCACAAATCGACAAATATTAACGCTAATATGTGGCTACGGCAAAGAAACCTTTCTCTAAATTTAGAGCTACCACTGACATATTTCCATCGGTCGCTGTACATACATACGTTACATGCGACAACTTCACAAATGCAGCAACGTCGTTACAGCAACATTTCTTGATCATGATAAAGTCCAGAAAACAGATCTTTTAAGATCTGGTTTAAAAACCACTGCAGCTTGTAAAAAGTGAATGAAATCCTCCATTAGAACAGCTGCCACTTTCGTCTGTAAGCACGAAAGGTTTACGGATCGACTCAACTAAATACGGCTGCGTACAGCGTGATGTTCAATTTTCTACTTCTGTAGTAAACAAACTTCATTGTACCTTCCCATGAATATGTGTTGACTTTTCCTGAAAAGCAGTTTTCATAAGTTGTCATGTAATGAGAGCAAAAATTCGTGTTTTGAAGTGCTGCTGTTTGTTGTTTGACTGAACTGAGTTTTGAGAAAGTTCGGTGCTTTTAAATCGTGAATCATGATTGGCTTATAGTGACTTTAGAGAGAAGACATGGCTTGATCACGGTACTAAAACCACATTTTTTACCTAAAAGGCTCCGTTCTACTAAACGTTATTTCATAAAAGCAATAGACCACACTCTCAATGGGTTACCGGCGTGATAACCCACTCGGGATGTTGGGAGAACACTCGAAAAGCTTCTAAGTCACAAGCCGAAGGCGAGTGATTTACAAACTTTTCGATTTTAAATATTCTCGTTTCATTTGGCTAAACGGACCAATCACCCCGATGCTGGCTGAGACAGAAAGGTACGATATTGTTCGCTTTTCTAAGGTGACCACTAAGTCTTTGTTGTCTTTGACAACAGGCTTTTAGGCGTCAAATGAATTAGGTGAGAGCAAAATTGCAGGTGGACTTTGATTGGGGCCAAGACGTTTTTCTGATGTGAAAACAAGGCAAGGTGGTCCCGGCCGACCGTGTGACTCTACATCCGAAAACTTGAATAAGACGAGTGTAAGAGAAAAGTCCAGAGGTGTTTATTTGCCAATAGACTGAGTTTTTCCGAGTTATTCGATGATATTTCGCCTATGTTGAACCTGAGAAGATTGTGCGTGGTTGTGGATAGTCTTATTAGTGCTGCGAAAGTATGTGATTGTGTGATTTCCGCATGGTGTTGACAGGTATGTGTTCGCGTGGTTAAACTGCGGTTTCTCCAAAATATTCTGTGCCAGCCTTTAATATTGTTTCGTCGGTGTTTAGTTTAGCTGATTGTACCTTGGAAAAGCAACTCTCGACTCAGAAAAATTGGATCTAGGTCTAGTTTCAGTGGGCTCTAATAGCATTGAACCATACGCCGGTTTTTGCAGATAAGAAGGTGATGATTTGTTGTGCACTATGTGTCATTCAGTTTGTTGTCTATTCCATGCGAAATCCTATTGTTTATCGGACCGCGAAAAAAGTAGTGTTTTACTAACTATCTAAGTTGTTATGTAAGCCTTGACCAGGCACTCTTTCGCTGCAGTTCCCTCAACTTGAAAATTTTTAGACTGAAATGACACCGGTTTGAAACTTGGCGAAGTCAGATTACTGAATAAATGTCCTAAACTTTGCGTCATTTTAAAATTTGGACCCCTTGGAATGCTTCTAGGGACCATTAACTTACTGCCCGGCGTCAGATAAAGGCTTCTGGTCGGCCTTTGAGCGAGCTTTGTTGTTTTAAATTGCCAAGTAATAGAATGAGTTGATATTTTTGCTAACCCGGTTTTCAAAAATCCAGATTAAACACGCGACCCAACAAGCTTTAACAGCTTTAAGAACTATCGTATTTAAATAAAGATTAGTATGTATGATTGGAAGCTTTGTGCCCTACTTTGGTGCGGTGTGAACACTTATTTGGCCAGTTGTGGAAGTTGCGGAAGTAAATAAGTAGGAACGAGGCCTGGGACCCAGTGAAGACTGGAATTTAGTGCTCCAAACCCTCTCGGCCAACCGCGGCGGCACGATGTTCGATGTGTGTGAACGACTTGTGACCGTCCCGAGCCGTTACTGTTCGAGGCGCCACGAAAAGCTGTCCAATATAGTGTGAATCTAGCCTGAGATAGTGAAGAAAAATGCTTCTGACCCAGGCGTGGTTTGTACTCGTGATGTCTGAGATACAGCTCTCAAAGCGGCTAATGAGAGCATTCTTGCAACATCCGTCCGCCATTGTTGAAAACAAGAATGACTTTCCATCCGACTTTCCCGCCGAATTTTTAGTAGAGTACGAACCCGCAGTAACAAGTTTCCTCGTAGTAAAAACCTTAGAACGCAGAGGTCCATACAACGCGTAAATAAAACCGACTGGTTCTTTCTCGCGGGATCTCTAATGTAGAGATGCCAATGCCAAAGGTCACATGACGTGGGAATTAGAACAAGACTGAGCCCGGGAGGAGGGGGTACTCCTGGGACTTCTTGTTGGAGGTCTGCCGCCCGGTTCTCCAAATCCTGACCCTATTTCAGACCAAAAAATTCCGGGGGGGGGACTCCGCATATGAAAGGGGTGTGGATGCTCGTCGGAAATTTTGAATTAAACCCCTAAAGGAGACTGATCTGGGCGTGGCCAAAGCTTTTTTTGACCCCTAAAAGAGACCATGTCAACGATCCAAAAGGAAGATGGCGTGTTGGCGGTGGGATCGATGTCCCAGTAAAAATTGAAATGGAAGCAGCTCGAAGCTCGATCAGGGAATTAAAAGACGAGCTATTAAAACTCGGTATTAGGGAAAGAATCAAATAACAAGCTGGTGAATATTTTTCGCCGTGATCAAATAATCGTTTTGTGTCAGCAGCCAAGTTTCGTAATATAGTCTTGTAAAACAATGGACAAAGACTTCTTCTCTAACATGCACAGGTACCAGGTTCGGTGTCGTGGACGCCTGTTAAGGTGACAGTGGCGGACCATTGGTCTGTGAGTTTAGCGGCAGGTGGTTTCTTGAAGCAATCACTAGCTGGGGAAGAGGGTGTGCAGCTCCGAACACTTACGGGGTATATGCAAATGTCGCGTCTTTTTGGCATGGATGAATGCTAATATTAACCGCACTAACAGATCAGTAGCAGCAAGCAGAATCTCTGCGACACTTTTAGGTAAGTAGACAGTGTGACTGATAAAAACGCGAAAATAGACGTTTTTTTTTTCTTTTCAAAACAAAAAACCTCATCCACAGCCTTTAAATCTCTACATACAGTCAAAAAAGATCCAAAAAAATGATATAAGATGCTGAAAATAAAGTGGAACCTAGAGCCACCGTAGAGTGAAAACTCTGAACATCTTTCGGAATCATTTTTTTTTATCTGTTCGAGTATGCAGTGGAGAAAGGCGTCATTAGTTTTAAGTATATACTAAAACAGTGGATAGTGTTTTTCGCGGTTTCTGATTGGCTTCTCAAACTTGGGAAATTCAGTGCTATTCATCACCGAGCGACAATTACGAGCAAAATGTCCTTCCGGTTTGCTGCCGTAACAAACGAGGAAATTTCACAAGTAAACGAATCGAAGAGGCGATGAAACTCGGTTTGGTAGGTTTTAACACGTAATGCCTTGTCTGTTTAACCTGAATTAATCGATGAAACCGGTGAAAAATTTCCTTTTACAAATACAAATTAAGTCTTGTGTTCAGAAATAAGCTTAAGACTACCTTTTTACTGGATGGTTTCAAATGCAGAAAGAATTCGCAACTCTTTTTGAAGAAATGCCCTCCTAAGAGCTAAACAAATGGCTTCATTGTTTTATCGAAAAAAAAAAGTTGCGGCTGTTCGATCATTTACGTGACATATTGGAATCGTCGGCAGCAATAAATGACTTAAAAACCATTATTTTAGTGCTCAATTATCTCACTGTTTTAGTACATGTATACGTATACTAAAACAATTATTCACATAAGTGTGAGTTGCTAGTGGTGGAAATTTTAAAGAGAGAATGATCATTCTCTCACGTACCGTTTTTGTTTGAAACTGGAAATATCTTTGTCTAGTATGGCCTACCGTCTACACGTATGAGGTGAAAACGATCTCCAAAAACGCCTTTTTTTCAAATATACTTCCCAGAGTGGATTGAAAACGAATGCTTATCGTTTTTGTGTGGACGGACGGAAAGTGAGGTTTGAGAATACGATGATGTCATACATCGTACAGCGCATTTTCTGAAAGGGATGCTATCGTAATTCCATCGTATTAGCTTTTTCGTGTGGACAGGTGAAAACGATTCAAACACTCTACGAGTGGACGCGTATTTCCTCGGAAACAGAGGAAAAAAACCCGGTTTTTCTGGAAATATCCTGCCTTACATTTTGAAATTACAACCAAAACGAACAACTTAAAATTGTGTTTTTGGCAAAGAGTTTAACTGAGAAATCTCGGTGTTCTAATATTGAACTTTTTGTTTGAAGGCAGTGCAAGCATGTCCCGCAGTATTTCTTTGGGGATTTCACCTTCAGGCAGTTATTGGCCTTGAGCTATTACACCGCCAACGTCAACTTCAGTTTCTGTGGCTGTTTCCATGACTGTGATCGGTGGTGGCCCACTTTCTGAGCGAGATTCTTCAAGTATCCCTCCTTCAGATGTCCCGAGGAGCATATCGCCGTCTCCAGTATAAAAGCTAGGACGATCATTAATATTCTTCTCATTGGAAAATTGATCTGGATTCTTTGATGTTGAAAGATTGTTTAGTTGATAGTCGACAGAGATTATTTTCCTGATCTAATCGACTTCTCAGCTATGTTTTCTACAAAGATTGGAAAGCTTTTTAGAAGAACATCTATTTCACTCTTCCGACCTACCAGTTTTTGGGAAACGAATTCCAAATGGAGAAACGAAGAGTTTGCTGTTAACAATTGCAGCAAGGATCAGTGGAGCTCTGCAGCAACTATACAAGAGGACCTCAGTATCGTTGTGACATTCATGATTAGGGTCAATGTGCCCTTTTTTTTTGCTTTGACTGACACGATGTCAAAACGAATAAATTAAATACCTGATTTAGTGATTTATTCAAATTTAAAAGACGGTGCATTTACAGCATGTAAAATGGCAGCCAAGTTCAAAATCAGTATGTGAAAGGGTACCATTTTTCAATAAGGGTATACAAAAGAGTCCTTTTTCTGTCAGAAATAAAGGTTAAGGGTTGGACTTCTAGGGTAGGAGTAGTCTCCTTTGCAGCCGTTATTAGGGTCGTCACGCAACGCTCCTCCCCACTAGTGGGGAGGAGCGTTGCGTGAAGACCCTAATAACGGCTGCAAAGGAGACTAGGGTAGGAGCCACCCGTATAAATTTTTGTTGAGTACCCCCAGAGTTGTAACCGAACCTTTGCTAGCGTTATGGTAGACTAAACAAGACAAGCAATGTATTCTCCTTGACGTGGCTTTACTTTGCGACAGAAATACTTCCATCAAGGTGTCAGAAAAATTGTCCTGTGATATTAAGCTGGAAATAGAGATTGCACGAAAGCACTAAATTAAAACTCAATTAATCCATGTAGTCATACGCCAGTGGAAAACTATCAGGACTACTGGGAATTAAGAAAGGCACTGATAAGGGTACCACCTACATTCTAGGTAGTATCGAGCTTTAAAAAAATCCCAAAACAGCACTCCTTGGAACAGAGCAAATTTTAAGGGTTGTCAGTGTCATTGAATAGACTCAATAGAGCGTTTTCACTCACGTGGCCAGGATCTATGCAAATTTGTGGGAACAAAAGAAATTGTTTACCTCAGAAAAGAGTTCAACTCCCAACGGATCAGTGTTTGGAACGCCAACATGGCCGCCGTTTCATTGTTTTAGGACACCAATATGGCCGCTGTGACGTCATGTGAAAACGCTCCATATTGAGCTAAAGTCTAGCGCCCACGGTTTATGGTTTGAGTTTGATGAAGAGACGCTAGAGGCCTTGCATTAATTTAACAATTCGGAATATTTCCAACAACAAAGGCGTGTCCATAAAATCAATTCCCACAATAACAACGTTGCAAGCTCGGATATCTACAGTTTCCAGCAATGTATTGTTATGTTACGACGAGGGGACGCTTCACTGCCAATTTGCGTAAAGCTTCTACTGTACATTGGCTGGAGATTAACCCTTTCACTGCCAAATGTGGCAAAAGGCAAATGTCGACCAAATATCCAAATTTCATTTTCTAAAATGAAAGTCATGTGAAAGTACAGGCAGAGTACAGGCAGCTTTCATTTGAATGGTCATATCATAGGATTTCGTCCACCTTACAAAACTCCATCAAGCACTCTGGCAGTGAAAGGGTTAAAGATCACATGTCACGTATCATATATCACATATCCTTTAAGAAAGGGCACGCCCTGTTCAAAAAAAGACGCAAATGGTATATTTTTTCAAAAAAATAATTCCAGGACCGTCACGACTCAAAACCACTGTTAACCCTTAAGGGCTTTTTGCAAAATACTTGTTCGGTGCTACCAAGAGAGAATTCTCACTTAGTGCTATTACTTTAAATTGCTACTGGGAATTGGATTTGAGGCAAACGTTATATGGGACGGGGGCTCTTGGAGCTAAATGATAGGTTAGCCTGGAAAAAAGGAAATTGTAAATCCTCACCCCACCCTTAAAACCCCCCTCGCCAATGGGGGGACCCTGAGAGGGCAGAAGCCCGAAGCGGGGTACAGAGCAAACTTGAATTCTACGCCATAGCAATCGAACAGACAAATAAACCCAAAAGACGCTCAGAAGGATAGCGAATATATTTTCACCTGGTTACAGCTCATACAGACAGTATATTGCAGGTATAGCTTTCAAAATACATAAGTGTAGTTTATACCAAGGACAAACAATTCGCAAAAATATATTGTTAATGCTGCATTTAACCCTGTAAGCCCTTAAAGAGTTCAGTATCAACATTCTCCTAGTAATATTAATGCTTTATGAAACAGATCAGTGACAAGAATTAAGGACTTCATCACACAAGATGAATCTGGCTGATTCTACAAAAACTACTCCCCTCCACATTTATGGGAAACGTTAGGGGGCAATGAATGAGAATTTCACTTTTCATATTAGGGTTTAAAGGGTTAAGCGACGTGCAGGGTTATAATAAATACCTATACTGGCCGACAATGCCTGAAATAGCAGTCTTAAAGTCTCTTGATAGTATCCGTAAATCCTACTTTTTGTACACATCTCGAAGTTAATTAGACAGAGATTTTCATGCTTTGCGAGTACATCATTCTAGGTGAAACAAGAAAACGTCCTGCACGGTTATGATGTTTCTCACACTAATTACTTGAGTGTCAGTCAGGACTAATTCCTGCTGTGCGTAGCTAATAATTCTAACATAAAATAGCTCTAACTTAATGTATAATTTATTTTTACTTCTAAATTCATTTGTATATATCTCTCGTCCAATACTAGGATATTATAGCAGGTTCTCTTGAGAAAGACTAGTCTCTTGAGAACCAAAAACAAATTTAATATACTCATTCAAGACAGAATTTCTTGACTCGTTTAAATACTGTTAATTGGGGATCGTCTCTTTCGTTAACAAAGTTAGGCTAAACATAAGGAAGAGACAGACGCACCCTAATTTAAGTTACATTCAATAGTCTAAAAAGGTGCATTAACTTCTTAGCAGAACAATTGTTATCAACAAGCGCGCACGTAAATAACTGTTTTCTTATAAGCAACTTTTACACTAATAGTCCTTCGAAAACGGGACTTATGAAAATTGTTTCTTTGAAACAGCAAAATTTATAAATAGCCTGAACAGAATTATTCAGAGTACTCCTAAGTCTTCTAGGTTGTTATCTCGTCCATAGAATCCGTTGTTATAAAAGATTTCAAAAATTTCTTCAAGCCCTTCTCCTCCAAGATCGCGACTCCAGTTTGATCTTCGCCAGTCTATTTCTAATTTCCCTTTGTTTCTCCTGATAAAAACAGAACCAATGAAAACGTTTAAATGCTGTTTTTACTAATGATGTTTAGGTAATCTTCAGAAAATGAACTAAATGGTGCACTGTTGTATAAAATTATGAGTATGATAATAAACAAGTATTTTTATAGCTGGTCGCCCCATGTAAAGAAAGCCAAGACGGTCTTAGACTCTGGATTCCATGCCATGGATTCAGGATTCCAGGTACTGGAATCCTGATTCTTCGTCAGTGGAACTTGGATTCTGGATACCAATCCTTACTTTGATTCCGAATTCCTTGAGCTGTATTCTGGATTCCAAAGGCCAGGATTCCAGATTGCACAGCAAAACCTGGAAGGATTCCGGATTCCACATGTAGGCCTGTCCCGATTGTGCTTGTAAGATGCTGGAAACTTTCTTACTGGAATGCCAAAAAGTTGCTGCCGAAATTCCTGCATATTTTATTTTATTTTTTACAATTTTTTTGCTTTAGTTTTTTGTTCTTCACAACAATTACTAACATCGGTCCAGAAAAATAGCTTGGAGTTAGCTTTAAAGAGATCCTCGCAATTATGGCAGAAATTTTAAGGGTGCTATTATTAATTAAATTCATACGGCAACAATTGCCTTTTTAGGCATGCGAAGTGTTATGTGGTCATAGGTTGATATTCATTTAATACAATCCTTTCTTAACTATCTGAAGAAATTCGCATAAACTGAATTTTTCTATGAAATCGTTGACTCTTTCGTGCTTGATATGTGCTCTAAACTTATATTTTGCTCAAAAATTGCTCGCGGTTGCTACAAGCTCAAAAAATTGCTCCAAAAGCCCGAAGTTGTCCAAAAGTTGCAGATCACAATCGGGGCAGGCCTATCTATCCACAAGCAAGCATTCCAGAATCCGGATTCACTTACATGAGGAGAAGTTTGAATTTGCCACTTCTCGTTGAGATCGATGCTCTCTATTTCAAGCATGATAAGTGCGTAAAAAAAACAACAAACAAACAAACAAACAAGCAAAACAACAACAACAACAACAACAACAAAAACATAGCGGCTTGTCAGTTGCGGATCCAGACCTTCAGATGGGGGGGTGGGGGCGGTCATCCAGACCCTGAGATAAGGAGGGGAGCGGTCTCCTAAAATTTTTTTTTTGCCCTTCGGGCCTCAATAAGGGGGGAATCCAAGAGAGGTAAATCTTCATTTTCTTTTAAATGAGTTTGGTGTCCGATCATTTTTTCCCTTCTTTGAAAATGAACAGTGGCTTTCCTCTCTAAAATGTAGACTAATTCTCAGAGCAGAAAAAAACAAATCGTCAGAAACGTGTTCAAAACGTCTATTCGCACATAATTATAATCATATTTAGTTTTGGAGTTCAAAGAAATTAAGCGGTAAAGTTTGACAAAAATTTCCCTGTAGTTTCTATTTCAGACGAATAACCTTAAGTACGCTGTATAGGAAGTCCTTTTTTTTTTTGTTCAGTGAGTTTTCTTTGTAAAACAGCTTTGAGCAAGCACGAATGATTCCAGGAAACCTCAAACAGTGAGTTGAACCTCTATTAAGCGGCCACCCTCGGGGTACCGGCAAGTAGCCGCTTATTGGAGGTGGACTCTCAACAGAGGTGGTTCGTCGTAAATTACAGTTGAACCTCTCCCACAACGGCCACCTTGGGGCCAGAAGAAAGTGGCCGCTGTCGAGAGATAATAATAATAATAATAATAATAATAATAATAATAATAATAATAATAATAATAATAATAATAATTTCTAATAATAATGATCCAAATAGCGCTTTCTCTTAGTGATCCAAAGTGAATAAATACTTAGAAAACAAATAATTCAAATACAACATAACAGGATTTAAACCCCAACAGGCAGAAGGCAACCAGTTGGCTATTTACAAGCGTGGCCGAGGATTTGAGCTCGGGACGACCGAGAACAAATCCAGCAAGTCGCGGGACTCGAACACGGTAGCCGCTTAATAGAGGTTTAATTTCTCATTCTTTTCTACAGTTATTTCAGGACTTTGATTACTGGCCGCTTAATGGAGGTTCAACTGTCATTTTAAACTGCACGATATGAAAAACTGATTAACAATATTTCTTAATTCCTATATGTCAACATATCTTACCTTCTATACACAAACGCGACAATTAAAATAATCAAAAGTAGAAGGACCAATCCACCAAGACCACCAATTATAATCCACACGGTGTCATCACTACTGCTGGTTGGTGCGACAGGTAATTCTGTAGGTGTGGATGTAGGCTTGAAAAGAGCTTCCACACCAGTTATATTGGCGCCAATTGCGGCTTCAATCTGTCGTTCATAAAGCTGAATAATTTCAACTAGTGCGCTGCTAGGGAGTACTGATTGGTTTCCAATAAAAAGTCCCACTGGCTGCTGAACGTAAAAAGCGACGAGCAAAGTACCCGAGACGTTTCTAGGATAACCAGGGAGAAGATGAACTCGCAAAGATAAATAGAGGTCGATTCTGATGAGAAAAAAAAAAAAAACAAACAGACAAAAAAAAGCGTATTAATGACTTAATCAATCAATCAATCAATCAATATTATAATCCATTAAATAAGTAAACAATAAATAAATGAATTATTATATAGTATCACTCGTAACCGTTTTTTGTCGTCGCGTAATGTTCCTCCCCAAGTGTTGTACGATGAAAACACTAAGACTGCTGCGTAGGGACTAATAAATTATCTCAGTTAATTTCTTAAGTAACAATTAACTTTAAAAAGTCGACTTAGACAACGTCGATGTTACTCCACCCAATTATTTGTGTTTAGAAACACCCTCGTTTGTTAAAAGCAAAAGCCTCTCGTATAGGTAAACTAGTTGAAGACACACAGGGGCCGGTGTCCCAATAAGTCCCCGCAACTTTTCGAGCCCGTAATCAAACACACAAATATTAATCTTAAGAAAAAATGTGCGGAATAACAAACTAGTCCATTTTGTTTTTGACTGATAGTTTTATCAAATTATCAAGAAAACTATTGCAACCTAGATCTTGAATGTAAACGAAACAGCTTTCTAGCCTAGATCTTGAATGTAAACGACAACAGCTTTTTCGTGATCCATTAATAACTAAGTTACCTTTCTTGCCGTGTAACGGTTAATGCACATTCTGTTCTGTTCACATTACAATATTCGGACGCAACGGACGCCATTATTTCTTTAAAAGCCTGGTCTGTTGTATAATCCCATTTGAACTATCAAACAACAAGTAAACAGAGAGTAAAAAGATAGTTAGTGTCCCGATAAGTAGGTCTGAAAGGTACACAACTTGGACACCGCAATATTGCTTTCGTGCTGCAATAATTATATTATATCAGCGATGTATTTTATCCATTTTGAAATCACTGGTGATCCCTGCAATCTGACTGGCTCTCAGCAGTGTGATTTATTCACGAGTCACACGATTTTTTGCTCTAAATAACATTTGTTCTAAATCGCGTCATTCATGTTCTAAATTGCATTATTCCTGTTTTAAATCGCGCACCATTTTCGTCCTCTATTACATCATTTCTGTTTCGGGTACAAAGTAAGATGAAAAAGCCCTTTGTTTCCGCTTTTCAACAAACTGGCTACTAGATCAAATAAATATTGGTACTGACTGTTTGAATTCTGTGATTTCAAAATGGTTGTAATAAAGTGGTGATTGAACTGAGTGTAGTTTAAGTTTGTTCTGAATCATAGCGCGATTTCAAATGGAAATCACGTGTATGATTTCAGACTAAATACATCAATTACCATTATTAATGTCACGTTGTACAATATTAAGATTACGTACAACTGACTTACCATTATAATATAAACCTTTCCTCACAAACCAAATATATGCTGTGATTTTTTTAAAGAGTGAGTTTCACCAACTTCAAGAAGTTTATAATTGATATCATTGACGAACACTTTTTTGCATAGATGATGGGGAGGGGGGCGGGGGGAGGGGGGCGGGGGCATATGTATATTTTTCCTCGCATTAAATCGTTTGAAGAAAGACACACAATTACTAACAATTAATACAAGAAAAAATGCTTACAGTGCTATTATAAAGAATGGTTATCTGCACCGCCTCCAGTTGTTCTTCTGCTGATGGCGTTCGCGGCTCAGCAAGCGGGGGGGTAGGGATTGTCTCGTTTATCTCCAGAGCTATGACGTAATAACAATTATCGCAGTTAAAAACACGCACGGCTAAGAACCTGGTTTTTAGGAACCTGTTAGGCTACAATTTGCCAGTTAGGACCCTTATATACAAGAACCTGTTTAGCTTTAAATTTGAAACAGGTTCTTATTTTCTAAAATCTATGAAAAAGTTTTGTACACTTGAGGAAATAAGATAAGTCAACATTCAGAATCCTATTTGGAGACATAGATGTCTTAACTGAATATCACGTCGCGGGTTTTAACTTTCTTATCTTCTTCCTTCAGTGAAGCCCCATTCGACTGTTCAAAAGGTTTCGGGCCGTGGCCATGAAATCTTAAATAGCAAAAATCTCTATACTTCTTCCGGCAATTCAAGGACACTCATTATTTGAAAGCTTTTTCGATTTTTCCCAGTCAGATCTAGCTCATGCTAACGATTACTAGAGTTCTGAAGATCATCGCTTCGATTTCGTTGGAGGATTTTCTACACCCGTCTCTGGTGATAAACACCTTACTGAAGGTGACTGTAGTAATTCTTCGTAGAATAAAGTATTTTTTCCAATCTCAAGCTGAAGGCTTCTTGGAATATTTTAATCGAAAGTTTATCTTAAGTCTAATAAAGATACTGTTCGTCAAATAATTGACCATATGTGTCCCCATTACATCATTACCTCTGCATTGTCCATCAATAAAGAAAAGGTTCTCTCCACAGTCACATCTGTAAGTACCGATGTCATTGATGCACCTTTGAACGTCCGTGCAGTTAAACAACCTGTCATCTACACACTCATTAATATCTGGAAAGTAAAAAAAATGTGGAATACTTCAGTTTTTTGCCAATTTGAACACTAACTTAAAGGACATCTTTATTGGCTATTTTGGAATCCCCCATATTGCACTCTGTTTACCCGCCCGCCCCTAAATGCTGCATAAAGTTTTGTTTTCAATACTCTACGGAATATGCAATTTTCTCAGGAGCATTTGAAAACAACAGGTTATGCATAATTTGGGGGCAGGGAGAATAAACAAAGCGTATTATGGGACATTTGGAATTATGAAAAACTGAATCATTGGATGATGCGATTCTAGAGCTCTGATTGGCTTAGCCATCATGGTATATGAGCCATTATATCGTGCTTTCAAAATAGGGTAACGGTACGCGTCTGCTCGAAAACGAAAGGCAAATCGAAAATCGGTTGTTTGAACAAATAAAGTCGGGAAGCCTGATTCTCGATATTTTATGGGCGTTTTTAATAAAACAATTATTCCACTCGCGCTTGTTGGATATGAGATGATATCGGCCAACGAGGCCCTACGCGCCTCCTTGGCTACTACCACCAAATATCCAACGCGCACTCGTGGTTTAATTATTAAATAGACAAAACGGTGGATACGTTCCCTAAAACGGTGATCCTTAACGCTTCCTTAGAACTGAATTTTCTTCGGCTCTGTTAGGCTGACAACCATTTAATACAGTGTCAGACACCCCTATAAGATGGAAATATAGCCTCCTTAACAGAGACAAAGAGTTCGTCCTTGTAGCCCCATATCGGACCCTTAGGCTAAATTTCCTTCGACTCCCCATAAGACAGGCAAGTGGCCCATACGGTTTCTGTCCCGAGGACAGTTGACCGTAGTAGGTTTTATCAGTACTCAAGGGCGTTAAGGCCTAAGTCAAAGGTGTGTTCGGGGCATATGATTGACTGGCAATATCAGTCTCGCTAGGAGAACTAGAACAAAATGAAATTTTCTCCAAAAATAAGGGAGAACTCACACTGCTGGTGTTATCTTAACGTACAAATGTACTTAGTTATTGGAAAAAAAGACCAAAACATTACCATCGCAAGTGTACCCATCGTCGGATAATCGATATCCTCCTGGACAAGAGCAATTATATCCTCCAGGGATGTTCTGACAGATATGGCTACATCGATGGAGAGGCGTAGCCGGATCACACTCGTTGATGTCTGAGAAAAAATGCTTAATTTAAGTATATCCCAGCTAAAGAGCTAACATGCACAGAAGACATCGCGTAGTGCTTAAACCTCGGCGACTCGCGGGTGTGTGAAAATGAGCGACATTTACAAGCTGCAGCAAACCGATTCTGGATTCTGTGCATTTTTTGTGGTGAAAATATGAGTTTCCTGAGACCCACGTACTGAAACGGGTTGTCGTCCTTTGACTGATATACCGTCTGGTCTCTACGTAAAGTTGGATTTTGGGTAAGGAATAATCTAGTGTATACGAGAAAGATATTCGTAAGCCTGTTTAGCATACGTTATGGGGGTGACAGGAGGGAGGGGGGATTGCTTGCAACAGCCCTTAGTCAAAGCGCGGGATCCATTTATATATTTAAGGAATAGAAAACGTTTTTCGTGTTTGCATAGCCTGATACAAACACGAGAGGGGTTGGAAGAATTTGTTACAGTTATTCCATCGCAAGGAGCATGTTGTTACGGTGGTTCGGTAACAAGAGAGGATAAAGCTCTATCCTTTCTTGTCGGTAATGATGACAATACTTACACGTATCTTGTATTTATCCCTCCTTACTACTTAAATTACTGTTTTGCCTTTTTTCTGCTGAATAATTTTTATTCTTTGTTATATATAATATATATGGGCTGCTTTGTTAGGAAATATGATTGACACCTCTGCCAGGTCGGCTTTGTTTCGCGCCTTCATTATCAACAAAGGCAGAATCCTTATAATATCAAGTACCTGTACATGTCCTTCCATCACTCTGAAGTTTGAAGTTTGCAAAACAGTCACAGTTTGGCTGATTATTGGCATCGCTGAAACACACATGGTCACAGCCAGGATCTGGAGAACAGGGGTTCGTTGCTAAAAAGTAAGAAAAACAAAACTATTGATCAGAAATCATCCCGTTGATCGATTATATAATCAGTCAAATTCCAACGGTTACGTATTTACACTTTCAATATTACTATTGGCAGAAAACCTCCCATGGCAAATAAATAAATGGGTGTTACTACAGACAAAAAGACAAGAAAAAAGAAATACAATGCATACCCACGCACTTTCTCCAATCTGCTGGATCTACCACGAAAAACTCATTACAAGAACAGTTAAAGCTTCCCGGCGTGTTATCACACTGGTGCATGCAGTCATTTGATGGCTCGCATTCATTGACATCTATACAGCAAATAAAGACATTCTAGTAATATAATTGATTGCATGGTCATTATTTTAAGGGTGTGTCCACATGACTCCGTTACAGTTTGTAAACAAAGAGATAAATTAGCATTTAAGGCTTCCATCAACAAATAAACGAAGGGGCTACGCCAAAATTACGCGTCCTTATTCGCTATGAAACCTAACGTTAGCGAAGAAATTACTTGTAAATGATACAAACACAGCTTCATGTCAAACAAATATCCCAAGAAAGTCCCAGATATTTCCCAAATATTATATCGGCAAAGCTAAAAACAACAAATTGAAATTTGAAAAGCCTGTTAGGCAGACAGCTTTTCAAAAACTACAATCAATGCAATCCATTGTAATCTTTTTCAACTTTGTACGGCCATCCTTGCCTTTTTTGGATGTGCAACGCTACCGCCGTTTTCGTCTCGTCACGCAACGCAGACAAAAACGGCTGGTACAATATGCCTTTGAAAACCTTTTGGCGAGACTAATCCAATTTTAGATAGATAATGTTTTGTCATTTTGTGAAAAGAATGTGCTAACAACGTTATCTTAGCAGAAGTCCCATTTAGAGTATTCAGGGGCGGATCCAGGATTTTTTTTAGGAGGGGGTGCACTCGTCTCTTGTTCTACTTCAACACCAATAAACCACATAGTTTTTTTTGCAGAATACCAGTTGTATTAAAAAACCGCAGGTCATCTCGGGGGGGGGGCGCACCCCTGCACCCTCCCCCAGATCCGCCCCTGGTATTAGTTTCTGTTGAGTAAAAGCTTCTCACCTTCGCAGCTTTGTTTATCCGCTTTACTGGTGAATCCATCGCGACAAGTACAATAGTAGGATCCCGCTGTATTGACACAGATCTGCTCGCAGTTGTTTGTGTTACTAGTCTGACAGTCGTCGATGTCTAAGGAAAAAGTTCGATAATGTAAACGCTAACAGGTTGCATATTAGAGAAGTTTCCTTAAATGGGCTATTAAGGTCTTTTAATGCATACCCTTTATGTTGTTACAGCATTTCCCAACATGGTAGGTGTTTAATCCTTCTGAAAGGGCTCAAATAATGTTTCAATTCATTCCATTCATAAGCTACTCGGAATTTTGCCAGAATTAAGTAACGCCTTTTGCAGTTGTTCGAGCCGTTTTCTGGTCTAACTGTCTGACTATAAAGAATCAATACCGCCCCAAATTCCTTTTCGATGTCGAGGACTGCGCTGCCTTCAGCCCCTGATGCTAAATTTAAGCTTTCATTACGAACAATGCAAATTTTCAAATTTTCGCTTTCTCTCCTCCTATCCTCTTTCGCTTTCCTGGCCCTGTTTTTTCTCTTTAGATGGGCATTTACTAGCCTTTATTTCGTGCTAAAGAGGTCTCTTGGAGTCATACTGGCACGCGTAATAAAATAATAATTAACAACGCTATGTTCTTGTTTAAAAAATTTCTTTTTTTGTCTCTCTTCCTCACTAAACTCATTATCATTCATGAAAATACTCAAAATCAAGGGAACACAAAATTTAAACGGAGGACAAATTTGAATCACAATAGCCATACCCACCTAAACACTGAGCGCCATCTCCGGTAAATCCTGTCGGACAGGGCCCACAAATATATCCACTGACATTTGCTGGTGGGTCAAGATCAATGCATGTAACTCCTATGTAACACGGCTGACCATTCAATTCGCAGGCATCAATTTCACTTTCGCAGAACCTTCCCGTATAACCTCCTTGGCATGCACATCCCATGTAAATAAACTTGATGTCGGTGTTGATGGAATCACCCTCTTCTGGCTCTATGCACTGTCCATCGTTGTTGCAGGCGCACATCCTAATTGTTGGATTCCAAAGTGCGCTTGCACCTTTGTCATCAGTAGCAACGATTGATAGATTGAACTGACCAGAGAAAAGCGACAAAAAAAAAAGTAACAACAAAAACAAAAATTAAAAATCTGAATTTACTTTTTTGGTTAGGTGACAGCAGTTTGAATGAATTTGATCATTTTCGTTAACTTCGAGCTTTAAAGTATAAATTACTGAAAGAAACATCTATTATTGGTAATATCATTGTCACATATGCAAATTATTCGGCATTATTAAAGCAAACACCTTCATACAAACTCTGATAAACTTGACTAAACGAAATCTGGCCTCTGTTTTTATGTTTACCCAAATGCAATCGCTTCTAGTCATCCCTTCTCCTAGGGCCTTTCTCTATTGCTCCTGCCTTCGTCTATGGCAACCTCGTTCCCATGGTCCTCACGTACCCGTCCCAAAGGGTTAGAGAGTGAACCTGGGCCGAGATGTTCAAAGCTGGTTTAAGATAACCCAGGGTTAGTGCGAGATTTGAATTCAGATTTGAAACCTTGTGTACAAGTCGATGATTGAAAGCTCTAAATATAACAGAGAAAATTATCCGAGAAAATGCTTTTGAACATAAGAAAGAGAAATCCGGGTTAAATTTAACCCCGGGTTAAGCGGTAATCGGCCTTCGAACAACTTGGCCCTGGGAAATAAGTTGCGTCTATGGTTGACGGAGTTCATACTGAGGTCTGTGATCGTTAAGGTAGTGCTGATATACCCTCCTCCCACCGCTTCTTTTAATCACAAATAACTTGGATTCATTTTATTCTCATTAGTTCTCTTCATGCCTAACCATTCTACGAAAAGCGGCTAAAGTTGACGCTCTTCCTTGTTTCATATACCGTAAAATTCCGAAAATAAGCCGCGGGGCTTATATTTTTCAAAGGCCCTTTTTGAGGGGCTTATTTTTGGAAGGGCTTATAGTCGGAGGGGCTTATCTACGGAGGGAAATTTGCGTTTCAAAATCGACCGGGCTAGCCATATAGTTGGAAGTAAATTTACCGTTTTTTTGCTTTGTTTTACTTTGTATTTGAGGGCAATTTTCCAAGTACAAGCCCCGGGGAGCTTATAACTGGAGGGACGATTTAACGTAGCGATTTTGCGTTACCAGATTGGGGGTTTATATTTGGAGGGGCTTATTTTCGGAATTTTACGGTATCTACGCTATTCGTTGTTTTGGTTTATTGTATTTTACAACTTGTTTGTTTGAGTCGCGCTACGGGCTCGCCAAAATACAAACAACCAATAACAATACTTCGCGATACTATAACCCAAAGCACCTCACAAACTTTTACACGCGCTTTAGTTTTCGTAACAGTGACCCTAGTCTCTGCTGCACAGCCGTTCTTTGGGTAGTCACGGAACGGTCCACCCCACTGGAGCGTTGCGTGACAACCCATAGAACGGTTGTGAAGCAGATTATGCTGGGTCGCACTGATTGTTTAAAGTTATGTACCTTTTGTGACGACAATACAGGCCAATAAAAGTAGAGCACGTTTCCACTTTGTGTTACCGTGGCACTTTTAGGTTTGTTAATCACTTCAAACTTTACAGTGTCTTTGTCCTCCGCAGTAATATTAAACTGAACAATTCCATCAAGCGTTGCATTTATTACATCCGAGGAATTTACTATCACTGGAGGAAAATTTTCTACGGTAGAGAACAAAACATTTTAGAATATTGTTTTCACGAACTGTCGGTTTCTCGACGATTCCCACCAATATTGACTTTCTTTTTCCTTATGATTTTTACCCTCGGTTTTTCCTCATTATCTAAACAATTCTCTTTCTCTTCCAGGGTTCGAGGAATCGGGTTGGCTACTGTTTGTCACAATTGTAGATCACCATTAAGATGAATTCAACTAAGATCTTGGTTTAAGGAAATAATAAAGCACATTACACATTAAGGAAAAACCTGCGTGGCTCGGTCCGATGTCAACCACTTCAACCAGGGCCAAACGTGCCGAAAACATTTATGTTACAATTGTGCCTAACTAGCATGATTGTAAAAATCCACAGGTGAACAGATGTTTGTTTTTAGTTTAAAATGCTTAGGAAAAAATATTATTACAACACAAAGAATCGAAAGATAACACTGGCAAAAACAACGCGAACAAGGGCAAAAATGATGCCGCAAAAGATCAAAACCCTCAAAAAAGACACACCCCATGGAGCGGGACATACGTAAATGTATCTAGCCCATATATGGCAGTACCCCCCCCACTCCCCACCTTTCCCTTAGCAACACAATTCCTCAGGTGACTTACCGAGGATGTTTGTTTCGTTCTCAAACTGAGTATTTATATCTTTTGTTACCAGTCCAATAGACACGTCGTTGGTGGCTGCAGCGTCGAATAAGCACTCGATGTCATCTCCACATCGAGTCCTGGCCTCTCTCCACAGATGCGTTAAACCACGTTATGTTTTCAATGAACATAGGCAAAAAGTCCGGTTTCGCAAAGGTATCTACGCTTTCATTTTGAGCATACGTAAACAATGACTGAGACTGATTGATTTGCCCTGAAAAAATAAAAGCGTTAAACAAGAAAGATGTTTTTTTTTCTTAACTACACGATGCAAGAAAGAAAGTTGTCAGACGAATCAACGTTGCCGTTGTCTTTTATATGTCTTTCAAGAAAGCGCTTACGTCGATCCTATCTTACGTTGATTTTTAAGTGTGCGTTAGCGATATGGTTACGCTCTTTAACTATAGAGATCTCTGATGTGCCTTGCACAGGTGAAACTGTCAGCTTATCGCCAAGAAAGCTGGAAGTCGTCAGTTGACGCTTTTGGAATACATCGTCGCGGAAAGCTTAGATAATGTAAACTTTTCCGGAAAGAACTTTAAATGTGCAATGGTAAAAAAAAAGTCTACCCATAAATCCATTACGTCCCACTGGGCAGTGTTCATACTTTTCAAGCGAAAACGGTTTTCATATATGTAATAAAAAAACTCACACTTAACGCCAAAATCGAAGTGAATTTTCCTTGATGTTAAAGATGGAGGCAATACCGTCCCATCAGGCAATGTGAAGTCGTCATTAGGATCATCATTCCAAGTACCCAGTAATCCTCTGGTGCTGTTTCTGTAATCTTCGCTAAGAGTAACCACAAAGGAGAGCATTTCTCTTTTCTCGCAGAACTGCACGGACGTTGTTGAGGGAAAATAAACCTCTACACAGTTTGCTTCTGGTTTCGAGAACGAAAGGTTTCCGCCGACATCTATGGTTTGATTCGTCAGATTGGCGTAGTTAGGGTAAATTGTTTCTTCAATCAAAATGTCGATTCCACCTAAAAAAAAATAAAACGTTTACATGTCTTTAAGTTTTTGGATACAGTAAAAACCCGCGTATAAGAACCTAGATTTTTCCAACTTAGCCTAAATAGGTTCTTATAGAAATGGTATTTAGTGCGATTTTAGACTACTTAGGTTAATTCTTAAACAGGTTCTTAATTTGTTAGGGACATTAGCGATCAGCACAGAAAACTACTACAGGGTATATGTGGTATGGAATATATTGCTGTATTAAATAATTATCTAGAATACAGTTTAGATGATTACCATACAGTAAATTTATCTTTCCAAAGTACTAGCATGCATGTCCTTCATGCTGCATGCAGTGACACATAGATCTGTATTCTTAATAATTGCACTGTGTGATCCAGTATTGGCAAAGACATGATATGGTTTTCATTTTAGTTTATTCTTTAAATCTTGATGACTGAAACCTAGACTAAATTTTTTTTCTGTATTTTCAGGGTGCCTTCATTTTTGTAAAATAAAAATCTAATGAAAATTTTAGGCTTAACAGGTTCTTATGAAAAGGGGTTTAAAATGAAAATTTCAGCCTAACAGGTTCCTAAATTTTAGGGTCTTATACGTAGGTTTCTACTGCATTGAAAAAAAGCTGAATCGTTGAGCACACAGTGAGCAAAGTGTGAATTTTGTGGCCTCAGTGTGACCGATCAGAAAAGAATAATCAGGTCATTTAGACAATCTGATTGCTACTATGTATCCGAGTATGTCACACCTCCTTTCTTCACTTTTACTTCAACGACACTTGTGTTTTCTTCTTTAGCAGCTCCGGCTGAGAAAATTGTGGCAGTAGTTGAATTTTGTAGGGCAAGGCTTGTCCTGGCTTGTAGTTGGAATACCCCATCTTGTGCGTCGATCATTACATATTCACCAAGGCCGTTGAACGTATAATTCCCACCATCTAGTGTCCTAAAATGTGGATCACCCCAGAACAAACCTGGAACAACATAGCAAGTAATTAAGGTATTAAATTAGGATAAACAGAGTTCTCAAGCTTTTTTTACCTCTTAGGATACTGCACCGCTCCTGTCAGTAAACGTAGTTTTGGGCGGTGAAGGAAATACGCGAAATGCATTTTAACCATTAACTAGTACCATAAATTCATAAACCTAAGGAGATTTTCTCCAAGTATAATTGGAAAATATTCATGGCACAACAGCCCTTCGTCTGTAGATTTCGATCCATGTTGTTTATTTCGATTACGATTGACAGCTAACTATCTCGGAAAGTATTACTGTGAAAGGTTTGAACCCAGGAGTCATTTCAAAAGAAAGTTGAGTTTGATCCTCCGGGTGAACGTAGTCCTGAATAGGACTGTTGTTGTTGACAGTGACTGACGTTTCGACAACCTGTGCGGCAGTCATCTTCAGAGTCAAAGTGAGTTGTATCGGAAAGCATTGTTATTTTCCTGTACTCCGATTGGTCAACTTTGTCTACGGTAGTCGCACTGTAACTTCGAAGCATTTTAGTTTCTACAGATTTAAACAATTTTTCCAGGTTCTACGTACGAACAAAGTAACCTTGTTACTCTCCTTTCAGCCTTAGCACTAATTAAGACATCCTTGTTTAAAGAAAGGAGTAGCACAACAAAAAAACTTACGTCTCCTACGAGGTCGGTGAAAAAAGCAATCATCACTTGGACGATAAAAATAATATAGACTGCACAAATCTGGATCAGCACAGCAAAATGTTTCGGCGTCTCTGTCGGTAGTAACCCCGCTAGCGCCAAAAATTGGTTCAACAATAGCGTGACTTCCGTCCGGCGGACCAGTTATAAGGGCACCAAAGTCATTGAAAGACAACGAGTAACAGCAGAGTTGTCTTATCCGAAAAAACACAAGGCCAAGGTCATTACTGAAATGAAAAAAGATCCTGGAGCGTCTGGACCTAAAACAAAAATTGGAAGAAGGGTATGAAAAGTCCGGAGAGAATCGTCCCCTGTCGAGAAATGCCTGCCATATAGTGCACGGACACGCCAAACGCCGGTTAAAACGTCGAGATCGAAACTGCTGATCATACCAAAACCTAAACAGCACGTCGTCTTGAAAAGTAATCCAATCGATGCACCTTTTTATGTCACCGTCTCTTTCCTGGTTTTCTATTTTCCAAAAATATCTGCCTAGCGTGCCTGTATTTCCATTCCTCTTGTCCAAGTTATACATTCCCAGCACTGTACCCGACCTGTATAAAACAATAGTATAATATTTTAAGTCTATCAAGTGTTTAGCGATCACAAATCAGCAAAATAGTACAACACAAATTAACAAGCTACTCGAGGAACTAGCCATTAGTTGAACAGGTGGTAGTAGCGAGACCAAGTGGTTGCAGGATGGAGGCCCCGAGTCCAAGTCTTGCTCTGACCGCTGGCTGGAATTGTTGACGGTAATTTCGACATCAAATCCTCCACAAACCTGCGTTATTTGGCCCCGGTCAGTTGGGGCTATCAACCCCATTGCGTTTGGTCGATATTATTTCAGGCACTGCCCGGCCCCACTATACTTTTCGCTATAAATACTGTCGAGGGTAACTAAAGCGGTTATTCTTAATTAATCCTACTTTATTTCACTGTCATTACTATTATTATTATTTTTTTTTCATATTTATTAGAGTTTGACAGTATTTCAAATATTTGAATGAATGATAAGCAGTAGTTGAATTTGTTTTGTAGGATATGAAAAACTCCAGATTTAGAGGGTTGTTATCAGCCTCAGTTTCCTGCTTCGTAAGAATCCACAATCCATATCTCATCATATAAATTTAGCAAAGCCTAAAAAAGGAACTCTTCATTCTAAGCCATTCACTAGGATAAATATACTTTAAAACCGTATAGCACAGACAATCACTAACCGTACCCACCCTCCCACTGACCACAGAGACATGTGTATTATTCAGAATTAATAATAGCCTGAGGATGATAGCTTCCCAGACTGACTAATAGCAATTCCTTTGTTTTGTACTGAGCATAACATTGCGACTTCCAAGGCGGCGGCGATTTGCACTGGTCGCCTAAAGAGAGACAACAAAAGTTCCTTTTCAAGTCAAATGCTTTTAATAGCGATTTTGATAACTCTTCCAAGCTAAAACGGTTGGAACTCGCTCAAGCCCAGTCGCTTAAAATGATCATTTGAAGCCGAAATTGTTCCTTTGTGGTCTTTTGCGATGAAACGAGATCGGTCACCCCGCTTTTTATTGGTGTTTTTAAATCGCTATGGCTACACGAAAAATATATCTTAAGAAGAAAAAAAATCTGGAGAGTAGAAGTTGTATTATTTGATATGAATGACGTGAAAACTGTCCTTTTCACTTTTTACTAAGAGGCTCTAAGTTTTAGTAAGATCCATAGCTTTTGTTGTGTGATAGGAATTTTTGATAGCTATTCAAGTTTCCAACATTTTGCACATAACTAGGAAAAAACGCTAAGAATTACGGGCACGGTGGGTGAAAACAAGCACGATGGCCCCATTTTTTATTGCAGTATCCCATATATGGATGTCAATTGTGCCAAAGTTTGGAAAAAAAAAATTCGGATAGCACGTCCTTTTCAAGGGAATTAACTATCACGTAAGATAATTTCATAATGAGCCCAATGGAGACCCAGTGATGGGACATTGTTGATTTCCGTATCAAAAGGTATGGTGTACATGCATGTATATAAAAAAAAGTACATTACAGTTATATACTGTAACCTTTATTGTGGAGAAAAGGGCATAGGACATGACACGCATTGCAATAAATTTAAAGATAAATATAAATCTTGTTTAACAGCAATCAGATTGCCCAGGGAGGTTTCGCCAAATAAAGAGAACTAAGTCTTAAAAGAAACGTTCATTTCCTTGTCCTGACTTATTGTCAAGCCGTGAAGGAATTCCACTCTAACAGATATAATCCCAGGTAAATTCAAGTACACTGTACATATAGTTGCTTTTTATTGAACATTTTGTTACTGTTGAGTTCTTACAGATAAATATTTCACCGCAGGGAAACTAGCCTGAGTCGCAGACGTAATTCAACCTCGATTATTAACACCGCAGCAGCACCGATATCCTTGTCCTGGGCCCCAACGGACTCCACGAATTACTGGAAGACTGTTTCGAATTTCCTTCACCTTGATGGGCAAATCGACGATGGAATTTTGAACAAGCGAATCATGGAGCGTACTCAAATCCCAGCACACAGGTAGGGTCCCAGAACAAGGATTTCGGCGATGTTACGCAGACGGACTTAACCAGAGTTTAGTTTCGTCTGCGGCGCAGGCCACAAGGTAACTAGCACGCCTCACCCTTCAAGGTTGAGATTGTGAATGCCTTCAGCGCTCCAACCGGCTACTGGAATACCATACACACCTGTCCATTCAGAATATTCAGATCTGCAGAAAAGATAATTGCCAATCAAACCACGAGGAAAACAGTATTTTGATAAAAATCAGTGTGGTTGGTAATATATATCATATGTCGTATAATGTTATATACCGTATCATCCATTGTCGTGATCATTACTATCATCACATATTATTATATTTCCTTTAATATTGAATATGAATTGATCCAACGTTTGAACTGAATTAGAATTTATTATAATATTTAAAAAAAAACCTTGCAACCCACAATACTCAGCAATCAGGTCCCACAGAGACACTAAAAACAGCCTAAAAAGCCACAAAAACAACAACAAAGAAGTGCTCCCTCTAAACGTTACAAGCTCACTTAACAGCATTCAACTAGTGATATGTAAGGACTAGGCCAAACTTCGAATTTTCATGAAACGAACCAAACTCTAGTTAAGGTCGACCTAAATTAAGTTAAGATCGTCTGTCGGGTCAGACGTCGAACTTAGAACGCGTCGAACCAATCAACTGAATCAGATCAAAAAGCAATTCTAAAAAGTTTTCTCCCGAACGAGGTTAAAAAGCATTTAATTTACTAGTCTAGTTCGTTCGTTGCATGTGAAGATCAACGTTTGTCCCGGAGACGATCTTCGGACGTCTGACGCAGACGGATAGAACGTTTTGCGCGATCCAAACTCATACAGACGAACTTTTACTGAGGCTAGATGTCGAGCTTTTCCAAGAACTTAACTTACTAAGTTTGGTTCGTCTCATGAAACGTTCGACGTTTGGCATAGGCCTTTGACTCTGTATAAGTATGACTTACACAGGAGCATTAACTGTCCACTCGATTCCTCCTGAAGGGTAGTTGTAAATCAGAAACGTGTTACCCCAGTCTGTTATGATGACTGCTTGAAAAGTGTTCCTCTACAAACATAAAACTCAGGACATTATTTTAGTCAGTGGTATAGCGATAAATCTTTAACCTGTTCATAGCTATTTTCGACATCTTGACATCCCTATAAACAAAGTAGAGCCGGGAAGATTTAAAAAATTGTAAACAACTTTGTAGCAAGTTAAATGTTACATGAAGATGATGTGAACTGCGAAAATACACGAATATATGATTGTCGCAGAGGTAATTGCAATTTAAGCAAATGCAAATAAATCCGAAAAGAATTCCGAACGGGATTCGAACCAATGACCTCGTAAGACGTAATTGACTGGATTCAATTAAACTGTGCTAGCAAGAACCCATCTCCACGCAATCACACTTTCAAACACTCATTTAGTCACTCTGCACTCAGAAAATGAGTGGGGCTGACAAACAAACCTAAGCAAGATTGTTTTAAAACGGGGAGGCTACGCTCGAAAAAGGGTACCTTTTTTCACTCTTCGGGTAAATATGAAAGGGTAGGGATTTCATCAATTAAAGTATATGAACGGTAGAACTGGTCTGTCATTTCAGTCTGTAAATAGGCCCAAATCGGCCAACAGATGCATTTATAATTGTGAAAAAGGCCGAGAAAACGTCCTGGTTTAGTGATTTAGTCTTATCTACTTCTTCAGTGAATTTTACAGCAGATAAAAAGGGATGCAAAGGTCTAAAGGGGTGCCATTTCTCAATGGAAAATACAATAAAAACGACTCATAACGACAGAAAGTACGACTAATAACCTGCATTTTCCCAAGTCAGCATAAACAGGTTCTTACATAAATGGTAATTAGCATGCACAAGTTTAGGCTATGTAGGTTCTTAAATAGCTTCTTATTTTCGGAAGAGAAAAACACCGTTGAAGCTAAGAGTACTTAGTATTATATTCAGCTTATTCCTTATATGAAATCTGCATCCAACACACTGTAGTGGGAGTGATCATCAAGACATTTATACCTCCTAAGAGGATTCTGAATGGTGACTTATCTTATTTGTCCAAGCGTACAGAAGTTTTAGAAAATAAAAACCTGTTTCAAATTTACGCTAAACAGGTTCTTGTAAGGAGGGGGCCTAATTGACAAATTTTAGTATAACAGGTTCTAAGTCGCAGGTTTTTAGAGTATAGGAAACGGGCACCTTTGCTGTAAAAAAATGGAATATTGAAGGGTAAGGGTTGGACCCCAGGGCTGAGCCTTCCTGTATGAATCTTTATTGAGTATCCTCCTCCTCCCCGGGAATACGTTATTTAAAAAAAATTGGAAGGTATAGTCACAAATTATAAGACGAATTATCCAGCAAATGCCATTCTGAAAATGAAATGAAACTGGCGATGAATTTTAACACAAGCCGTCTAATGCATGACCTGCACGCTACTCCCACTACTTGTTATGGGCGCACCGGGACAAAGATCTTGTGACTCTTTCCACGATTATGTTGGAAATACATTGAAGGTATTTAAAAAATTAAAAAAAACTTCTAAGACGTGGTCGCTATTCTAATCTCGCCTATCATTCCACCCAAAACATGGCAATCTGAAGTCTCTGTGTTCACCAAACCAAGGCATAAGGTTGAAATAAAATTGTGGCAAAAAGTATCTTTCAAAATAGTGCATAATCCCCACTCAACCAAAAGAGCGCTTCCCATTCAGCTAATGTTCTCTAATTTCTCACGTACCATTTTCCCACCAATAACATAGATCCAACACCTGGTGTAGAAAATGGCGAACACGGCTCTACTCTCGCAGGCTAGTACAGGACTAACAAAGCAGTCAGTCAATATTAATATTGCACAGCGAGCGAAGTTTTACAGACCTTGTCACGGTTTTGAAAGCCATCTTGACGAGTAGGCAACCGCGTGAGAAATTACAGTGTTTGTATGAGAATAATAATTTGCGTAAAACGGCTGTTCTGAGAAAAAAATTAATTGTAAACTGAAGCTACAGCAAAAGGATTTTGGGGCCGTAACTGTGCTTAACTTTTCCAGACGCTTGTATTAGATTTTCGATGTATTTTGTCTGCAATTTTTCCTGGATATTTTAGTCGAAAGAAAGAAAATTTTACAGACAAAAAAAAAAAAGTCGTTCTAGCGCATGCAGCTATAACGCCCTCAATGTTTTCGGTGTAATCGTTAGGAGTGAAGCTTTTAGGTTACAATTCATATTTTTTCAGAAAAAGCCGTTTTACGGAAATTATTCGACACTAGATTCACTACACTAGTGACAAGGTCTATTCGAAAGTTAATCATCAATCTAAAGTTGCTGAATTAAAAGAGGTTTTCGGAGAATCTAAAATAGCAATGAAAACGGTCAAACCACCGACCCAAAAACTATCGTTTGTTCCAAAAAAGACAGTGCGTAAGAAAAATGTCTGAAAATATAATTAATGTGAAAATCATAACACCAAACTACAACGTTCTGTACATTTGTTGTAAGGGCAGACATTTACCAAGTGACGACCAGAACCCAAGTGGCTTCAAAGTTTCAAATTTTTCATCGTTAGTGTAATTCTGAACATGACGTGAGGCCAGACCGAGTATGTTACTTGTTTGATCCAGTGTTCTCGTTGCTTTGCTCGTAAGCGATATAATAAACCTTGAATTTCCTGTGTGTTAAATGCTGGCATGTTCCACCCCAGCTCAGAATGGTAATGAACGCAATACGTAACTTCGAT
>CALNXK010000012.1:5572500-5647601 GCA_942486035.1 Porites lobata | reverse complement strand
GTCCCGTGCGCATGCCTGCGTCGCCACCGTATTGCGTGGTACAGTTTGCAGACAAGGGTACATTTCTCGTGGATGGTGTGCGCTATTTACCGTATGCTGAAAGCCAACCGAAGTTGACGGGACGCCCGTGGTCACACTCTATTGGGGTGAGAAGACGAAGGTATGTTCGATGAAGAAGTTGCCATTGCTCGTTTTCTTCTCTGTTCCAATGCGATCGTCTTCATTGTCGAGACGGCATTTGCCAACAGGATTCGACCTTATGTGTCTCACGAAACGATGTACCTGTGTATATTTTATTACCTCGTGGCGAACGTTGCCTCGTCCAGGAGACAGTTGCCTGCATCCTCCCGCTCCGTTTGGGCTTGTTTAACCAGAACGGTTTGCTCCATTCCCTGACCTCGTTACTGTCCCTGTTGTACAACTTTCGTCACTCGATCGTGGACTGTATCGTACGATACGCCTGGGGATGCTCAGTCCTGCAGATTTGGAGGAAATCGCTTGCGCTGCGAGTCATTTCTTTTGGCCGCAAAGAGACAGACCGTGCAAGAGGGATGTGCATCGTTCGTCTTGGGACCTTTCATGGCAACTCTGTATGCGATCCTGGTATTTGTCCTTCGGTTCGTCCCGTGCTTTTTCGGAGGCGTGTACTTTGCTTTCACTTTCACCGAAGACCGGCTTTACCCGCAAGGATCATCCCTCAAGGCTCCAACCGACCGCCATCAAGACCGCACCTTACCTTCAACTACTTTCTATCTAGCTTTGGCGTTACTGCTTTGGGGAGTCTTTTCTTTGGAAATTTCCGCCGGGAAGCACGCGGAAATATGCACTTACACGACCCTGGTCTTCTACGGAGCTTTATTCATCATCCAAGTCTCTCGATCGCAAGAAGGGACGTCGCAAGAAGTGAACCGGGTTCTCCAGGAGCTACAATTTGTGGGTTCGATCTTACTGGTGTTCTTCGTGTACATGGACTTTACCCGAAATACAATCGTGCTAGCCTCGACGTGCGCAGAATTGGTGGACTACAAAGTGTTGTCCGAATGCCAACCCGGAGACAAGGTGTGTCTGGATACTCGAAACGCCTTGTCTACCACCTTTTTCAGTCAATACGACTGCCCCCAAATAAGCGCAGACTCTACCAGACACGTGTATTTTTATTTAGGTCAGATTCTGAGATTGATAGTGTTGGCCATTGTCTACCCGATCGCCTTGATCTATACACACGTCCAACCAGACCGCAGTAGCGGTTACGGTTCCGGGAGCGGGGGCTTTCTGAAAGAAACCATTGACAAGACACCCGCAGAAGAACTGAAACGCATTCTATATCAGGCCGTTGAATTAGACTTTGAACAACAACGACATTAACAAGATCTGGGGTAGCAGCGAAAGTTTGCACACACCACGGATGGCAGCAAGGACCAAGTATCTACCAGCGAACGTTGGCGTGTACGCAGAATGTCGCCTATCAGACAATCGACGGGCAAGCGTGTTTCTCGACCTGGTCAATACTGTTTGCACTACTTCGTGGCCAATGGGTAGCGAGGAAACTTGTCTTGAACGCGGGAACTCTGTACACACTGAATCGCAAGGAAGTTTCATCAAGCTTATGTTTGTCTGTTTTGATGGTCGCGACAAATGTTCGTTGTTGCCGTTCGACGTGTCGTCGTCCGTCAACATCACTACAGTGACCAACGAAAACACACGAGAGTTGCTTGCTTCGGGGTACGACGTGCTCCAACATATCGGCTTCGGTAAGAAGGGTGGACGATGTAACGGATTTGTCAATAAAAACTGCAACTTTTCTGCTGTCTTGCACGGCGTGTTAAATCGCGAGGAATACATTGAGCGACTGTTGACCATTCGCGGACTGAGATTCTCTCGAAATGCCTACTTTCCTCCCGTCAAGTATTCGTTTACCACGGAGACGGGACAGGTCGTACAGGTACAGATCTACCCGACTTCCCTTGCTGTCAACTTGCAAAATCTCACCAAGGAAACGGTCACCCGGTACGGCTCGTTCATCCTGCAACAGATCGCATGCGAGGCCGACATCGACACCAGTCTCATGCGATTTTGCGTCGACGCCGAGTGGCGATTGGACCGCACTCTCTCACCTTACGAAAAGCTTCAACTGGTCATTGGCTACTACTCGTTCCGGTGGCTAGAGGCCACGGTTGACACGTATGACATCGTTGCGGAAATGCATGATTTTCTACTGAAGGGACTGTCGCTGTTCACTCTGGATCACGGCCGTTACTGGTATTCATTCGAAAGGAAGAAACGCAAAAATATGGAAATATACGATCTCTTTATCGAGGACACCCCTTGCGTCACTGTCCCCACGCGGGTGGTTTCAGAGCTTTCGTGTTATCGTTTTTTCTTCTAGGGGACACGCGTTTGCGGCGCAAAAAATTCGCAAGGCGTTTCCGGTCGACAAGGACTCGGCGACTGAGACAGACCCAAATGATCCTTGTTCTTCGCGACTCTGGTACGAGACACACGTGGTCGATCGTCACTGTCTGTTCTCTAGACAATAAAGTGGTATCTAGTTTTACTTTTTATTTGTTCTCGGAAAAAGTGCGTCGTAAGCCTTGGCCGTTTCTATGTAGGAATGGACACGGCCCGGATGAGTAACTTTCATGCCCTTATTGCGCCCCCTTTTTAACTCCACGCACAAGGTCAAGGGAGCTTGGCGCATGACGCCCTGAAGGGTTCGCTCGACGTCCTTCATTGGGTCGCGAAACTGGTGAGCGCATTCATCGTGGTCTTCCTCGTAATGACGCCGCACCTCGTCGTCTGTCACGTCTGTCAAAAAGGCCAAATTGGGGTGGTCCCTACCCGCGGCGCGAAACTTTTTACCGTACGCGCTAACGAGTGACGAGCGGGACATTAGCTTGACCTGGTGAAATTTGCGAGTCAGTTCATTTAACAGCGTTGTATCCAGCACGGTTGCGTCCCGGTTCCCATCTGGACTCCATCTCGCAGCGCCGGTATCTCTCGTGTACAGTCTGCACAGGCTGCATTTGACGTTCGGATCGAATCCGGGCAAAGGGCAACCAGATTGCTCGGCGTCGACATCGTCGTCGTGATCTCCAGTGAGGTCGATGGCGTCAGACACTAATTCACGCACGCTGTCCTCTGTCATAACTCTAAGACAAACAGTGCGATCTAAGTGTGGTTAATCGTAACTCATGGATACCGCAGTCTGGGTTTTCGACATCGGGCGATTGGTGCTCATCTTTGCCATCATTACACAGGGCATCATTTTTTCAGCTCACGCGGCCAACGAACACAGGGATCCCCATTATTACGCCAGTGCACTCATCGCTCTGCCATCTTTGATTATGAGTTGGTGGTACTTCGCCAGACCACCATCGCAACGCGTCAATCGACCCACTTTGGTCTGGTTAGTCTATTCCTTGACGGTGGTGGCATTTCAAGGCCTATCATTCGGAGCAACGGATATCTCGACTCATGACTCTACGCTGTTGTACGTAGCCAACGGCGTTACGCCACTTCTATTCTTGCTTTGCATTGTCACTGGTTGCGAACGATGCATTCAAGATGCAGCGTTTGTAATGGCATCTGGGATGGCAATTTTCAACGCTTTTGATACAACTGATGCCATTTTTTCCGTATCACGGAATGAACGGAATATCCCGGGGAGCTTTCGCGGCGGTTTCTTAGCCATGGCTTGTGTATTACTGGTGTGGTCGGCATTCGAGTTCACCGTTCGGACGCAGTTGGCCGACAACGGCTTCGTGCCAAAGATTATCGTCTGTGGTCTGCACGTCATCCATATGACACTCAATGGCATCTTAATGGGAATGCGCATCTTTTTGTATACCAATGGAATGGTTGAGTTCTCAACAATGATCGCCAAGAACGCCATGGTCTTTATCGTGCGATTGGTGTACATGCTTTCGGTCATCGGATGCCGATCGCAACCGTTGCAGCAAACCGGTCATCCCGCCGAACCGTCGGCGCCGCCAATCTCTAGCAACGATATAGATCCTTTTGTGAGACCGCCAACGCCGCTTCCCACGCGGTCTATATTACGCGATGAGAGAAAAACCAATCTCGGTCCAGATGGCGCCCGCCTTTATCCCTCTTTTCCTAGGCAGGTGCACTTTAAAGGTGAAGATCAATAAAGCGACACGATCTAAGACACCACTTGGGTTTTTTTATTCTCTTCATAATATATATACGTATAATTAAATATTATATATATTATATATATATAGAATGTTAATTGAGATAAAGGTGTGATATATTCGAATACAAGAGTAAAGAGTTGATGTCTGTCCTTCAAAACCAAGGTTTAAGGAGCGAGATGTAAGCGTGGTCTCTTAAGCGTGGCTTCGTTCTATAACAAATTGTCAAAGGTTTGGCAAATGTGTATGCCCACCTCATTCTCCAGCTGAAATTACTGGTAATGACCTTCTCGGTAAGGTTTCTAGGAGAATGCGGAAATATATTTTCCTGTATGTAGTTGGAACAATGGAAGCGATCCATATGACTCAAGGTTGCTAGATTCAGTGCAAAGTTGTCTATTGTACCTACTATTGGAAAGGCAACGCACCAGTTCGGTCCATCGATATCTGGTTTCAGCGAAAGGATGTTTGCTCCAACAGCGATATCACTCTGCGACACGTTGATGAAAATCGTGCCTGCTGGTCTAGCAGGGAGGTGCGGAAACGCCAAAAGTTTTCCGTCCTCGGAAACCATCATCCGGACGCGAAATGTAACCATTGCATAAAAGACATCGTCCGGACTGTAGGCCTGAGAATGAGCCAATAATGGCTCCAAGGCTTTTGGATCGGCATCGCGAAAATCCACGGTCTGTGTTATTCTTTTGTCTGCTGCGATGGGCAGGTGTAGCAATGCTCTGACGTAATCGCGATAGATGGATGGAAAAAAACGTTCAAACATGTATTTTTCATCCACCTTTTCCAGCTGTAGCTTGGCAGCTTCGATCACGGTCCTCTTCCAACCCACAAAAGATGCATTCTTCGGCAGATCCGGAAAAAGGGCATGTAAAGGCACCCAGGTATAGCTCGTGGAATCTTTGGTTTTGTCGAATCGACGGCGAGGCGCAGTTCGAGAAGCAACGACGACGAATGCAAAAATCGATAGGGCCTTTCTTCCGTCATAGGTGTCAAGTCGCCACGACACCTGACTGTCGTCCCATTCGCTCGAAGAGATCCATCCAAGGTCGAAAGCGATTCTCTCTATATCGTTTTTCTTAACCAGGCTGTCGACCCCACACGGTATCTCTTGACGTTTTCCACCCTTACCATGTCGAATTTCAAACCAGTAACGCTTGTTTTTGCATGCCTCCAACTTTAACGTTTCAAGTGCGGTCAAACCCCTTACATTCCGACTGAGGTAGTCGTAGAGGGTCTCGAGTCCACCGCCGCCCGTAAGCTTACACCAAAACTGGGATAAGGGAATCCGAGACTCGTACGTTATAGACATTTTACGAAATAATGAAGACACGAATCGATAACAAGAAGAAACCAGAAAACGTTAATGTCCTTTTTTACTCGACACTGTTAAATAACGATGAACGCCTTTGCAGTCTACCCGGACGATCGTCTTGTCCGCTTGCGCCTGCTTCAGCGGTACATGTCGGCGGGAATCATGTCTCTCGTGATTTCTAGAGGGGGATTTATAGTATCCCTCTTGCTACTGGCAACGGGTGGTGCCTTCATCGTGGTCGGACGCTTCTTTTTTTGGGAGCGCCATCAGTTATACGGCTGTCGAGTCGATTATGCAACGTCCATCACGTCTCGTATCTGCTCTACCGATTGGCAGCGGCACGCTCGTGGTTCCCTCGATTCATCCACCATGACCAGTTTGGTCAGCGGAACAATTGCGTTGTTCGTGGCTGTGGCGTATCCTTACGCTCTACTCGCGATCAAGGGCAACCGCGAAGAAACCGAAGAAATACGTTCCATTGTTCATCTGCTGCATCACTCGATGGACAACGCGAGGGATCACTCTCGCGGTGTTTGGGAGCGTGACGTCCTGCGCTTAACCGGGTTGGATAGTCCTCGTAGACCGTGGATCTACTTTCATCACCCGACTCTCCACCGACGTCTCGATCGGAGGCGGCACTTTCGACGGTTTGCGGCCTGCCTCTGGACGGAAGTCTTTGCTCGGGTCACTCTTCGAGAATATCCTTTCCCCGTCATCGTTGCCTTCTTGGTCTTGGCCAGTACAGCGCTCACCCCTTCGCTGATGATGCAGGCATCGCCCCTCGTTCGCATCTGTAGCGTCTTCGTATCTCTTCTTGCTTACGTAGCAATCCTCGTCGTATCCCTCGCAACTTTTGCCGTCATCCTAATCATAGAGCCAACCGCTTGGACGGGTTGTCTCTTCTTCTGGGTTGCATATATTCTCGTCCATCTCATATGTTATGCCGTGCACAGATGCGCGTCTCGTGTCCCCATGATACTGAACGAACGAAGATTTCATGGTGACGTTCCATTCTCAGTAGTTCAACAAGTATTTGATCGAGTATTTTAAAGCGTGTATAAAGCAACGCAAATTATTTAGTTGCATAGGATCTTGTCTGTTGACTTCTAAAAAAAATGGCAGAGGCCCAAGCTTGTCAGAGCAATGGCGGTGGTGGAGGTGATACGGAACAACGCAATGCAAGCGAAGAAAATACATCCCTTTTTCACTTGCTGGTAGACATAGTGACGCTACGCCACGAGATGGAGCAAAAGCTCATGCTGATGTACCAGAATGAATGTGAAAGACGATCACAAAGAAGACAATGCGAGAAGAGAGGAAAGCATCATTATCTTGAGGTTGCAGCCGCAATAGCTCCAGAACTCGCAGCCATCAACGAAACGATAAAGAGGACTGGTGCGGGAAGTAATCAGGTCGAACATCAATAAGACTCTGTTTGCCTTAGATAAAGGTTCACTAACGTCGTGTGTCGAAACTAGACCAACAAATAAAACCAACCTTAATCAGGTGAGATTTGCAAACAAGTTTCTTTGCACATGTCTGGTTGTCAAGACAGTCCGTGCGCGTGGCGCAGAGCGAACGGTACCCTTTGAGATATACTCAACCGACCTCATAACTAAAAGAACAACAAACAAACAGTTTCTGTTTGACTCTTTTATTTCGCATTACAACCGATATCGTTACAGCTGATCTCGTTGCAACGAGTTACAGTAACTTCGCCCTGGCAGCTTAATTTAGGCACATCCTTTGCTAGCACTATTCCCTCACCGATTCCTCGAGGAAACTCTACGGGCGTCTTACATTCCGAGAAGGTCTCGTTTGCCAGACGACACTGAAGAAAGGGCGCTCCTTCGGTACAACGATCGGTACACAGGCATTCTCCGTGCTTCAGTGGTCGTTGGACGGGCAGGGCTCGTAACCACTTGTCAGCGAGGAAATAACGATAACCAAGGGCAAACAGAGACTGTTCCGGGGCTTCCAGGGTCTTGATCTGCTCACCGGCAGCACACGGTGTAGATCCTTTCTTGCAAACGGTGGCCTTCCATGCACTGCCAGAAACGCTTTCGGAGAGGGTACAGAAACCATGTCGCATCATCGCTACGTCGAAGTGTTTAAACACGCGAAAGCCGTGCGAGCCACAAGCGCATTGCGACGGGGTGCAAGGCCTCAGACAAACGCAAACTGGAGCCTCTGACAATGGACGAGGTGCCGCGATCTGGCAACTGTGTCCAGAGCTGTTCCAACAAGTCCAGTTCATGCCATTTACCGTGGCTATCGTGGAAGTCTTCCGATCGTCTTCCCCAACGAGGAGTATTTCTCCACGCAGATCCGCCGTTCTTTCCAAATAAGCAGAAGGGATGCATTGCACTAGTTTACGAGACCACTTGGGTAACAGACACAAGATCACAGGAAATTCGCTCAAACAATGACGTACACATACACAGCTGTTCAGTCGCAACGCCGACACTGCCAAGCCCGTGGGTTGGTAGAACATGTTGGAACTGGGACGCAGGAATCGATACCCCTGAGCCAACGCCAACGCTCCGTACCCAGAGAACTTTTTCTGTTGCCAGTTCGAGGGACACTGAACCTCATTTCCGTCTTCTCTCATTTTGCAGGACACAACTGGAAACAGTCCGGTAAACGGATACGCGGCTCGCAAGTCGATGTTAACATTTTGCAGATCAATGGTTTTGGTCATCGCTCCTTGACAGGGGATACACGGGCAACTGGTCGCGTTGCAAGACAGGGGCGACTGGCAGAAGCAATTGCTCATCGTTTCAACGTCCATTTCTTCACGGTACGACTGGCAAGCTTCGTCCACTGCCGAATTGTTCGAAGGCGGTTCGGGCGGACAAGCACACGACAAGTTCCCATTCCTGTCCAAGATGCCATAATCTTGACTGCACTGGATGCGGCAAAGCTCAGAGCCCACACGCGCCATCGGGGCATAGTGGCCATCCTTGTCCAGCCCCACGGGTACGCACCAAGGCTTGTCTCCTTTGGACTTAAGGAATCGTCGAGTGCACCCACCTCCCAATAGCGAACAGCCATGGTCCAACCACGTGTCCGATCCGTTGGCGGGTCCAGAGTCGTTAGAACATTGTCTTAGGTCCACGGCAGTATGATTCACGTGACAAAGCGTCTTGCCGCATTCGACGTACAAGATGAGACCCGAATGTCCGAGACAGCCGTAAGAATTCGTGCAAGAATCGCGGTAGTAAACGCCCAACCCGGCAGTCACCACGGACAAAGCAAAAAGCATGAACATGACGGATTCAAGCAAATGTTGCAAGTTCACGAGATGCAACGTGAACGACGTCTTCTAGATCCAAGTCTTTTGGAAAAAATCCCGATTTGATGTATTTGCGGATCTGCTCTATCTTCATGCTGTCGGTTTTTGCCGCCCAACTCTCATCCATTCCCAACAAGGCCTTTGCCTCCGCCGAACGTTCGCTTGGAGACAGGTGTCTAAAACGATCTAAGAAGTGTTTGCGATGCAACGGATGCTCTTTGTTATTAAGGGGCAATAAGGGAACATTGAGAAGGTAAATGGCGTCTTCGGGTGCCAACTTGATGTCGTGCGTTTTTTGCAAATATCGGATGGTTCTCAGTACGGCAAGTCGCCTATTCCGATTCTTGGTCTGTTGGTTAGTCAAGTCAAGTCAAGTCAATCTTTATTTAAACACGGTAAAATCCATCAGGAATTTAAAAAAATTATAAATAACCTAACTATCCTAAACAAAATTCAAAACCTGACTACAACTAATCTAACTAAAACCTGTTTTTCATGAATGCCGTGTATAACATTAAAAATGAACATTAACTAATCTTTTAAATTGACTAAGAGATTCAGCTTCTCTCACATGACAGGGTAGGCTGTTCCAGAGAACTGTTCCGCTATAAGTAAAGCTGTTTTTCATGAAATTAGTTCGCGGAAATGGGACAAATAGTTTGTTAACAGAGTCCCTCAGGGAGTAACGCGTTTCATTTCGTTTAACAAACTTAGATGATAAATATTCAGGAACAAGGCCATTTAAAGACTTGTATACCATTATGGATTTCTGTATTTGAAATTGAGTGCTCAAGTCTTTCCAATCGAGTTGTCTAATCAAACGGTTAGCATCAGCATCATAGCTAGAGAAGGTTAAAACGCGAGCGGCACGGTTCTGAAGCTTCTGTAGCCTGTCAAATAATGTTTTACCACAATTACCCCAGACAAGATTGCAATAATCGAAATGAGATTGAATTAGTGAGTTGTATATATAGTGAAGGGTAGGTGGAGGGACAAAAGGTCTAATTCTTTTTATTGCTCCAATTCCGGAAGCGACCTTTTTAGATAATTTATCAATGTGTGTTTGCCACCGTAGATTTTCATCAATAAATATTCCAAGCGATTTGACAGAGGAAACGTGTTCTATCGGAACATTATTAATCGAGAGCTCAAGTGGGTTCGACAAAGTACTCAATTTTTGTCTGGAGCCAATTAGCATGAATTCAGTTTTAGAAGTGTTCAAAGTAAGTTTATTGAAATAAGCCATTTGTTTAGGTTATCTAAATCGTGACTCAGAGTTAACTGTATTGAATTCACATCAACGCCAGCATAAGTAATGTGGGTGTCATCGGCATACATTCTAGGCTGGCACGAAGTAAGGCAGTTTGGCAAGTCATTAATATAAATAAGAAATAAAAGGGGGCCAAGGATTGTTCCTTGCGGTACCCCACATTTAAGAGAGCAGATTCTAGAAAGAGAACCGTTAACAAGACATCGTTGTGTACGATTAGTTAAATACGACCTAAACCAATCAAGAGCTGTACCTTGTATTCCGTAAAGGTTCATTTTAGCTAGAAGGATATCGTGGTCAACGGTGTCGAAAGCCTTTTTTAAATCGAGGAAAACCACAGCATTAACATTGCCACGATCAATATTAAAGGCCCAATTATCCGTAGCTTCCAGAAGGGCAGTTGCAGTTGAGTGTAACGAGCGAAAACCCGATTGATGATTAGAAATGATATCTTCATTGGTCAAAAAGTTATACAACTGATCATAAACAATCCTTTCAAACACTTTAGCTATAACGGAAATGACTGAAATAGGTCGATAATTATTCAGATCAGATGGCTCACCTTCCTTGAACAACGGAGTAACTCTAGCACATTTCCAATCATCAGGAAATATACCAGAGACTAAAGATTTATTAAAGAGATCACATAGTGAAACTGAAATAAGATCAGCACATTCACGTACAATTTTAGCAGAAATATTATCAAGACCAGTTGCTTTAGATCTACATAATTTGTTTAGATGTGAGAAAACAATGCTGCAGTTAGTCGAGGAGAAGCTGAAATTGTTGTTATTTACCTTTATATTATTGATATAACTAGAATTATTTTCAGCAGTTAGAGGTATTTCATTAGCAAGTCTGGGCCCAATTGTTGAAAAATGGTCATTAAAAGCATCAGAAAGCTCACTAGAATTAGAGATAATGGTATCATTCAATTTCAGTTCTTTCACCGTTGTATTATTCACACGACGGGATGTAAGCTCATTAAAGGTTTGCCACGTTTTTCGAGGATTACCCTTAGATTGAATAAATGCATTAGAATAATAAGATGCTTTAGAAATTTTGATGTCATTGTTTATTATATTTCGCAACTTTTTGTACCTTTTCCAATCGTGTGGATCATTCGATGTAATTGCTTTTCTTTTGGCAGCATCACGATCACGCATGCCTTTCTTTAATTCTGAATTGATCCAGGGTGCTTTATTTGTTCTAGTACGTCTAGTTCGGAGTGGCGCATGAATATTAACAATATCCAAAAACTTCGTTTTCCAGTCAGTCCACAAAACATTTGGATCTTCAGAAACATTACAGGACCAGTCTTGCTGAGCGATATCGTTACGAAAACTCTCCCTATTAAAATTTTGGAAATTTCTATAAGAAATGGTTGAGTGCCCTTTTGAAGGAAAAGTGAGAGATAATTTCCTATAAACGTAAATAAGGCTATGATCGCTGATACCAATATGAGAGACTCCGGAACAGACTACCCTGTCAGTATAGTTTGTATAAATTAAATCAATTAATGTTGAAGAGGATTCCGTTATGCGAGTAGGTTCAGTTATAAGCTGTTGAAGCCCAAATAAATCAGAAATTTCACATAAGCGTCGAGTATTTAAATCATATTGTGCAGAGGCCAGGTTACAGTTTAAATCACCTAGCAGATAATATTCTAGGCCGAGGGAATCTAATTTCTCAAGAAATGATTCGTAATGTAAAAATAAATCAATTGAGGAGCAAGGAGGTCTGTACCAAGTGGCTATCAGAAATGGCCTGGAGTTTGGTTTCCGAATCTCTATACATAAATTTTCAAGACTGGGTGCATTCAAATCAGAGCGAACTCCAAAAATTAATCGAGGTTTTTTTATATAAAACCCTCCTCCTCCTTGTCTGTTTCTATCACGACGAATAAATTCATAGCCTGGTATTTGGACCTCACAACTATTGATAGAGTCATCAAGTTTAGTTTCATTAATTGAGAGAATATCAATGGAGCGATCGGCAAGGAGAATTCTTAGTTCATCAATATGCTTTGTAAGACTATAAATGTTTAAACCTGCAATTTTAAAACCACGACCAGAAGGAAGAAAATCAGAGAGAATTGTACTTTCAAATGAATCAACGTTTTGATTAGGAATACCTGATGATACGTCACTCGGTTGAGAAGCTAGCGTGGGCGTCTCCTGTTGCGAGCTGGAGAGGGAAGGTTTCCCAGTTCCATCAGAAGCTTTACCAGTTGTTGGATAGCTGAGGACTGAAAACCCTTAAGAGACTGACTATTGAGACTCTATTGGGTTGTTGGTAAGATAAGACGCTACGATATCGGTGTGCTCGCGCAACACGTGCAAAGCCTCCACGTGTGATTTCAGGCTCTTTCCAAAAGACATAGCGAACATAGAGTGTTGACATGGAAAAAATTACAGAGTTAATGAGAAGTACCAAGAGGTCCCTAGCGCGATCGGCGAGAAATCTAATGGCGACCGTGATCAGAACCTGTTCCGATACCTCGCGTATGCATCTGGTGGTGGCTCAAGGGGACGACGTGTACGATGCGCTCTGTACCTTGGAGCAGCACGACTCCACGAGTCTAAAAAGGGCTATGCACATCCAACAGACCCTTGACTACGACGTACCCGTTCGTGTACGTGAGCTCGGAGATTATTCGGTTGCGCTGGTGGTCGTCGAATGGCCCCTGCAATCGTCGGAGAAAATTACGCCAAAGGCGACGCTTCGATCCCTGTTGGAACTGGCCGCACGAGAAGAGAGGTGGGTGGATGGCATCACTCTGGTTGCCGACGAATGGCTCATTTTCGAAAATCTCGGTTTTAACGCATGTTTCGTCGAGACTTTTCAAGAACTGCAACGGTTGGGCTACGATCCGTGTGCCATCGTTCAGCGATGCAAAGATCACGAGACTCGACGGTTGGGTCGGTTGCCCTTTAACGCGAACTATTTAACGGAACCATTTTTCACACGTCTGAATTTGCACCGACTGTTGGCAAAAAGAATCGATTCTCTGCAAAAATGAAACGAGCGTGGCACGAGGATCCGGTTTATGCGGCCGAGATCGAATCAGCCATGAAGGTGGCGGCCGTGATGTTCGATTCGGATGAAGACGTTGACGATTGGGAGAGCAATTTTCCTTCAGACATGGAGGCGGATTGCGGTCTCGAGAAAGGGTGCGATGGCGACGACAACGACAACGACGACGACGACGACGACGACGACGACGACGACGAAGAAGATGATGAGGAGAAAGAGAAAGACGATGACGAGGAATTGGACGCGGACTATGTAAAGAAGAACTTTGATCGATTGTACGTACAAAAGGTGGTTGGTTGGATAGAGGATGGAAAGAATGTGTTTATCACCGGGTCACCGGGTCGAGGCAAATCGACCTGCGTGGGTAAGGTGATAAAAGAATTGTACGGAAAGGGCGTGAGGCTCGTGGCTACCGGGTCCACCGGTGTGGCAGCCGTCAACATCGGATACGATGCTCTGGAGGAACTCTTAAATGCTGTTAATCGAGAGTTGTTGTCGGGCGAGATGGAAAGGATTCTTTCTCCGACCACGGTTCACAGTGCCTTTGGTTTGAGGAAAATGGAGTGTGGCTGGCTCAACGAGCATAGGCAAAATGAACAAGGGATCGAATCGTTCATGAGGCTATACGTGAAGCACCACAGCCGTTTTCGTAGTTCGTTTCTCAAAAGCCAGCGGTCACTGTCGTGTGCAAATGTTCCAAAAATTGCACACGCCAGCCTGGTTATTTTGGACGAGGTTTCTATGGCCGACGGACTGTTGGTTGAAGCGCTGGACGCGGTGGGCAGATTTTGGCATCCCGAAACCGATCGCCCATTTGGTGGTATCGGGATGGTGTTTGTCGGTGATTTTCAACAATTGCCGCCCGTGAATAGTGGTACGCGAAAGAACCCCAACTTCCTGTTCGACAAGAAGAAATGGACTACCCCGACCTCTAAAGGTGGATGGATCGATCACGTGCTACAGCTCAAGGTCAATATCCGTCAAGAGGGAGATTTGGAGTATGGAAAGCTTATAGATCGAATGGCAATGAATGCACTGTTGGATGAAGATGTCGAGTTGCTCCAGGCATGCGTAATGAGAGCGAACAGTTGCAACAGGGGCCTCTCTTTGGCCATGAATCCCTACATCATGCCTTTTGTTCCACGTATCTTTACCAATAAGGACCACATAGCTCAATATACACGAAGGGTGTTAGAAGAAGTCGGCGAAGAGACCAAGATCACTCTGTCTGCGCGAGAGGAGTACGAACCCAGCAAGGATAAAACTTGTCTCGCTTACGGCAAAAATAAGGTACAAGGGAAGATTGATCAGTTCATCTCCAAATTGACAGAAGATTGCGATGCCGAATTGTTCATCGGTTGCCCAGTTCGATTTTTGGAAAACAAGAGCCTAGAGGAAGGAGTGGTGAATGGTGCCATTGCTAAGTTAGTGGGGGTCGCTGAAAAGGGTGGACATCCCATCTTTGAATTGAAAAGTGGAAATCAGTACACGCTACCAAGATCGAGTTCGACGATCTACCTCGATGATTACACTCCCCGACAACGTCGCGAGATTGACGTAGGGCGTATGCGACCGTTGCCTGGAAGACCAGTGGCAAAGTTCACGTATAAGCATTATAGAGTCAAGATGGCATTAGCCATGACACCGTATGCCGTCCAAGGTTGTACCCTAGACACTGCCATCGTCCACCCCAACGTGGACTTCAAAAACGAATATACGACGATCGAAGCCCTTTTGGTATCACTGAGTCGACTCCGCTCCAGTGGCATTCACAGTCCCGGTCGAAAGGAAACGATACGCGCCATCCCAAAACCGACGCTGAGTTTGAATACTTCCGACGACGGTACACCGCAACCGCGCGGATTGTATTTGACGCGATTTGTTCCTTTTGACTACTACGTGAATCCAAAAGTCAGAAGCTACTTAGACAATATCAAAGAGCGGCATTCACTACTCCAAAACCAAGGAAAGGATGAACCCGAAGGGGGCGTACGGTTACGTTGAGTTCAAAGATGGCCTGGCCATCAAAAGGCCGCACAAAGACATGGACCCCTTTGCCAACAGAGAATTTATTGCTTACAAGCGCATGAAACCTATATTGGACAAACTGTCGGTCGCTCGGTTGTACGAGGTGGGTGTATTGAGATGTTCGGAACAGTTGTCTTTTGTAGACGCGTTGTTTTTCGAGGACGTCGGTACCGACCTCGAACAGTGGTTTTTGTCGCAGTGGCTTTTCGACCCAGTGGAGGTATTGCTGCGTCCTCTGCTCTCTACCTTGGAGTACCTGGAAAATATCGGTGTTTTGCACCTCGATGTTCACCCTCGTAACGTATGCGTGCGTCTCGATGGACGCGGACAACTGACGGCCAAACTGATCGATTTTGGCAGGAGCGTCGTGCTAAGAGACGATAACGAATGGGGATGCCATCCAAAGTATACAGGATATCTGGTAGATCCTCTGACGGGAGTGTTCTCGAATCAAGATCATTTGCCCAAACCAGCCGCGAAAGAAGCCACGATGGAAGAACTTTACAACCTTTCTTTTTGTCGCGATCCCATGGCTCTTGTCGCCCTGGTGGTAAAAGGGCAACAGGAATTTCCATCTGGGTTGACGTTGGGTCCCGCTGACGATGTGTACGCTCTGGGCATGTGTGTCGTTCCCTCGTTGACCATGTTCCTGCACGTGCCCTGGGGAGAGTGGAAAGCGTTACACCAAGTCGAATCCGGTGCAGAGTTTAGCGAAAAGTTGCGCGTACTCTGTGACATCGTTCGGCGAAACCCTGCATGGGATTCTTCCCTTTTTTACGATTTACATCTGAGGATTAGACCAAATTCGTCGCGGCCACAGGACGTCAGCGACTTTGAAGCAAGGGCTCGCGCAGTAGAGATACGTCTTCATAGCGTGAGCACGTTATACCCCCATTTTTTTGATCGCCTTACGGAAGTGTACGATGTCGCAACGAGTCAATTGATCAGCAAATGCGTCCATCCCGATCGGCATCGCCGGTACAAGAGAGGCTGGAAGAGCGAAAAGAAACGACAAAAATTCGTTCGGCGAGGGTCGGTCGACGTCCAAGTGGTCAGAGACAAGAGGGTCATTCACCTGTCTTTGGGGCGTTGCTGGATCATGACGGGAGTCGTGGAGTCGGGCACAGTGAAGTGGTGGACAGCAGCACGAGGGGCTATGATGAATGACAAAAGACGAGGAGCCGTTGCTTTGAAGCTGTTTATTGAAAAGTCTATCGAGCTGGAGCCTAGTCTAAAGGACAAACGCTACCGGGAATGGCCGTTCGATTTTGAGTTGCAGAAAGAAGCATGGCTCAGGACGTTGGCCCTGTACGGTCACGAAGAGAACCAGGAGCACCCTGAACGCGATACGGAGCCAGATCCTCTGCCTCGGGCGACCGGCACGAATGAACCAGCAAAAGGATGACACACACGACCAAAATTGCAACCAACGAAAAGGCGACAGCGACTAGGGTCGTGGAATTGGGACTGCAGGATGGTGAAGGCGAGCGGCAATTTGCAGGCGTCGGGAGAGCGTCGTCGCTTGCGCGACGCAATCTCATCAGAACGCGATTATCCAGATATTGCCAGAGGTCGGTGGCGATGGCCGTAGTACCAACGCTGGGACGGTCCAAGCCGGCGACTGGATCTCGCAAGACGACAGCTGACACCTCGTGAAGGTCTTTAAGTATCAAGCGACCTGTTACCAGAAGAGCCACGAATCTCGTCCCTTTGACGTTGGCTCGCAGTCCAGTGAATGTGGGACCGTTCAGTCGTAGCGTCTCGCCCCAACTCGGCGGTGATAAAAGCACGGCGACGAAAGTGGGATTGGTTGCAAAGGTCAAGTTCTGCAATGAGGTCTCAGCATCGAGATGCGATGATCGCGGTCTCAGTACGACGGCAGCAGTGCGATCTGCCGTAGGCACATACGTGACCGATGCCGTCGCATTGATGCATTCACCGTTGTCGAAAGTGATATCCCTGATGAGGAGCCCTTCCGCAGACGAGACGATTAGCGCGCAGTACGTGGGCCCCTGCGGGTCTACCAACACGAAGTCGCGAGTCTTTTGTAGCACGAGTCCTTCGAGGCACATGGGACGGAGCAGTACTCGACGCGTCGAAAGTCGCAGTGCACGGGAAACGGTGGCTCTCAGATTGCTCTCGGGGCACGCGATGGGATTTCGATCGGGAACCCGTGTGACGATCTCGTCATCTGGGGCTATCCACAGAGTGACGGAGGTGCTAGGATCTAGGGTGAGCGTATCGCCGGCATGTCCGGCGCACGAGTCTGCCTCGCATTTAAGCGTTTGTGGTTGCACGCCTATTGCTGCAGAAATGATTTGCAATGTAAAGAGTAGGTCGGAGACCGACATGACTTGAATTATATATTTGTGTATGTATGTATGACAATAAAATCATAGCATGTCTGAACAGTCTTGTTTCTTAATGTGTAGCCGCTTCGAGATTTGGAATAAAAGAAATCATTGTTTTTTAGTACACAGTTTTATTCATCGATACCATGTTTAGAATAGAATGACATGCACATGCAATTGCTAGCTTATTTCTTGTGACTGACTCTTTAGCTGCTACAGGCTCTCATGTGATCGTCGAGTAAATGGCTGGGAAACATTCTCTGGCAAGTAGGGCACTGCAGTTCGTTGGACGCTTGCACTCTCGGCCTCGAGGGGGGTGCTTGGACAGATTTGCGACATTCTGCTCGAGGTCTGAATGCACCTACTCCAGTCGCGGCCGACGAGTATCCTTGGTGAATCCGATGAGTCAGGTCCAGGTAGTTCTTTTGGAATCGTTCGCACTCGCCTGCCAAGTGGTGATTTTCTTTTTTCATCGCCTCGAGATCACCGGCTGCCTTGAGTTTTCTTGGCGTTCCTTCTTAAAATCGTCCTCGTAACTCTTGAGGGCCATCTGCGCTAGTTGGAGTTCATCTTGCACTTCTTTCAACTTTGCCTGGAAGTCATCGCGCTGTCTCGTAGTTTGCAAAATGTCCCTCTGAAGTTTGGCCACTTTTTCACGTTCGCACTCGACTACCTTTTTCAGCGCCTCGGGATCACCTCCTGCCTCGCGTTCCTTCTTAACGAAACTCGTGAGGACCAAATGCGTTTGTTGGAGTTCATCTTGCACCTCTTTCAACTGTGCTTGAAAATCATCGCGCTGTCTAGTAGTTTGAAAAATATCCCCCTGAAGCGACGAGAGTTTTTTACGCAGGCTTTCCACCAGCTTTGCATTTTCTTTCGATTCAGTCTTTGCCTTTTCCAGTTCGTCTCGGAGGAGATCTTGCTCTTCTTCCATGTCTGTCAACTTGTTCCTCAGCATTTCTGTTTCGCCTTCGAGAACCGACTGCTTGTTCTCCAATTCTTTCCCCAAACGATTCGTTTCTCTTTTTGCGTCTTCTAGTTTCGTCATCCCCCCGGCCACTTCTCCATCTTCGACTGTCTCTCGAGCATCTTCATGGCGAGCGTCACTTTCGTCTTGGCCGGCGTCGCTGGCGTCGTCCCATACCCCATTCAAAATGTCTCTGACGTCTCGATGTGCCTCTGCCACGCTGCCAATCGCCTCTTTCAACCGGCCGACGTTCACCACTTTTTCGCCCTTGTCAGAGAGTAGCTTTTCTTTCATAGACTCATTCTCTGTTACGATAAGTTCGCAAAATACTTGTTTTGCTTCCAGTTGCCTTTGAAGTTTCGTCACCTCCCAAGTCAGACGAGTGTTTTGCTCCTTCAGGGCGTCCGTGTCTCTGTCTTGGATGGCCGTCAACAGACGCTTGAGTTCCTTCACTTCCCTTTCTCTGTCATTTCTTTCGCCCCTCAACGTCATGATGATCTCGTGGAGCTCGCCATTTTCCGTGGCCAAATCCACTCCATTTCCGTATTCGTTTGAAAAGCGTTCCAAGTTTAATCTAAGTTTGGTATTTTCTCGGGTGAGCGCCTCGAGGATCTTTTTCGATACTCCGGGCGTAACGATGGCTCCTTGAGACGATACTCCTTTCTTCTCTAGTATGAGACTCAACTGCGTAATTCTATTCTCGGCTCTTGACAGGGTTTCTTGCGTTCTTTCTAGTTTTTCCGTGACAGAGGTGAGCTCTTCCCTTTTTTCTTGTAGCTGTCGAGCCAGATTTTGTATCCCGACGAGTCGAGTGGACCATTGACTTTTCTCTCTGACCAGCTCCGCCAGCGTACAACGCATGCGGGTCATCTCCGTCGCCAAGGTCGTCAGCTTGCTCGTCGCTGCTTCGTTGTCCATTCTCTTCGGATCTGCTCCGTCTTCCATGCTTCTTCTCACTACACTAAGAGATCTCGAATCGTTTGCGCGTTTTATGGTGTTGCGATGAATAGACGGGACTTTCCGTTTGGTGACGTCACATCCACGTTGTTCTGTAGTTCGTTTTTAGCCCATCCACGTCATAAGATGAAGTTTTCTCTCTTTTCCCTGGGACTTTTCGAGGGGAAATATACCGCGTCAAAAAAAGAAAGTAAGATAATAGTTCCTCTTTTTTTTTTGGGTGGAGGGTGGATTATTTTTCGTTTCGTCATTTGACGGACGGGACTTTTCGTGAGAAATATACCGTGTCACTAGAATTTTCCCCTTCTCTTGTTTTCCTTTTGGGTGGAGGGGATTATTTTTCCTTTTCGTCATTTGAAAAAATAAGATATAAATTATAAAATAAAACATTCGCATGTCGAATGCTTTTGAGACTTTTCGATGGACGTGAACTCGAATAAATGGTCTCTCGCAGGGTAGGTGGGTGAAGCCGATGTAATATGACACGATTACACCCACATTAGTCATGCGCGGTTGGAGGAGTCTGGAATATATACAACCATGGCAACCAAAAATATGGCTAAAAATAAAATCATATGACCCCCGTGACCTTCCAAAATAACCCATTTAGGCTCCGCCCCCAGAGTGTCACGCGTGACGTAGGTGCAATTGACAAAGGGAGGGGTAGGCCGGGAAGCAATTTGTCGCGTGACATCTTCAATTGTCATCTTTTACCATGGGAGGGGGAAGTAAAGTGACAAAACTTCATAGACCAGTCAAATCGCTGCATTTGATCACGTGACACTAAGACCCCGCCCACATTAACTCTCTAACTCTCCGCTCTCGACCAATAGGATTGAGGGATAGAGAGGTTAAACATCAAGCTAAAGTAAGAAAGCTTATTATCAACAATGTTATTTACAAAGTAAGTAATATCCCTGAAGACCTTAGACCTCCTCAATCCAGTGCACAGGCTTAATGGAGACATTTAATCTAAATTTTCTGTTTTTCCATTGTCACGCGAACGTACGGCTGCTTCCCGTATCAGACTAAGTTCTTCTGAGACTCCTTATGGACCCAACCAACGGACTTTTAATGTTTTGATTTATTTGTTTCTTTTAGCCTCGTACCCTTATGTTTTTGGTGGCAATATTTATTTTCTTTGTTTAGTCATACAAATTAGTTGCATACTCGAAACATATCTACGTTTTTCAATTGCTTTGTTTATAAGCATCCACAAACTATCCCACACAACGCCGAATTAGTAATTTGCTCATTAAACGTGAGAGGTTTGTCGAACATCATGAAAAGGCGTGAGACCTTCCGTTGGCTTAAGATGAAGAAATATGCCGTTTATTTTTTACAAGAAGTTCATTGTACAAAAGACAAAGAGCACATATGGTCCGCGGAGTGGGGGTATTCCGCCATAATCAGCAGCTTCTCTAGCGCCAGCGCCGGAGTATGTGTGCTTTTTAATAATAATTTCAACTTTCAAATTTTAAAATCCTTTTCCGATCCAGAGGGAAGGTTCGTCATGGCTGATATCAAATTAGAAAGTAAGATCTTAACTTTGGTTAATATTTATGCACCGAATGAAGACAAGCCTACATTCTTCCAAAACGTTCTAAACCAACTTCTGTGTTTTGACTGCAGCGAGATAATTCTTGGTGGAGACTTTAATTTAGTGCTTGATGTCCAAAAAGACAAAAAAAGTGGAAGACCGGTAACCCACAACAACTCGTTAAAAGAGGTCAAGCACATTTCAAATGTATTGGATCTCATAGACATTTGGCGTTGCTTTAACCCAGAAGCTAAAAGATTCACTTGGAGGAGAAGAAAACCTGACATACACTGCCGTCTAGACTTTTTTTTGACAAGCTCTAGCTTAAGTACAACTATCACCAATGCAGACATATTACCTGGGTACAAAACAGATCACTCTTTAATATCTATTCATTTGGCAAATGATGCAAACCCCAGGGGCCCGGGTTTTTGGAAATTGAACACCTCTTTTCTGTTAGATGAAGAATATGTCGGCCTAAGAAAACAATCACTGATGTAGCAAATGAATATGCGAACAATAACGAGATTGATGCCATTCTATTATGGGACACCATGAAGATGCAAATTAGGTCAAGCTCTCTAAACTATGCAAGGAGAAAGAAAGCTAAAATGAAATCACTTGAGTTAAAACTTGAATCTGAAATATTGTCTCTTCAAAAGGAGTTAGAAGAAAACAACATTTCTGAAAATGAGAAAGTCCATATTTATAGTGAAATAGATGTTAAGATTCTACAAAGAGAAGAAATTTCAAAATATAAAACTCGAGGAGCAATATTAAGATCCAAGTCTCGGTGGCATAATGAAGGAGAGAAAAATACAAAATACTTCCTAAACTTGGAAAAACGACATTTCAATAAAAAAACAATCAAACACCTCACATTAGCAACTGATAATGTCGTCAATACAGATAGCGAGATCCTAGAAGAAGCAAAATCCTTCTATCAGAATCTTTATTCTTCAGCTAATACGCAACCCGACACTAAGGAAGAAAGTATATTTTTTCCAGACGGAAATACTCTTATCCTAAATGAGCAAGAGCAAAAAAGAGTGTGAAGGCTTCCTGACTGCCTCGAATGTTTAGAAAGTTTAAAATCAATGGAATCAAACAAGACCCCTGGAAGTGACGGCCTCCCAGCCGAATTCTATAAAGTTTTTGGAATGACATCAATCAGTATCTGTTAAATGCCTTAAATTGTGCATTTACAAAAGGTCTCTTATCGATTACTCAAAGAAGAGGATTGATTACTCTCATACCAAAGAAGAACAAACCGACCAACCTGCTAAAAAATTGGAGGCCTATCACCCTGCTTAATTGCGATTACAAAATAGCCACCAAATCCATTGCAAGTAGAATACGAAAGGTTCTACCAAGGATAATTAACAACGATCAAACTGGTTTTCTAAAAGGCCGATTCATCGGGGAAAACATCAGACTTATTGATAGTATTATTAATTACACAAATACAGAAAAAATACCCGGTCTACTACTGTTTGTCGACTTCGAAAAAGCCTTCGATAGCATTGAATGGTCCTTTATAGAAAAAACTCTGAAGTACTATAATTTTGGAACCTCTCTGGTTACTTGGGTAAAAGTATTTTATACCGATATCAGCAGCTGTGTTCTGAACAACGGATGGTCTTCGGATTTTTTCAACTTAGGTCGCGGTGTGAGACAGGGATGCCCGCTGTCCCCATATTTATTTATTTTGTGCGCTGAAATACTAGGTAATACAGTAAGGAAAGATAATGAGGTCCGTGGAATAAAGATTTTTCATACTGAGTGTAAGTTATCCCAATATGCAGATGACACGACTATGATTTTGGATGGCTCCAAGTCCTCCTTTTTGAGGTCTCTGTACGTACTTGATGCTTTTGCTTGCATATCGGGTTTGAAGGTCAACTATGAAAAAACTGAAGCCCTCTGGATTGGCGCCTCTAAAAGTTCTAATCTCACTTTCCCTTCAAGTAAACCAATAACTTGGGCAAACGAGAAGGTCTTCGCCTTGGGAGTGTGGTTTTCGACTTTGGACGATAGGTCTCTTAATTCTAACTTTATTGAGAAAATTGAGAAAATAAGGAGTATCTTAGATAATTGGTCGGCTAGAAGACTGACCCTCTTGGGTAAAATTACAATTATAAAAACTCTAGCCGTATCACAAATCGTCTACATATTGTCATCTCTTCCAACACCTCCTGACATACTTAAGACAATCAACTCTATATTGTACGATTTCCTTTGGGACGGTAAGGGCGATAAAATCAAAAGGACGACAATGATAAATAATTACGCGAAAGGAGGACTTAAGATGTTAGATATTCAAAGCTTTAATGAATCCTTGAAAATGAAATGGATCCAAGGGTATCTAAATGAAGAAAATAAAGGGAAGTGGAAACTTTTTTTTGACCACTACTTAGGGAAGTACGGGGGAAAACTATTGTTCCGAAGCAATTTGAAACAGCAAGATTCTGCACTGCTCAACCTCAAGGACCCTTTCTTAAAAGAAATCATACAGTACTGGACAAAATTTAATTACAAAGACGATAACCTCGATTTTGCCTCCACATATATATGGTACAACTCTCACATTAGAATTGAAAATCGCCCATTCTTCTACAGATCATGGTTGAGCGCGGGGATAAAGGAGATTAGAGATCTGTTAGATAACGACCAGAATTTTCTAAGCTATAACGCCTTCATAGATAAATATAGCATCAAAACCAATTATCTCGAATATCACAAAGTGATATCTGCTGTAGCACATTACAAGAAAGTACACTCTACAGCCTATCATGACTCGACTCCAAAGGATCCAGTTGATACCCTTCTGTCTCACACCAAAGTTTCCAAGAAAATTTATGAATGTCTAATAAACGAAAAAGCTTCTATACCATCAAGGAGTCAGGGAAAGTGGTTGGAAGAGAGAGACATACATTGTAATCTTAGTATAATAGTAAACTGGGAAAATACGTACTGCCTATCATCTCTGTGTACAAGAGAGTCAAAGCTTAGAGCGTTCCAATTTAAATTCCTTCACAGAAAAATAGCCACAAATGACTTCCTGTAAAAAATAGGTATCAAACAAACAGATTCCTGCTCCTTTTGCGAGGAACAAAAAGAAACCCTCGTTCATCTATTCTGGACTTGCAGATACACTCAGAACTTCTGGAAGAGCATGTTCGAGTGGATGTCTCAAAATTTCAAAGATTTAGAAAACGTCTCTCCCTCCTTGTCTCTCTGTTTCGGCCTCATTGACGACGTAAAAGACCTTCTCTTTCATCACCTACTCCTTATAGCTAGACATTACATATACACCTGCAGACTTGGGAACAAGCTTCCTAAGCTCCAGGTGTATATACAGGTACTTATGAACTCGATAGAAATTGAAAAGCATATTGCATTCCACAATAACGACTCAAACGTCTTTGTACGGAAATGGTCTCGCTTTAAAAATAACCTCTCACAAAATCTGTTGCATTAACAATATATAAGAAGCGTAAAACGTAGAATCCCTTAACTTGAAACCAAATATGTTGTATGACCTTTTGTGTGATTTTATTTTACTATATATGTATATACTTTTTGCTTGATTTATTTATTTATTTGTTTATTTTAGTCTCGTACCTTTCTGTTTTTGTGACAATATTTGTTTTTTTGTTTAGTCATACAAATTAGTTGCATACTCGAAACATGTCCACGTTTTTTAATTGCTTTGTAAAATGTAGAATCCCTTGACTTGAAATCAAATATCTTGTATGACTTTTTTGTGATTTTAATATTACTATATGTACTACTACAATGTATGTCAATACTTGTTGTGGAAATAAAATAATAATAATAATAAAAAAAAAAAAAAAAAAAAAAAAAGTAATGTACCCATATCAACAAAAGAGGAAGTTCTTTCTGTTAGACCATCTAATCAGTCATAAATTTACAGAGGTTGTACTTCCTAACGGTTAGAAACAAATGCAAAATGCTCTTTTATTTCTGAAAACAAATATTGATAATGTCAGCCCATGTCGGTAGTCGGTTAATATTTTTCCTTTCGGTAGTCGGTTAACCCCATTCACACCCTCTTTCTACAGTTGCTTTATCATGCACTTACTTAAAGAACGGCGAACCTACAGCAAAAAGTGGATATTACGACATTGATCCAGATGGCGAAGGAGATCTGGCGCCATTCTCGGCGTTCTGTGACAGGACTGACAAGAATGGAATTGGTGTGCCAGTGATCGGTCACGACAGTGAAAACAGGACTCATGTGGAAGGATTTGAAAACCCGGGTAGCTACTCACGTGTCATTCATTACAAAGGAGCGAGTCTGTCTCAGTTGGCCAATCTCACCAGAATCTCCTCACACTGTGAGCAGTTTATAAAGTATGACTGTTTTAGATCGAAGATGTTCAAAGGCAGAATATTTGCTTGGTGGGTGTCACGTGATTCCATTAACATGACGTACTGAGGTGGAGCATCACCTGGCAGTGGTAAGTGCGCATGCGGGATGAACAACTCATGTGCAGTCCCCAGTTATGGCTGTAACTGTGATAAGAATGACAGAGTATGGCGTGAAGACAGCGGTCTTCTCGCTGAAAAGAAAAAGCTTCCAGTAACACAGCTCAGGTTTGGTGATACTGGTCATAAGGAATTTGGCCACACTCTGGGAAAATTTAAGTGCTATGGCACAGCATAGGCACCGTGGTACTTGACAGACAAGCTTGGGTTAGCTGCTGCTAACTTAAATGTAACTAAGGAAACATCGAGGATAATGTCCCTAATTAGTATGGTATCTGCGTTATGCAGCTTGTTGACTGTTAGGATGCACAGGAATCCCTTAAGTTATCCGTCCATGCACATATTATCTTGTTTCGAGGATTATATAGAAATATATAGTTAAGACCTGCTGCTGTAAATGCACTGTCTGTAATACACGAATAAACCACAAAACCAGAACGTATTCTCGTCTGTTTCACAGCCATAAAGTGCATCCGTTATCCCTTTTGGGGCTTTTAGAGACCGATAAGACAGAATTCCCTACCCTTTTGTATACTGTATTGTTATTACTTTTAAAAACTAGTGGAAAACTCTATTCTTTATAGTCTGCTATAAAGCCGTTTTTTGTGCGTTATGCAAATCTCCTTTTGTGGGGAGGAATGTTGCGTGAGGACACTTAAACGGCTGTGTAGCAGACTATATCCTTTCGTATACCTCGCCTGTACACAGCCGTTGTTTCATTTTTCTCTTCGCTCTTTTCGAAACATCGGCGAGCGTGGAGCGTGAGAAAAAAAAAATAATAATAAAGAACGTCTGTAGACATCTTTGGGGAAAAAAGAGGTTGAATTTATCAAGCCTCTCCCCCATTAGCCTGTAAATAGACGTTGTTTTATTTTTCTCTTCGTTTTTTTCAAAAACATCGACGAGCGAAGCGAGCGCGCGAGAACGAGCGCGGAGCGCGAGAGAGAAAAATAAAGAACGTCTATTTTCTTCTTCCCCTACCCTTACCTCCTTGCACTGGCGACAGGACTCCGCTGGCGGTCAATAAATCCTCCGCGGTTTTTTACTTTTTGTCACGCGCTCGACTGACTTTGAAGAGAAAATAGAGCCGTCTGTGAACATGCTATCGTATACCTGAAGCCTGTAAAAAGTACCCCGTTCAAGTGAAACCTCCCCCTTACAAGCCATTATAATGGAGTACCCCCTTGGGAGTAAATGGACACCTTGCATGCAAATGTTGCCACTTCAACGAACGATAATACTGTTAATGAATGCAATAGAAAATATGTCAAATGATAGGGGCAACTAAAAAACGACAGCTCTTTCGATTGCCGTCTTCACTCATGTAAATACACAGGGAGTCAAACATGTGCAGCCTTTGTTAGCCTGCGCAGAGACCCTAATCTTGCGACCAGATTTCTTGTAGACAGGAGATCTGGGTAATATATTACACTGACCCTCTATTTTCTCTTCAGAGATCGTTGAGCGCGCGTATGAAAATATATACCTCGGGCAATTTATTGTCTGGTAGTGCAAGGGGGTGGGGGTTTGGAAAAGAGAAAGGTGATAGGCGTACGGGCCGGGGGGGGCTGCAGCTCCCCCCCCCTTCCAAATTTTGGGCACTCAGATTTTTTGGGTAGTAAGAGAAAATTTAGGCAAAGCCATTTCCATGTTTATTATTATTACTATTATTATTATTATTATTATTATTATTATTATTACCCGATAATCCGTCAATATGCGTTTGTAAGAGCATGTTTACAGTAGATCACGCGATGCCATCGCGTGATCTACTGTAAACATGATCTGCCTACGTGGAGGCTTAGTTGTTCAGCGCCACAATGAAATACGCGATCTACAGGCCTAGCCGCTGATTTATGGTTTGTTACGATATCCAAGTTGAAGCGGCATTACAACCTATTACAGGCAAAGAGCGTGCCAGAGGGACTAATCAAGCCCCTGATGCACGCCTTGACGTCCACTGTAGGGGCTTCTGGGTGACAGAGGGCTGCGTTTTTCGATATAAGGGTGTGTCATCCCAATGCGGACTCGTATAGAGATCTTAGCCCCAAGCAAATCTACAGGATTCACGAAAATGAAATGAAGCGAATTAAATACAACTCTCGCGTCACAATAATAGAGTAAGGCACATTCACCCCACTGGTATTCACAACTACGGGAGAGATGGCTGACGAATGCCTGAGATACCACTCAAGATTAGCCGAGCTATATATTATCTGCAAAAAAGCAAGAGAGCTACGCCACAAAAATTTCATGGGTCAGGGCGAAAGTGTCCTTTGTAATTTTGCAGAGCGCGCTCCTATACCTAAGGGGATCGAGAACCCCGAGAGGGAGGATCTTAGATGTTAAGGACAGGGATCTAGAAATAGAGAAGGGTCAAGCAAGACTTCCCCAGACTCAACAGCTATAGATACTTTATTTTTGGGATGAACATAGAAATTGTTTTTTTTTTTGTTTATAGACAAATGTTTGCATTTGCTCTGTTGAAAACCACCAGACCACCAAGACGTCATTTTTAACTATAATTATACTGAAGAGTTTAATAAAGTATGTTTTTTTACTATTATTATTATTATTATTATTACTTTTAAGAGATAAATAGTTTCTATTTTAACCTGAAGTCAGGGTAATAAAACAGTTATATTCACACGAGACAGTGGTTGCCTAGGACGTGATGAGTTTCTGGTTATAAGGGAAGGGTATCATATGCTGATTTTTTTTTTTTTCATTATCGGGCACTGTACTGCACTGCACTAGCTGGAATGGGATATTTCCAGTCCCGAATTGATTAGAATAAACTTTCGCATAACTTTCTAGAATCATCTCCGCTCGTAGAACAGTGCATGGCAGATAGCATCAGCAATGGGTCTGAAAGTGAACAAGTGGCTGACTGATTCTCAGTTTGAGTTATAAGAAGAATCTCAATTTTTTTTTAAAATCTATCGGGCGGCTTAAAAATTATTCACAAATTTGTTAAAGCAGACCGAAATGCTTACAAAACCGCTAACAGGAGCGCCATGATACATTCTAATCAAATCCTTCTTTGTGCAACTGGCCAGAGCTATCTCCATGATCTTTCACACACGTTTTTAAAAAGATGGAGACTTTTAAGGTGAGATTGCATGTCAAAAGCCTTTGGTTTTCTTCAGATAACAACCGAGAATTTCCTTTTTTTACCGTATTTCTAACGATAAAAACTTCATCCCAAAATGTCTCGATAACGCTCTTACAGATTCCGTGAACGATTTTGTAAGAACAGTTCCCAGTGAGAAATATTGCTGCAAGTATAATAGGTAATGGCGTCATTTCGTTGCTATGACAACTCTGATGCCATTGCAATCCTAATCATCACAAATTTTCATCTTTATCTAATGCACCTATCAATGTTAAGCCCGAGGGGGGGGGGACCCCGGGCATATGTGGGGCATTTGACTTTTCAGAAGATTTTTTGGTCAAAGTCCCCACCGTGGGGCCCCAAAACTGGGTCAAATAAGATCAAATATCCCCACCTTAGGGAAGTAATATCCCTAAAGTTCATAGTAGTTGTTGTGTATATTTTACAAATAATTGATATAAATTGCCAAGCTTTTTTTTTATATTTTAAACTCCCTTGATGCTTTGTGTAATCCGAGGAAAATAATCAACAAATCTAGCATTTCACGTGAAAAAATCAAATATAATTGTCTCAATCTTACAGGAACAACGCGAGCTGTATACCATGTTGAGCTTTACAAATCTAGCATTTCAAGTCATACAATCAGATATTTTCTCAATCTAATACGGAAAAGAATGTACCATGTAGAAAATACGAATCTAGCATTTCAAGTGATACAATCAGATATCATTTTCTCAATCTAATACAAAAACTGAATGGACCTTGTTGAGCTACACGAATCTAGAATGATACAATCAGATATCATTATTTTTCTCAATCTAATACGATAACTGAATGGGCCTTGTTGAGCTACGCGAATCTAGAATGATACAATCAGATGTCATATTCTCAATCTAACAGAAACGAAAAGTCTATCATGTTGAGTTATACAACTGATTAGATTATTTGCAGGGGGTACAAGTCCACTTTGAAATGCTCTCAATCTCCACACAGGCAATATGGTGCCACTGAGCGCAGGAATTACAAGCTACCCAATCAATCATTTGCTCATCATCTTCATCATTGTCGTCTTCTGCAAGTGGTGGCTCTTCACTGTTGCATGTATGGCAAACATTTGACGCGTCAGTTCTCTGTCTCAAATTGGTTTGACTTTCTCGCCGTTTGGCTGCTGCTTTCTTTGCCCCCCTCTTGCGATTGCATGCCACATCCTCCAAATGCTTCAGCCAGAGACGAACTTCTTCGGGGGGAAGAAGTGCTTCTTTTGCAATGGCTAGTACTGCAGAATTGTCAGGGATCCCTTTCCATTTCTTGTGAGCCTCTAGAAGAATCTCAGATGGTGGTTTCGCCTTTGGAAGATTGTTGCCACTGTTAACGTAATCCAGAAGCTCGTTCAGTTTCATGTAATGGCCAGCACAAAACCCACTGCATTCAGTGCAAGCATCATTTCCAAACGGCCTGGTAGGATCAGGTGTAGGTATGGGCAGAAAAGAGATGGATGGGCCACCAGGGAACCATGGTATGTCTTCCAGCTGAGTTGTCTTGCAGACTGGGTGGATGCATTGAGGATTATAGCAGCATCTAAGGTAGAAGAGATACTGGGATGGTAGATTTGGTACCATATGGCTATTCCTCAGTGTCCAAATTTCATGAATGCTCTTATAAAGATCTGGGTGGCTCTTCCTTAACTGCTCCTTTTCATTTTTCTTTCCCTTTAAATATGTCAGCACTGCAGCCCGTTCAGTTTGCGTATCTTTGCTGTCAGGACCCTTCCAGAGGTGTATTACCGTTCCGGCACATGGGCTTTGGTTGACTCGGCTCAAGTAAACATCGATAGCAGAACTTAAATTTTTACAGAGAATGTCACTGTTGACCTTGCCATTTTCAAGGCAGGATCCATACAAAGTTGATGGAATGAAGAGATTTGCGTGACCCAGCGCCAAGCAACCATTCTGCAATTCGACTCTGTTTCGATAACTCGCCCCACTGTTCCTGGTTGAGATTAGTGTTGCCTTGTGTCCTTTCTGTAGGTGCCTCTTGGTCCACCAATACTGCACTTCCTTGTGTATGGGACCCTCATCTGCTCCACCATCAGCTCTGGCACATTCAATTTCCTTCAATTTGCCTGTTTGATGGTTATGAAACGCAGGCTTTACTTCTGGTTTGTCTTCTACCATCAGGAGGTCTTCAAAGTGCTGGGCAGGATTCTTGCAGTGCAGCGGCTGGGCTTTAACAACGCCAGCGCATATTTCTTCTGTTGTGTCGGTCGCAGGAAAATTGTACGATGTTGTCTGCAAGACAGAGGGATATCGATTCACATAGTCTGTTCGAGTGGTCAGTGGGACTTCATTCTTCAAACACAGAGTTCCATGCTGCTTATGGGTGGTCATTGAATCTAACCTGAAGCCAGCCTGATCATCACGGCCCAGGTTCATGATGTTGTTTCCATTAGTGTACTGCGGCTTATCGAAGCCGGCATACAATGCAGAACTCCAATGAGCCTCGGGATTGTATTTTAGCGTGAACCCCTTTCTAGCACGTCTCTGTACGACTTGTGCCAACCCTTTGTATCTAGCAGCAGACTTGCGACGTTTATTCCGGGCAACACACAACTGCACAACACTTCCATAACTAAAAGAAGATTTGTATTTGGCTTGCAGATGTTCCTGAATTCTTTTAAACGTAACTTTCCTCCCAACACACTTGTTGCCATCAAATGTCAACACACCGGTTCGCCTCCAAGCATCGGCACCCACACCACACTTTTGAACGTATTGTTCAATTGTTTCGCCAATGTCAGGGTGTTCCCTTTGTATTCTCCCAACTTTCTTGCTTTTCCTTCTTCTTAAATAACGCCTTTCTGCAACACGCTTTTTAACTTCCCTTGTTGCTTTTCTTCGGATCGCTGCCCTCTTTTTCTTGATAATATCCAGTCCAGCTTCATCAAGAGGATCACGTACACGTTGCCACTCTTCAGCGCAATCAGAATCGGAATCTGACACTATCATACCATCAGCGATTTCACTCTCCATTTCTTGGCGCCTTTTCTCCTCAAGGTATACCTGCCGGGACTGTTCTATAATGCGCTCATCATGTTCACTGAGGTCAAGGAAGGGCAATTGCCCTGCAAAGTCGAGTAGCACTTGTTCAAGAACATGTTCTGCAGCATTTGGCATCAACACCTCTAATGCACAGACGAACTCCAACCAGTTTAAGTTGCACTTGCGAAGGATGTCAAGGAGTTGGTGGGTGTTCATTTAGCATTCGCCAGTATCACTGATATGCTTGTATTGTTCGTCTGTTAATTGGAACTGATGTCTACCATCAACCTGCGTGCAGGTCAGGTTCTGTGCACTTTCAACATCACCACTACTAACCTGTGAGGAAATTGCATGATCACCTTCACCACCACCTCCACAATCACCATCAACATCATTACCCCCACCATCACTGTCGCCATCATTATTGCCACACCCATGGCCATCTTCATCATCAGCACCAGCGCCGTCATCATCATCGCTTTCACTTTCATCGGAACTTTCACCTTCCATCTCCATTGGAACAGCTAGTGATTTTAGCAACACTTTGTCTTTTACTTGAGCAATTTTCTCAATCGCTTCATGGATGGCTGAGACTTCATCCAATGTTTGCTCTACTTGGGATAAAGTGGTGCCAATATCACTAAACCCATACTTTTCTTTTGCCTTAGTGTTAGATAAACCAGTTGCCCTAACAACGGCATACTTGAGGCGTTTTCTCTCTGCATCAGACTCTGCAATTTGAAGAAGACTGTTCATAGTTTCTTTGGTAAGCGGCAACGATGGCTCCGCTGTTTCACATTTAATCCACTGGTTTAAGAGCGTTTGCATTATTGGATACTTCACTCGAACTTGTTTTTCCACTAAGAAGATGGAGTAGCTAACTCTGCTTCGATTTCCAATCCCTAGACTTGCTAATGGCATTTGAAGCATCCTCCTTCGAGCATGCCAAGATTTGTAAGTTGCATCTGGATATGCCATTTCAAATGCTGACCTTAACTTCAAAAAACCTTTCTGTAGCACTTCATTTGCAACCTGAAGCAAACCACAACAATTTTTACAAGGTTGTTTGTGTGTGGTACTGCACACTGAAGAACGAACATCAACATACTCCTCCAAAGAGAGCCCTTCAAATACAGAAATACAAATATCCTGTCCAACAGCCGCACATTTCGACAACTCACGTTTTTGTTCCCGATAATAAATAGCAACAAGTTCTTCTCTGACCCCCCTCACATTTTTTGCTGATGTGGAGGGGTTTCCTGAAAATCCTGCTTACTAATACCAGCGGGTTCTTCGGCAGTACAATCACCAGCATCATCAGACTCTTTCCTGGGGCTTGTACTTTCACATTCTGTAGTAGATTCTGAGGTGGAAATGATGCTAGTATCACTCTCGCTGGACGTGCTGCTCATACGTCTGAAAAGGAAAGGAAGCTTCTGATTTCCCTCTGTTTGTTTCACATTAGTTTCCTTGTGTTGTTTTTTCTGCTTTTTCTTGTGGTACCATGAAGACTTATTCTCTCGTTTTTGCAACTCTAGCAATTGATTCTGGATAGTTGCCTTTTCCTTCCTTACTTTTATCGTTTCTCCAAGTATTTCATCACACTGCTTGTAATTCTGAAGGGAGCGCGCCTTATCCAAAAGCTGCTGCTTTACGCGAAGGCGACTGTCTAATGTCTCCAAATTATCTTGCAACAGCTTTATTTCACGTGCCCTCTCTTCTGCGTCAATTTTCTTTCTTTTACAAGGAGGCTCGTCAGATTCACTTGACATGTGTTTTGATCTTGAATGCCCTTTTTTAAATAGGTAGCCATCGGTGGTAACTTTATCCCTAGCCATTGTAAGCAGCTTCCCTGTAGGGTTAAATAGGGAAGTTAAACCACCAAACTTGACTGTAAGATAATTCCCACATTCCTGCACAATGGAAACTTGCCCCTATTTTTTAAATTGGTAGCACCGGTTATAAATTATGGTTTTGAACTTCTCATTTACAAAAAGAACTTAGTGTGGAATAGTACCCATTGTAATACCAGCACTATACACTAAAACCCTCTAGATTTAATTTGGGACTTGCCAACTTTGATTTATCTGACCAATCTTTTAACAGAAGATGACCAAGTGAACTTTGGGGGTAAGTATAAGCTTCCTTGTATAATATTTGAAAGAAAAAATGTTGCAGTTGATAAAAACTGCCATCCCACTATACCAATAATGCAACTACAAGACAAACAGTAATGTACTCTCTACAAGTTTTGAGTTTCATATTTAGAATTGCATGCCTGTGATATATACAAAAATTACACCTACCCTTATCAAACACTACATCAGGGTTTTCCTTTGCTAAAACAATGGCAGCATTATTAACCGCAACTTGATATGGTGTAAGGCTCCTTCCAGATTTGCCATATATCTTAGCTTTTTCTTCAAGTTCACTCTGGGGTTGGTCTAATTGTAACATGTCCTATATGAGGAAGAGCAGAAAAGAAGTGAAATTTCATCATCTTACAACAGCACATATATATCTGTATACATGTTATACAATCCCAATATTTTTGCTTCAGCATAATGAAAGAAAACATTAGAAACAATGAAATATATGTAATATCTTCTTTACATAACTATACTTAATATTATCACCACTTCCTGTTTATATTTTTTTAATTTATGAAAAATGACCATTTGGGGGGTAAAGGTTTTTAATGAATGTCATACCTCTTCTGTTGGTTTCCGTAGTTTTAAAGTGCCACCGAAATTATCAAGACGCATACATCCATCTGTGGTCGATGTTCTCTCTGTGTTCCTTCTTCCTTTTTTTTCTTCCATGTTTTGTGAAACACTTGCTTGTGAAATAGGAGCCCAAGATTCGTCTTCTTTTAAGACCATCAGAACTGTGTTCTTGTCAAGAGCCTTCACAACGTCATCCTCATCAACCACACTCCCATCCTCTTCCAAAACAATGCTGTCTCCGTTTAACTTTTCCTTGCCTGTTAGTTTATAAAGACAAAACGAATTGACCATTATATTTTGGTTTATAAAGATGCACAACATATTTGTTAATTTTTTTTTCCACAAAAAAATATGCTACAGAATCTGTATAACACACACGTGTTTTAATCCACTGCAATATGCTCCTAATAACATCCATTTTATTACCATAGAGTGCACAAGGATAAGTCATATTCTCACACTAGACTACACATCAAGCTTAGAAATTGTATAAACTACAGTATCAAATTTTAGATTTATATGTACAAAAAAGCAAAAGGGGAAATGTCAATCAACAATATAGGCACAAACGTAATCATATATCTTTTATATCAAAAAAATAGTGAGTAGTGCTTTGTTTAAAAACAGTAAGCTTATGCAGTATTTATTATAAAGTTCGTTTTAATATTAAAAACTCAACACTGTAGTACAAGAGTTGTATTAAATATCTGCTTCACGTACCTTTCTTTTTTAAATCAACCATTGACTCCGCTACAATGCTGTAGCGGAGTGTTCTGCACGCGCTGCAGATTTTTAAAAGAGGCATTGTCCTAGTCAATGGATAGAAAACATTAGAATGTATGAATGAATTCCAAGCCTTGATTCTCTGACGGAAAGCGAGACATTATCAAAAATCCACACAATCCCCACAGAGTAAGGTGTTCCATCAATTTATATTGACAACCAGTAGTGAGAAGCAGTGTTTTTGTTTACAGAAACGAGTGCTTACCTCAAAAACAGCCGTGCTTTCCAGCCAGCGCTCCAGTGAATTCCAAGATGGCCGGCACAGACGTGACTAGCTACCAGTCCTCCTCGCAAAAAAAAAGCAAACGTCCCCATCCTGGGGCCCTGATTCTAAGTCAAACTCCCGAGGGTGGGGAAGGCAAAAGAGGTCAAATGCCCCACATATGCCCGGGGTCCCCCCCCCTCGGGCTTAACATTGATAGGTGCATAATACAACTGTGGTGGCAATTTTTCCAAATGTTTGTTTATGGCGACGTAGTTAATAAGCTCAAACTTGGTAGGTATATTGACCCTGAAAAACTGTATCGGGCCACTTACATATGCCAGTGGGCCCTATATTGTTGCATCTGGATTTTTGGGTGAACATTGCCTGAGGATGTTCGGCTAGCCTGTGTACAGACGCAAGAGCTATTTTTCGACCTACATGTGTCAGTCATGATTCATAGAATTAGCTAAAAGTAAGGCTATTAATTTGAAATAGTGAATGAAGATCCGTGGATGAGAAGACAACAGAGGTGCCCTCTTACAATACATTTGAACATGTGAACAGTAAGCTCGGACGTCAGCTTACAAAGGCGCCACTGGCAGCCACCCTCAATCCATTTATGAGCTTACTGTAACCCACCCAGCCCATGATGTGAATGATGTGATGCGTGAAGGTTGACCACAAAACCGGGGTCTACGTCCCCTACTCTGGGAGACGGGTGAGACGGGACCTACGGTTTTTCCTCGTTATCCGGACTAGAAAGCCAACCGTTTGCAGATGTCATTACAAAGGCAGCACTTACTTCTCAGTTATTTAAAGACCCTGAGTGTTGGTTCAGCCGCGGTTCGAACCCGTGACCTCCCGCTCAGCAGACCGGCGCTCTCCCAACTGAGCCAACCAGGCTGCTGAAGAGAACTGAACGATCCCTTACGTGTACCTACTCGAAATCATCGAATGGATCAACGCATAAAACGTTTGACTTCAAATGTAGACAGTGTTTCCGAGATCAAAATTCGGTCAAACCAAAAACTACAGGAAATCGATGCGCGGTAACAGACCGACTTTATGAGCTAAAAAAGACCGAAGAATGTGTTAGAATCTTCCAAAGCATAAAATGCTTGTTGTGAATGACAATTTTAGTTAGATATTCTAGTTAAAGCCTAGCTTAGCTACAACGGTTGGGAACGTCGGAGAGAATACCTGCGTACGTGCTCTAAAAGAGCCAGAGTCGTGCTGGTCTGTCAACACCTTTTCAACTGTCAGAGAAAGAACCAAAAAACTAATTTATGCAAATGTATACCGGAACACGATTAACGTCCACGATTCACAGACGTCTCCTCTAACGATTTTTCCCGAGAGAGGCTCCATTCAAGTGACTCCTCTCTCTGCTCTATCCAGGGTATGGACACTTTTTCTAGGTAACTCCAGGAGCCCATAACCCCTCCGGGTTATGGGCTCCAGCTGGTAACTCACGTGATTCCTCCATCCAGGGGATACAAAATATGGTCCCTAAATAATATGTTCACCTAATCTTTGGTTCTGTTACCTCCATTCAAGTGACACCTCTATCTGCTCTATCCACAGCCTAGTATAGAAATTGGACGGTACGCGCGCCATCGCACGCCCACGTAAATGGCTTTTTTTTTCTTTTTTTCTTTTTTTCAAGATGGCTAAAACATCACAAGTTTTGTTATAGTTACGATTGACTGGTAGCAGAACTTCGTTTTGTTCAATTCCGGTCTGTAATCATATTCGTGATTAAACAATTCGGACTCCCGGTAGTGCTGCTACGCGATCGTCGGATTTTGTAAATCACTCGTATGATTACAGACCGAATTGGACTCCACTCAGTCCTATTACCATTATAAATTTATGTACGTGGATGGGATACGCGCGTAACTCGAATGGAATTGTGTGTTTCAGGGATTTCTCGATTAGACTCCTCTTAGCTTAGCTTAGCTTTTGTCGTTATAGTTTGTTTGTTTTACTAACCCAGAACACGAATCGAAGAAAGCGCCCGCAACTGAATTATTAAAAAGTTATCGTGACGTGAGTGTTGTTTGTTGTGTCTGTTTTGACAAACGCAGCAAAGTAGTTATTGTACTGCTAGCTGCGAGTCTCCAAGGTTTCAAATACTGCACATGGTTTATTTCGTCCAAAATGTACAGAAATACAGAAGATATAAAGAATTCGAAATCTACGTAGAGATATCAACAGGAACTACAATCAGTCAAGAAATGTTAAAGCAAACCGTAAATAAGAATAATATTCACGTACCCGTTGGTGTCTCTCAAGTTTCGCAACTAGTAGTAATGATCTTACTAATCAACGATTGTTACGTCATGTCATTAGTCGTGATTATATCACGCATGAATTTCGTGTTATACCGAAACAGTTATCGTTCCTGTTAACAGCAGGTGAATTTTGTCTGTAGACTTTTGAGATGCTAATTGACCCAATTCGTTTTAGTCTACTTTATGCTCTAGGGTCACAGAGATCCCATGCGCTAATGTAGCTAATTACTGGCTTTAACATTTGCAGCCTATATCTATTTATAAATTTTGCGTTTGTTCGGGGACGTTCTAAACAAATAGCAGGTGTAAACGTTGCCAAACCGTTGAACCGCATTTTCACCAAATAACTGCAATGAATATTTCGCAGACTTTACACCAACAAAAGAGTTACTAGTAAAAAAAGTCCCGAAAACAAGCAAAAAGGGATATATATACGTTTTTCTTCTCTAAGAAGCGCGGCAGTCAACAGAAGCAACCCTTGCATTAAGTTCTTCACATCACAGTTTATATACGATCCTTGCATTACACGCGCCAACTTTCTATATAAACTAGCCCAAACTGTCATAAATGGGAAGTTCTTTGCGGTGAATTTGTTTGTTCCTCATCGCCTGACAAACCCTATAGTTGAAGAAATAATAAAACGCGGGCAAAACGTCTTTTTGTCATTTATCATTATCATAAAACAGAAAATTAATTTTGAATGTGATAACAAAGACTAATTCACACTGATCAAAAAAAAAATCTTGTTGAAAACTGCAACACCAAATTTTCACGATACCTGCTAAGAATATACGAAAATCCATAATACTCATTGCACAAAAAGAAATCAACAAGAGTCATCTACTACTTAGCCAAAAATTAGTGTCTGAAGGCCTAAGTAAAATCACAGGTAACTTTACCATGCATCTCATTAAAGCCGGAAAGTTGAAACGATTCAAGAAAGTTTCAAGCGACTTGAAAACCATTCTTAAAACCGACTTAGCTGACTTTCGGTTACTCGCGGTTTCTTGAGCTGTGAGAAAGGCGAAACATGTATATCAATCTTAATTATGCTGCGTGGGAAAATAGCCTTGAGTTAACCTGAAGTAAAAAAGAATCGGTGGAGTGTGAAAATTATTTTACTTGAAGTAGTTAAAGTTTACTTGTCTTTAAATATTTCTTAGCTTATTTAGGCTCTAGTGTAAAGACTACCATTGGTAGTCTAGTGTAAAGACTACCCGATTGGTAGTCTAAATAAACTAAGAAATATTTTAAGACAAGTAAATTTTAAATTCTTCAAGTAAAAGAACGCTTCACACACAACCTATCTTTTTTACTTCACTGAGTCTTGCTTAAGCGTATTTTCCCACGCAACATAATGAAGATTGATTGACTATGCTTCGCCTTTCTCAAAGCTTAGAAACCGCAAGTTCGCTAAGTCGGTTTTAAGGACGGGTTTTCAAGTCACTTGATACTTTCTTCAATCGTTTCAACTTTCCGACTTTAAAAAGATGCAAAGTTACTTGAGATTTTACTTAGGCTCTCACACACGCATTTTTTTGTTAAGTAAAACTTAGCTGCTCAGTCTTGAGTATTACTTAACAGCCTAGTGTAAAGACAACCATTTTCTCCTTTCATAACAAATTCAAAACTCCAAAACTGTTCGATGGCCAGGTCAAGTCCAAAGTCTTCAGTCTCCATGTTTGATAGTGCGTACTTGCTGGCTTGTGTTGTTTGGGTAGCTTGGCTGACTTACGATGCCACTGCCGTTGAGGGTAGAGTAAACAAATAATATGAAGCTGATACATGTTGAAAAAATAAGTAAATAAATAAAGTTGATACATAAAGACCACATTGAATCGTAATTTGTCATAAATTAAAGCGTAATTCAGGAGCTAATACTGCCAGACATTAAGCTACAAAATTCTTCAGACCGCGCCGACCAAGGCGTGAGTCGGAGTAACTGCGAATTTTTAATTTGCAGTTTACATGTAGAGGGATTGCAAACTAGAGTCAGAGCGTCTGTAGGTAACTTAATACCGTACAAACATTTTTTTCACATTACGGGGACAAAATTAATTGTCTTTATTTCTTAGTCCTAATCCATGCATTGAAAAGAGGATCGCCGTGCAATAAACAGGACTACTCGTTTTCCAAACCGAAACCTACAAAAGAAAATGTTTGCTTGCTTAAAAAACAAAAACAAAAACAAAAACAGAAAAATCCCTTTTAAAACCAAAATGACAACAGAGTATCGTGTAGAACTTTGTCTTTTAATTGAGGCACAGAAAACGTGTAAAACGAGCGCGCATATTTAAACTGATAATGACTAGCTTTTGTCTCAAATCATACGGACACGCACTGCCCCATAAGTTGCATTCACTGAAATGTCTGAACGGCAATAATTACTCACGTCGCGTAGGAAAAAACAGATAAGAGAAGTCTTAATAAGTCATGGCGCCAAGTGGCATGACAGGGCGTACTGCCTTTAGAGAACAAAACAAAAAAATCCATGGACAAATAACATAATAGAAAGCACATCGGAGAAAATACTGCTTGTTTAGCTTGTTAAAAAAGAAAAAAAAAAAAAAGAAAAGAAAAGAAAGAAAGGTAGAAACAAAGAGAGAAAGGAGAAAAAAAGCTGAGTAACTGCAAGTATTATTTATTGTGCTTAAGTTAAGTGGACTCCGAGAGGGAGCAATTAGAAAACACCGTAGAAGCTCGTAGACAAAACGAAATTAGGGTGATACATGAATTTTTTAGTGCTGATGAAAAGCCAATGTTAGATTTCACGAGATAGGTACACGCACGCTGAAGTTTTCTCATTTATGTCTCTAAATTAAAAGTTCCTCCTTCTTATGAATAATTTATTACCTGACAAAGGAAATTTGTTCAACTGGTCGTCACATTGAGAAACTTATATGAGTCGCTTGCGGTTTGCATGGTCAGTCCATAACAAGATGCGAGTCGTACCTTAAACGAACAACTAAAATTGAAAAAGGAGACCATGGCCTCTGCTATAAGAACGATTTTTTCCCCATGTGGATTGCATTTGGAATGACCACATTGCCAGTTTATGCTGGTAAGTGACATATTTGTTGGTTCACTTTGAGACTTTTAGCTTGAAAAATCGAGATATGAGTCATAGCATTCTTTGAAATTTGCCCTATAAATTGACCTGATAAGCTACTATTTGTAGACGGAAAGAATTTAGTGCGTTTTTCACAAGCCATTTTAACTAGAGGCATGCCATAGCAATGAATTAAAACATTTCAGACATCTCCTTTATATTCTTAACTTAGAATTAAAAGTACTGGAAAAGGTATCATGAAAATAAAATGACTCAGTAGACGCTTTACAAATAGTCTTTTTTCAACCAAATACATCAGGTACATGCATTTCTCTTTGACTAGTGGTTAACTCTCTGTATACGTATTCCTTGACCGAAGGGCTGCTTGCTCAAACCTGCTTCCTTTAATTATTGATAGCGAATATAAATGCTCTATCCGGGGAAGGTGCAATTTTTCGATTTCGATTTAATACAGTTTTACTGTCTTAAAACCTTTTCATTTTATTGGCTCGTTTAAGAATTCCTGGAGCGCAGAATGATGTTATGGTCTTTAAAATTTCTGTTACCCTGCTAGCAGAGTCGCTTCGATCTTTCTTGAATAAGTCAGGAGGAAGGAGGAAGCCACCCTGCCGGCATCTTCAAACTCCTTTGATTTGCCAATAATCCCGCGATTTGGATGAGTCAGACAAGTCTCATACTGGATAAACTAGTTTTATCTGTGCCACGCGTATTCTAGAGTTTTGCTGACTTTTTCTGCGCTCACGCCCCATAACAAAACAGTCAAATGGGTGCCGCTTCAATTTCACTCAATTATTTTGAGAAAATTATCGATTCAATGTTCAGTAAACTACGGGCGCTAGTCCTGTTTTTAGACAAACCTATATATCCTACGAACCGGTCAAAAATCCGCGCTACAACATTCACTTTATAAGCGTGATAGTAATACATCCAAACGTACATTTATACTTATACATAAATACTTGAAAGAGAAAACTCGCAAGAAAAAAACATTGTTCGAATTAGTTAATATTTGTTGTCCCCGTCTTAAATTTAACGTATTTATGCCTTTTGACAGATGCTTAAATTAATGAAACACACCACTGTACTTGTTCAAAGTTTGTTTTCGTTGGGCTTGGTCGTCGACGTCTTGCCGACGTCGCTCAAAAAAGCCGACTTTTGGGCAATTCTACACTATATATTGCATCCAAACAAAATGACTCTTCTAAATAAGATAAGGTTATTGAAAGATGTAATATAGATTTTATGCTGGAATTCGGCATGTGATCAGTGTTGAATAGAATGTTGAAAGTGAATCTGTCGTTAACACCGCTGGCGTGACGGGTCGTGTCACGCTATTTTTAACCACTGGAATGTCGCGATTTTTCGCAAAATTAGGGTTGAACTGGGCATCTTGCGGGCTACTTAAAATCGTTTGCCCAGAGATTTGTTTCGATTTTCTGATATATTGGGGCCATTGTCAAACGCTTTTTAAAAAGAAGCGTAGAGATCAAAACATTAACAACGCGACATGTTTTGATAATATATGTCACTATCACACGCGATGCTTGACTTCCGCGACCCCGGAGTGCAATGTGAGAAGTGAAAAATCAGTTACTGTGCCCGGTAGGCTAAATGCTCCAATTGTCCTTTGACGGTTGAACAATTTGACCCTGCCAGCCCGCGTCGGTTTGAATTGTCGACGTGACGGTTGGAGTCTGTTGCGGGTCTGCTCTCGACTCGCCTCACCTCAGCCGTGTATTGCCCACTTCGTTGGCGATTTAGGACCTTCGAAAGGGGAATTTTGGCGATGTGAATGATGGAAAATGTGCGATATTTATCAGGACATCTGTTTCTGGCGGAATTGTCTCCATGTCGCAAATGTCACGGAATTTATCGCCGCCGAGAGCGGAGCCGGTCAAGAGAGGTTTGCCAATCTTCTCTTCTCTTCTCTCTACCGTCATCTGGGTGAAAAACGGTCGCTCCAAAAAAGGCCTTAAACAGTGCCTAGGAGGTCTGAAATGCAGTCAGAATACAAAGAAAAAAAAAGAAGGCTGTACTGTCGCAATTTGTAATAATCATCGCACTTTGTAATACCTGTCGCGATTTGTAATAAATCCATCGCACTTTGTAATACCTGTCGCAATTTGTAATAAACCGTGTCGCACTTTGTAATAAACTAAGCTGTCGCAATTTGTAATAATTCCATCGCACTTTGTAATAACTTTTTGAGAGTAATTAAACTTACTTCAGCAACATTAATATAACGCCAATTATATGCAAAATATGCATGGTACTTCATAAACAAAGATGGAGATGACGTCTGCTAGCATGTTAAAAAAAGGTTGAAGGTTAAAGGCTTGTTTATAGTGGAAATTGCACTTAGCTTGTCCAGCTAATTTACAGGCACTCCACTCAAATATTTAGAAACAAATAATTCAAACACAACATAACAGGATTAAAAACCCCAACTGGCAGAAGGCGACCAGTTGGCTATTTACAAGCGTGGCCGAGAATTTGAACTTGGGACGACCGAGCACAAATCCAGCAAGTGGCCAGAGCGGGACTCGAACCCGGGACCGCCGGATTGCGAGTCCGACGCGCTGACCACTCGGCCACGCTGGCTCCTGCACGTAACATCTCCGCTCATTCAAACATTTAACTTTATTCACAGTGCTAAACATTTTTTTAGATTAATGTTGATTAGTTATCTGACTTAGGAAATGCTGTATTCGTGAACCTTGCTATTGTACTAGGTGGCTTGCATTCAATGGTTACCCGGCGGGTGTACTTCCCTATATGGCCAATACGGGGATGTGCCTCTGGACAGAGCGTTGTCAGAGTACAGAATCTAGACACACTAGACACAAACAAGCCATTATTAAAAAGCATTTAATTCCCCCTAATCGTAACATCCATCCTACATCATTCGAATAAGGACACTAGGAGAGTTCAAGCTTTCCTTGTTAGATGTTATAACAGGTTGACACAACACGTGGTACACCGTTCTTGTCTAACGAGCAATCTTAAAGAAGTAAGAGTAGCTTCCAACTTTTAAAATCAAACGAGGCCTGGAAAGATTCAAATTGTTTACTGCAAATAAAAAAAAAAACGTCACCAGTGGCAAACCTTCGAACCACAACAGAAACCTAACCACAAAATCCAATTAGTTGCTGGCCAATACCTTCGTATGTACCTGTTTTTATAACACTCAATTGGGGTCTTACACTGAGCCGGCTGGGCATTTGGTCCATATTTATTCTCACTTGATTTGGTCTCATATAAGAACAAAAGGAGTACTCATTCCATCTTAAAACAATTGTTTTCTGTAAGGAGTCCTCTAAAGCAAATACCATGGGGATGGTAAAAAATTATATACGTATATACAACTCGTAAGATCTTGCAATTCTTCCGAGCGTGTTCTGGATTAGTGTTTTTCTACAAAATGGAAAGGATGGAATAAACCATCCATTACTACTTGAGTTCCCTTATCTAAGGATCAAACCAAAGACACAAGGCCAGCAACGTAAAAAATGATACCCTATTAGAGGCTCGAGATCCTCAAAAACCATACCCTATCAGGCGGTACTTACCTATCTAGCCCATCCATATATGGGATTATCCCCCCCCCGCCCGCCGAAGGCTTCACGTGTCACGTGGCAAGCAGACATGGATTTGGACGACGAATGCCAGGTTATTCATGAATTTTCTGTTGTTAAATGTTGCCTTTCTTATTTAAATATTTTTGAATTTAAACGTGATTCATATCTTTTTGGTGATATGTCACAGGCAGTTTCATGTCTTTCATAAAAGCGTTTCTAGTTAGTAACGTGATTAATCAAGGCACAAAAATTTGTAGCGGAAGACATGCATGTTTGACCAAAGGAAATGTTACATGCTAGCAGACGTCATCATCTTTGTTTATGAAGTACCATGCATATTTTGGCATTATATTAATGTTGACGAAGTAAGTTGAATCACTCTCAAAAAATTATTACAAAGCGCGATGGAATTATTACAAATTGCGACAGCTTAGTTTATTACAAAGTGCAATGGACTGTTATTACAAATTGCGACACCTTTTTTTATTACAATGTGCGACACGGTTTATTTCAAATTGCGACAGGTATTACAAAGTGCGATGGATTTATTACAAATTGCGACAGGTATTACAAAGTGCGATGATTATTGCAAATTGCGACAGTACAAAGACGCTAAAGGTAAGCTTCAAAGCGATATTCAATGTACATTTTGCTAATTTAGTGAGCAAAGAATATTTCTCCATACAACGTCTTATAATTTTCTTGCTGTATGAATAATTAATTAGCTAAGTAGGATAATGTTGTTAACGGCTCTCATAGTGAGCTTGGGCTACCTGTGGTCAAACTATAATGACTGAGCACTTGAGTAATTCATCAATTATATTCGATTTTCGTTTGAAAAACAATTTATGGTAATGGCAACCTTTGTAACTTATTTTAAAATTTCTAGAAATTGTAGCAAAGTAAAAACCGAAACTGTCTGACTCCGAAAAGTAAATTTAAATTTCCTTATCAAACAATACTTATCTTTTTCAAGCAAACCAACAAAAATTAATAGCGACTTAGACTGCAGATTTTAAGAAAAAACAGGAAAAAGAAAAAGGCCCTTTCCTCTTTCTTGAAGCGAAGATTGTTTGTCAGCAGTGACCTTTAGAGAGTGTCTAGATATTTTGAGACCTTCCTTTGTACCGTGGTCTTGCCTTCACCACAGTCACCCAAGACGGTTAGGGCTATCTACCCCTCCGCTCCTAAACAGGACTACTAGCTCGCAAACTGCGTCCAAAATTAAATTAAAGTTGACGGGAAAAAAATGACTTTATAGGGGTAACGAAATAACTGGTAAACCAGTAGTTTTCGTCGTGGCCCACAAGGTCAGGAATCCCAACTAGCCCCAGGCAAACCAGTTGGCCATTTACAACCCAAGCAGGTGGACTCGGGGCTACCGATAACAAATTCAGCCAGCGGTCAGAGCAGGGATTAAACCCTGGGCCACTGATTACAGTTTCAGAGCTCTAACTTCTGGTCCATGCTACCTCCTCAGTCGAAACTTGAAATTTTTCATGAGTTATTAGGATTCCATTCAGTTGCAGATTGAGACGATGTTACCTTGAGTTCTAAGAATTCCATTCATTTGCAAATTGATCACTTTTATTTGTGTCAAAAGTGTTTAACATTCAACATATTAATCTGGTCAGGCTATCCACTGGGCGCAGCGATAAACCAAGCTGTTCGGGGAGCAGTTCTTTCAATAAGGTCCCCAGCATGACACCTCGTTCTTTTTGCGTCAGGTTAGCAATCGCTGGTTGTGTTTTATTGGGGGCTTGGCTGAGCTACATTGTAAGCGCACTTGAAGGTAAGAACAAAGTGTGTAATACCCAGTAAAAAAATGAACGCAGATGTCTCGTTGGATGCTGAGTGCAAGTCTGCAACATGCATTTAGCTGTTCCTCGGTCACTCATCGCTGGAGTTCTCAACGCAAAGGCGACAATAGAGAGATCAAGCATCGCGTTTACGGCAAACAGCAAACTTGCCTTTGTAACACTTGACCAAGTTTGTCGCTTACTGTTCACACGAAAATCGGTAGATTCACGCCAGTTCTATCCAAAAATTGTTTTAAGCTGTTTTTATCTATTCATGATCAATATTTCTTACCCTAAAAAATATTCAATTTGAATCCCACGCTTGCCGTTTGCTGTAAACACGATACGTAATCTAACTGTGTCTAAACTGTGAACGCGCGCGAGCAAATTGCGCACTTGTTTGCTAAAATATAATACTCTTTCTAGTATGCAGTCTTCAAAACCCTACATCAACAGAAAGTACTTGCAACTGAACGCATGCTAAGCGAAGTGTAATTGTACACCTTGGCTGAAGACGAAAAAAACGCGGTCCACCTGCTGCACTACCGTTTTTAAGCTGAACTGTTTGGAAAATGGTACTGCTACACGCACGCCTGCACGCTTAGAACAGACTGAGCCATAAAGTAAAATGGCTTCTCTGAAGACAGCCCTGTTCTGCTGAAGGTCCTTTGTTTAAGTGCAAAAGTAGTCGGCCAAACTGTCTTGAGAATATTAGCGAGTTTTTATGTTACAAATCTCTTTTACAGGTGATTGCGGTCAAAGCAACCGATACATTACATTTCTGACACCAGCAAGAGGTTTTTACCTTGAAGGGCACGTGTTCTCCAATCATTCTGTGGGACTAAACTTAGACTGCCAAGACCAATGCGTCCTTGCGAGGGAATAAGTTTCATATAATATTGGTCCAATGATAAACATCAAGATGGCCTGTAACTCAGTAATTCCGATCACTTGCAACATGCACAAGATCTCAAAGCAATAAAAGACTGGTTCTATAGGGGAACAAAGGTATCACTGCCAGGCAACATCTGTGATTAAAAATTTTTGAAACGAAATAAATGAAATGAAGATGATCGATAAGCAGAAAGAGGACGCCATTGATGGTGGTGTAATATATATAATGAATACATATATCATTATAATTTGTCAATATTTAACAAACGAAGATACTAATGATAATGATGGTGCTGCTAGAGATTATGGTTACGTATGATGATGACAATCATACTGATGATGATGATGATGATGATGATGATGATAATGATGGAGTGCGTGGAGGATAACGTCTACAATGATGGGGTTGATCAAATGCTTACATACAACTGTAGGAGGTGGTAACTAAAAGATAAGGGAGGTATTGATCAACATCGATGATCGCATGATTTCTAATCGTAGAGGTGCCAATACTTATAATTATCCATGTTTATTACATTTGCGAACGAACGTGTCGCAGAATGATGCGAGGGTAAAGAAAATAAAAAAAATAATTACTACAAATTGAAGATGATGATGACTTAACACATATTAACAATGTACGGCTTAGTAAAGATAATACCAGTGTGTACCAGTAGCTATTGCGGATTCTTAACAATCTTCGTGTCACTTGAAATCATTATATCCGAGAAAAATATTCCAGTGATATCACAAAATTCACATTTGACACAAAATATGTTTCTTCCTTTCAGAATCTTTGCGCCGCAAGGCCCTGCCTAAATCATGGCACCTGCTACATGAGATACACGGAGAAAAAAATTCGTTTGTTTTTGCCCAGATGGCTACAGCGCAGAAAAATGCGAGAAAGGTAAAGAGAATTTTGATGATTAGTACATACCTCCAAATATCTTTCCCGCTGATATGTGATAATATATAACTTACCGTTTCCTATCACTCAAGAATTTTATGCCCACATTTCAGTGTTAACTGCAGTGGTGTCCCACCCCCAATCAAACCAGACGGTTGTTTGCCGGACTGCAATTCTTTGTTAAATCGACAGGATCGTATATAAGTTTTTAATTGACTGATTTTTTTAAAGATAAAATGCGCGTTGCATTTTGCCACTAAACTAAATTTCAGAGAAAATGTAATTGCTTTTGGGTACCTTCCCATGATCTGTTCGCCTCTCAACACAAAACAAATTCAAAGATTGAGAAACGCGTGGTCGTCTCTATGACAAGTAATTTGCCACAAAAAAAGTTCAACAGTTCTTTCTGAACCAAAGTTTGGACCCCAAACAATCAAAAAGTCCTGGATCCGCCCTTGCTAAGTTTGTGCAACGGTTGTTAATGGCTTATGTGCCTTGCTAAAATCATTTGTAAGTTTTCTTTTTTTTTTATTATTTATCACTTTAACGCAGTCACACTACTTGTAGGAGTAGCACGCCTTTAACAATCGGAATAGAGGAATAACGGATTGATAAGGATCTTTAATTCTCTCGGTAGTTGCTTCATGCAGCTATTTAAAGGAGAACAACCCGGAAGCAGAAAGCGGAAATTACATCATTGATTCAGATGGCGAGGAAGATCTGGAGCCATTCTCAGTGTACTGTAACATGACAGAGAAAAATGGTGTTGGCGTGACAGTCATCAGTCACGATAGCGAGAACAGAACAAAAGTGAAAGGATATGAAAACCCAGGTACATACACCCGAGATGTTAACTACACTGGAGCACGTCTATCTCAGTTGGCCAGTCTCACCGAAGTCTCCTCACACTGTGAGCAGTTTATCAAGTACGAGTGTCACAGCTCGGTTTTGCTTAGTAATAACTATCCAAACGGCTGGTGGGTGTCACGTAATTCTACTAAGATGACGTACTGGGGCGGAGCATCTGTCAATGATAAGTGCGGATGCGGGATGAATAACTCATGTGCAGACCCCAGCTATGGTTGTAACTGTGATAAGAATGACGAAGTGTGGCGCGAAGACAGTGGTCTCCTGACTGACAGGACCAAGCTTCCTGTCAAACAGCTCAAGTTTGGCGATACTGGTGAAAGTTGGGAGATAGGCTTTCACACTTTAGGGAAGTTTAAGTGTTACGGTAGAGCATAATCACATGGGTCACACAGACAATCCTCGTATCACCTAGTTATAGCACCGACAAACTGTCGTTGTTATCATAATATATTGTTGTTTGGTAGAATGTTAAAAAAAGCCTCTAAAACAAAAGCATGCACAACTGCAGTAATTTAAGGCAAATACAACTTTTGCACTTAATTGGTGTGGTGGGAAATATATATTATGGTCTTGGGACACTGGGTTGGCCTCATCGAACATGATGTCTTAAGCGATATTGCCAAATTTCGTCACTAAATAACTACTTCTAAATCCTTCAACGTCGTTTAAGATGTGTAATGCAGAGAAACTCCACTAAGCGGAGACAGTTGGGATAAGCTGTATTTGGCCGGGGCCATGGTTAAGTCTGTCCACTTAAGCCATGTATTCTTACAGCCGATTAGCGAAGTGTCGATTAGCGAAGGTTTGAGGGCATCAGATGGCTTAACCTGTTCCAGGCCTCTACGGGGCTGACCGAGAACCTGGCACAGGCTACAGATACCTTGACTTTTGTCCTTTGTCTTGAGAAAAGGTTGTTTATTGTTGTCTTATATAGGAAATTATAGGAAGGTGTTTATAACAATTTTATTTTCTTAAGGTAATTCCCTTGAAAATGACGTACGATCCAGATTTTTTTCGCCCTAATACATATTTCTTGTGTGGACATAACGGGTAAAAAACACAAATAAAAAAGGGGGTTACCATTCTCGTTTCAAAGCAAATCGACAAAAAAGGGATAATTTCGACTTTAAATGATCATTTTGCGAGATAGGACTGGGGAGATTTTCAAGACAATCACCTTTTTAGCAAGGTAGATCTATCAAAATCGCTATTAAAAGCATTTGGACTACAAAAGGAGTCAAAATTACCTCTTTTTAGGTGACCCGACCGATGAAAATCAGCGCCATCTTTGAAGTCGCAATGCCATGCGCACTAGGTGATGCGCAGTACAAAACATGGGAATTACCTTAAACAGGTAAAGTGTTTGTAATACTAAGCGGTACCTCTTAGCCTAAAGGTACAATTCTATTTTCAGACTTTGCAAACGTGTTTAGTACGCTATATTGTTTTGAGTAGAGATATGAGTCACGTAACTGGTTATTTGTTATTTAAATAAACATCAGTCACCTCGAGTTGTTAAAATAAACTTCATTTTAAGCACCAAGCGTTCAGCTGCAGTGATTTACTACATTATGACTTGATCACGAGTCAGCTTAGACGTTCTTTTTCTGTCTGTTTGTTTTCTTTTTTGTTTTTTTTTTCCGTTTCTCTTCAAGAAACACTTCTGTCTCGTCTCTTACCAGTCATTGTTCCGGGGTCTTATTGACTGGTTTTACGAACTAATTTCCCTGTGCATTCGGGCCAGTTCTTCAGAGCGTCACGCATTACGTAATGTTTTAATACGCTATCTACTAATCTTAGGGATGTAACTTGACTTGTAACTTTAATACATTTAAAGAAATGGGAGTGTAACTAAATAATAATCGTTATGCGCGTCCTCAGTAGCCAGCCCATTAGAAACTGTATCTCTTTGTTAAAATCTCAATTTCTGATATTGTCTATTAGGTACTGGTTTCTAAAAACCAAACCTCGAAGAAAATTATTTCTTCATCCCTAATTTATAAATAATGACTAATCGCCTCTTGAATGCCGTCTTCACTAAATTTGGTTTATCCTACCTTACCTTCAAAATAATGTCTTAACTACGTTAACGGCGGTTATAGCTTTTATCTACCGTCACAGGAAGTAATATAGACAAGACTAAAGAGGCAGTCTCCCTTAAAGCGTTCCACTCGATTTCGGACTCGACAAAACTTTTGCCTTATATTTTTTATCATTATCAGTGCTACTATCCATCCTAATAACAGAATTGCAGTTAGGATGAGGAAATTGTTTATTTTACTTCCATTCCCAGCATTTCGTTGCTGAACGACCGTTAGCGGCTAAAATAGGTAAATTTCAGATGCTGTTTCACAGGTTTTTTTAACGATCGTTTAAAAGTACTTCGGGGAACCGAGAAAAATCACGGGAAAATAAGAGAAAAATGAAAAATGGGAACGAACCCTAACTAAGTGAACTCTAGCCCTATCCAGTATCTTCATTACCTTTCTCTTCTTTGCTCTTATGTTTTCATTTCTTGGTAACATAGTAACGTACTTCCTGTATGGCGGTCGCATTTACCCGTTGGGGATTTATATTACTGTCTTTACGGCTCAAAAACAATAAAAATCCCTGTGGATAAATGCGACGGCTATATACGCGTATACTTGAAAGGATGACACTATAACGGGGAGCGGGGAACGGTTAACATGCACCGAGAACAGGAAAATGAAAAATGGAAACAAAACTGAGAATGTTGGAAATGAAGTTACTGAACTTGCGTAGGGCTAGGGTTCCAAGTTTTGCTCCCAGTTTCATTTTTCCTGTTCCCCGTGCTCGTAACCCAATTCCCGTTCCCCAATTTTTAGTAACATTCATATCTGGAAATGGACCCACCCTTAATTATGTTAATTTTATTTTCTGTTGACTGCACGGGATATATTTCCCCTAAAATATCACTGTAACCAAGTCAGAAGCAATGTGGTCCCCAATACGGCTGGTCTTTGTTCTTCCGTGTTAATGCTCTTGCTCGTTTGTGTTGTTTGGGGAGCTTGACTGAACTATAACATTATTACAACTGCACTTGAAGGTAAGAAAACAATCTTATTCCGTTTTATAGATTAATTGTGTCGGTTTAAAAAAAGTGTTAGTCAAAGTAATGATTTAACTAACAAGGTCGGTTATTTGATGCTTCCATTTCTCATGGGGAGCAACATCACAATGCAGGAGTTGTATTTTTTTTTTTGCGTTGAACTTGCCCTCTAAATTAAATCAGAACGTTGTAAGGTCTTATGGTACTGCGCTAGCAGCAGCGACTCCTTTAAATAGTTCACGTCAATTTCTGGCGGCATGTCAAAAAGTTGTCAGTCGTTAAAGCCGTCGTGTTCGTCTTGGTGAACGAGCTGTATGACGTAATAGGGCTGGATAAATTTGACATTTTTCCTCGAAGGCTCCTGAAATGACGCGCCCAATTTCCACCATTGTATGAGTTTAACAAATTCTTTCTGTCATGAGAACTTCCATTTGGCTTGAACAAGTCCAATAGTCCATAAAGCTTTGTCATCTTATCATATACTGATGCGAGTATCTTACAGCCGTTTCTGGACATGACATTGAATAGTTTCTCAAATGAGAAGTGATCGATGAGGAGCTGCAGTTTCGTTTGGACTTCGTCCTCTTCTTCTTCCTCTTTATCCTGCATTTCCTCAATCTCTTTCAGTGGCTGAATCAACAAGTTGACGGCGCCTGATTTATTTGCTCCTTTCTTGGAAACAATAACAAACCATAGCAGTCCAGGCTCCTTCCATTTTTGGTTGATCTCTATGCAAGTTGAGGTTCCCATGAGCCGGATGCCACAGTCGATAAAAGGGGGAAGAATAATAACTCTTTTGGAACTCCCATGGAGTTGGCGTGATTATTCAGAAATGTGAACATTTCTTTTGAGCAGACGGGATCTCCAGTCAAAATCTGCATAATTTTGAACGTCGCTCAGCGTTTTCGCAGTACTGGATATATGCAGACCTGCAGACCCAGCTTCTGCGAGTGAAGTACTCTCATTCAAAGACGTCCTTTTGCGTATTATTGATCTTCACCAGTCGCCCAAGACCTACAAATTTGATAAAACAGCGATGAACTCTTCATTGACGATCACGATGCGCTCAACGAAAGGAAAAGTTTAACATCGACAATGACACGCTTGGTGTCCTTTCAAAGGCCAAAGGACAAACCGCTCGTCTAGCCATGATTCTTCATGTAGCTGAATATTGGATCAAGACAGCAACATTCCCACTCGATCCAACCAATAGTCTACTACTGCAAGTTGGCGAGGAAAGCATGATCCGGGTCTGTGTCGTTATGAACCACCTCATCAATGTAAAGTACATTATATGCCCTCTGGTAGCCTCACCATCATCGCCAACTCGAAATGCAGATGAAAACCTCGTGAAAAATGAACGAAATGTCGAGCACAAAAAAAAATAAAAAAAAAAATTACATATACTGAGTCCTCTTTAACACCTTCCCTTAATTGTTTCATGAAAGAGTGGGTGTTTTCCAGTGAACGGAAAATATCCCGTTCAATCCGCACTACAGATATTGCAGAAAATGGAAGATCCTGGCATTGGCACGCTCAGGGCAATAATTCACCCATATATACAATAACAAAAGATCCAAACTGTTCGTGAAAAGCCGCTACGACCTTGGCGGTGATGACGCGGGCAGTCACCAGGGGCACCCAACGACCGAATTTTTCCAAATACGCCAGAAGTATCTCAAATGGTATTCTCCGTACTTTAGAAGCCTGTTTGCTTAATTTGGGTTGCCCTTAAAATTGTTTATCTGTTCGGATGTCTTAGGCGAACTTTGGTCGTCACGAAGTTTTAGGTGGTTTTCGTCTCAAGTGTTAGCTACCCTTATGGGTCCGGTCGAAAGTACAAGGACATGAAGTAGCCTTGCTTTCATCAGAAAATTTCAGGGGATGTTTTGTCTTCACAACGAAATTTTTAGGAGACCCCTTTTTAAATAATAATCGCAATATCTTGGTGTTGAAATGTGGCCAACACAACCTCCGATAATCGTAGGTAGGTTTTTAGAAAACCTCCGAATATTTTAGACGAATGGAACGGTTATCCAGGAAGTTATAGCTTTTCACAGAGCTTCAGAAATTTCTAGGCAATATTTCCTCCTTCGAAAGGTTATTTTAGAGTTTAAATTTCAAAGGGACAATTCAATCCCTCCAATGAGTGACACTGTTGCTTTAGTATGTAGTTTAACAATTTTGCCGACACCTTGGTTTACAACTGAAACAATTTATTATTATGAAATCGATAATCAGCGTTACGTTTCATGCCAGTCCGCACAATGAGTGACACTGCTGGTTAGGAAATTTTTACATTGTGAACACCTTTGTTTATATAAACATTTTATTATTGTGAAGTCCTAAATCATTGAAACTAAGCGTTATTGATTTTACCCTCTCAGCAGCAGAGTAGAAGCCACAAACGAATTCCGCTTCCCGGTTAGCTTTTACAATAGTTAGAGATAGCCGCTTCATGTCCATATACTTTGAGCACGAAAAAAAAAATCCAAGAACCAGCAGCCTCTTAATTACTCAACAAAAAGGTTGTGTGAACTATAAGAAAGATTCCATCTAAGATTCAATCGCTCATTGTGGAGTAGCCGTCGTTAAACTCTCTGCCAGTAGAACGGCCGCTGATAAGAGGACACTGTAAATCCACGTAAAAAAAAAAATTCAACAGCAAAGGGTTTCAAAACTAACGCAATAAAATTCTTCTGTAATCACCACAGAACGATTCTTAAAAAAAAAAACTTCGCTAAATATCAAACGATGGCTGAGATTGAAACTGATAAAAACAGCCTTCCAAAATTTGCGAAGTGCCAAGTTTGAAAGAGATTAACTGTTGAAAAGTAACACGGGCACCAAACAAGAATATACCGTAAAATTCCCAAAATAAGCCCCGGGGCTTATATTTTTCAAAAGCCCTTTTTGAGGGGCTTATTTTTGGAGGGGCTTATCTACGGGGGGAAATTTGCGTTTCAAAATCTATTGGGCTAGCCTTATAGTTGGAAGTAAATTTACTGCTTGGCTTTGTTTTACTTTGTATTTGATGGCAATTTTCCAATTACAAGCCCCTGGGAGGCTTATATTTGGAGGGGCGATTTAACGGAGGTTTTTTGGGGTGACCGCGATGAGGAGCTTATAGTTAGAGGGGCGTATACATGGAGGGGCTTATTTCCGGAATTTTACGGTAGCTCAAAACCACTTAAACATAGCATTGTTGAACGTATTTTAGTATATAAACGGTAGATATAGGCATATTTTTATCCCCTAAAAATTTGTCTGTTGGGATTCCCTAGCTGAAAGTCTAGTGATCCGAAAATTATAGGGATCAAAACTCACCTTTTTGGAAAATTTCAGCTAGAATAACGAAAAATTATACGATTTTTTAGATGTTCGAAAATCCTAGTAGAGGCAGGCAAGCAAGAAATTTTACAGCAAATGTTCCGAAAATTATAGATCTCAAATCGCATTCCGAATAGATATTTTCTGAATATTGACGTTGGGTGGAGAAGAACTGGAAATCAGGTTTAGACCCGAGAAAATGGTTATTTTCTTTGTGCTTTACATGATAAATAACACATAAATAAGCACTTTGCATGATTTTAGCCACAAGATTTGCTTTTATTGTCAAAAGAAGTTAAAAAAAACAAGTGTTTTCATCCAAAAATAGCTTGACCACCTGCCACTTATGATGTCATATCTTGTAACCATAGCAACTGACCATCACTAAACTTGTCTTAAAATGTGTGCGAGGGAAAAACGAACAGCTGCTTAAAAAGTCAGGTAAAAATCAAAGAAAATCGGAAAAATCGGAGCCACAGTCAAAAATCGATTAGGAATAACCTAAGACGATTCATATGGGTATTTTCTAGAAGAACAAGACCCCTTTTGAACACTCATAGTAAGAGAAGACCAGTTCTTATGTTTTATCTCGAACTGGATTGTCTCCAAGATGGCGAAATTTCAAGCCCACGCATAGCGGTGCACGGTCAAATCATTTTTGACCGTTTATTACAGTTGGAAAGCAAAAATTAGTCTCATCCCGCTAGAGTTAGTACCTTAGCCTTATCCTAGACAAAAAAATAGCGAAATCGATTTTTTGACAGTGGCCGCAAAATTGTGATATTTCTTTGATTTTTACTGACATTCACTCTTAATTATTCCATCCTGCAAGTTTTGTCAAGAAATGAAAGGAAATGTATAACTTAAAGATACGTGAATGTAGGCTAAATGATACCTTTGAGGTGTGGTTTGGCCCCAACGTGAAATGAGAGGCTTTTTTGTAGCTCTTATTTTAAGGCACCATCTTTTTCCATGTAAATTCGTTTCTGTTTGATGTAACTGTATGCCAATCTATATGACTACTGGTTAAGTCTAATGTTTATTTATTATGACAACCATTGCAGCTGGCATTAACTAGTTAACGAAACTCACTAAAGAAAAGAAACTTAAACAAAATTCGGTCTTCAGTATGGCAGGTCGTTGTTTCCCTGGGTTATCGCTTTTCCTGGTTTGTGTTGTTTGGGGAGCTTGGCTGAACCATATCACAACTGCTCAAGTAGGTAAGGAGAAAACTAACTACAATTAACCAGGGTCCTGAATGCATTTCCTTTTTTTTTTTTTTTCAATTAAACTATTCGATCATCTACTCGCCGACCGTCAGCCTGGGCGAGTTATAAGCCACTTTCAATAATTGTAACTAAATGTTATAGTTGATAATTTTGCGTAATCGTTTACAAAGAGATTACAACTGAATCAGAGCTCATCTGCACTCTTGCGGTATGTAGACTTCGATCTCAGACGGGGGATAAAGTGTGTTGTCCTAGCTTTTTCAAATTACCCCGCGGATGAACTGAAGCCCCACTGGAAAGACACGCCGTTAGAATAGCAAATAGCGCCTCACCAATGAGTAATTGTGAGAACAAGTTTGTTAATTTGCTCATTCATACGAAGCCTTTTTTAAAGTGTGCGGAAATCAAAGGAAGGTACCTCTTATAAGGCCGCTCAAGAAACAATACGGAACTCAGTGTTAACCAAGGCAAGTAAAGAAAACTGTAATTTAACTAGAGCGAAAACTAAATCTAAAGCTTCCAGCACTTATTAAAAAAAGTAAGTAATGCTTTATCATAAGAGCGTTATCCGCTCGTGGGTGTCATTAGCTGGTTATTGCACTAAATTGCTTCATTTCAATTAGCTTTTATTTTGGTTTTTGGACTCAGCTGAATTGTTCGGAGCAATAACTTTTAACATGATGAATGCATGAATTCTTTTATACAATCTTAGGACGCTGCGGGTGGTGCTAAACTAACAGCAACTTTACTGATAATATGTTATGCTTAGATCATTTTGAATTAGTGCTGAAATATATTTGTACTTAGTATATACACACTCAGTGATCTTGGTGATTTAAGCAATCTGATTGGTTCGCTATCTCGGACTATTCAACAATATTCACCTCCTAGCGAGTGGATAATGTGTGAGCTCGGTGTTTTTCCCGTTTTTTTTAGAGAACGATCTTTTAAAAGTCGACAAAATCCTAGGGCTGACTTTTTTTAAGGCAAGAAAAGACTTGGAAGGATTCAATACGGCGTTTTTCAATTTACTGTAGCAGGAGTTTTGCGCTCGATGGATTGTTTACAACTCCCGTGTATTCGCGTAGAAGAAGCCGTTTCGTGAACTCAGCGTTTTCTAAGAAGAAAATTTTGGCTCAAAAATCGAAGTTTATTTATGACAAACAAATTTAAAAGGAAATGTTTGCAGAAATTCTACATTTCAAGTAAACAGGAAAAAGAATGATATAGGAAGACGACCTCTTACCTCGAGCAACCGAGCCGCCATTTTTGTCAGCACTTCATGCGAAGAACGACACAACATGCCCTTTTGGCTATAAACTTGGCGAGTCAACAGAAAACAACACAGCTCTACTTTTTTTCTCAGGTAAGGAAACAGTTCAAACTTTTAGCGATTCCATTGAAGCCATTACGCTGTTGTTTGCGAAATGAGTAAACTTGTCAATTGCCATGTTTGAAAATTCTGCAAAGATCTATTTTTAAACTTACGCGTGATTTGATCTGTCAATCAAATCCTACTTTTGAATGGTTTCCTTTCTGATTTTGTTGAGATCACTTCGTGTGTATATACTAAAACAATTATTCTTCTCAATCTCGGTGAATAGTGGCTTTGGGAATATTTACCTCGCCGCTTTCGCGGCTCGGTAAATATTTTGCCACTATTCACCTCGATTTCAAAGAATAATTGTTAAGTATTTATCTGTTCGCCTAATTTTCCTGGACTCTGTCTCTCGTTACTACCTTTGTTTTCATCTTATTCTGTAAATCACCCACTTCCAAGCAAGCAGCGTTATTTAATCTAGCTTTTAGTTATAAGCAATGTTCAGTGTTTATTCAAATTGGTATAATTATGTTAGGCATGTGCTAGACAAAACAGTCTAACCTCTCATGGATCAGTTGTCGTCTAAAGCCCTATAAATTATTAAAATTCATTTTCGCCCACTCAGCACACAGGGAACATAGAACAGCACTCAACATAGTTTTCTTAGACCAATGTTTTCGACTTGAACGGATTTTGGAGGGAAAATAACGTCACAGGATTGAAGTAGGATGCTGGATATTGGACATCGGAATTAGGGCAACTCGGATCAGAGCATCTAACCGAGCAAGTCAGTAAAGAAAAATAGCTTAATTACTCGGACAATGTGCTTAGGTATGCCCATATGTCCGGAGAATACTCCATAAGCTTTCTGTGTGTACGCTATCGAACGCTTTCTGGAAATCGATAAAATTCAAGTACAATCCATTCTGCTATTCAAATGACATTGCTCGATGTACTTCCTCAAGGTATAGATACGCTCTTTGCAGCCCCGACCTTTCTGAAATGAGCATGTTCTTCGCAGTACGCCATTCCCTTCAAAGAGAGATAATTCACTGTGACTTTAGGAAAGATTTTACTTGGCGAAATAGAAATGTGATATACCTCGCCAGCTGTTACTGTTAGACAGTGTCTGTTTGTCTTTTTAAGAACTGGTGTGAATTGCTTCAGTCACTTGGTATCCCATAGTGCTTTGCCATCCCAGAGATCTCCAATGGCTGCTACAAACTCCTCCTAAGTAGGTGGTTTGATGCAGGGTGGATCCAGGATTTTTTTTAGGAGGGGTTCCAATTGTCTTTTGCTCTACTTCAACAACAATAAACCACATAGTTTTTTTTTTTGCACAATACCAATTGTATTAGAAAACCGCAGGTCATCTCAGGGGGTGGGGGGGGGGGCGCAACCCCTGCACCCTCCCCCTATATCTGCCCCTGTGATGCTAACATCAAGGTCATAGTTGGTCCTCTGAAACCTCTTTTTCAGGTATTTCCTGAAGTGTTCTGCCCAACGCTCTTCCTGGTCCCTCTCATTTGAACGTAATACACCTGAGATTGGTGCTTTTGCAGTCTAATCCTGTAGACTAGTCCTTGTTTCTGGTGCTGGATATAGCAGTCTCTATCTCTCTTGCAAGACTCTCAAGACATATCCTCTTGTCCGTTCTAGCTGAACGTTGAACTTTGGCTTTGAGAACACCACATTGAGCATTCAATTTCTCTTTTAAGCGAGTAGATTTGGTCCCCACGAGCTAGCCCTTTGCTCTTTTCCTTTCTGCAGAACATATAATCTTTGCGAGATTTCCCATTAAGGGAAAAGCGACACTGTGGGGGGGTATCGACGATCCTATAGTGCCATTCTGCTCATACCGAGATGGTATCAGCTATCTCGAAGTTTTCTGTAAGAGTCTATTACTTATTACATTCTAACAAGATAAGGCCATTTGCTTCCTATTTCTTTGCAGATGGTTGTCGTCGCCTCAAGTTCCTTCCAATGGACGATGGCCATTATTTGGCAAATCACGTGTTTTTAAATCTTACTATTGGAATATACACACATTGTCATCAGAGATGTGTTATGGAAAGTAGATGCGTGTCAATAAACATTGGTCCGCCTTTGAACGACAAAGTTGTGTGTGAACTTAGTGATTCAGATCACATACAGCACCCACAACATCTCAAACCAAGACAGGGCTGGAGTTATAGAGGCATCACAGAGGTACCAATGACAAATAGGTTTAAAACAGACCTGGATAAACCATCGACAGCCGAATGCATGTTTCCCTAATTTTCGATTAAGAAACTAAAGCTTTTGAAGTAGGCGGGTGATGATCCTTATGACGAGTTCCTGCTGATGATGATGATAATGATCACGATATCTACTAGTATAGGAGAATGGATGATGATGATGATAATACTGATACTGATAGCAATTATGATATGAAAATATATGTGTTCATTCCCATAAATCGACAATTCCAGAAACATTCAAAATGTCCCAATCTCACAGGACAAAACTTGAATTTTGTTGAAATTGTTGCGGGGTTCGAGAGATCTAAATAATACCTTTTCTATCTAATATGCCGTCTCAGCATGGGAAATAATTTTTATCGTGATTTTAAGAATATGTATTCTCCACTAGAACCTTTGCGCCAGTTATCCTTGTCTTAACAAGGGGACGTGCTTCACAGGATATACGAGCAAGAAATACCTCTGTGTTTGCACCTTAGGCTTCACAGGAGAAAACTGCGAGCAGGCTCCAGGTAAAATAGTATAGAGGATATCACATGGCTTCGCGGGTGTACGAAACCAAGGGAGGATAAAGCTCAGAGAATTAATCCCCCATAAGGCCCGCTGCCCATCATAATCCCTCTTCGCAGGAGCCTGCTCTAAAGTTATTTTTGGAACGTATCGGTTTTCCCGCGGATAATATATCCTAGCACGTTGCGTGGAAGTTTCGTGGAGGGGTGGAAGTGCGAAAGCATGTTGGGAGTGCAGGAGCTGCGATGAAAGCGAAAGAAGAGAGGATAAAGAAGGCGTATCATCTCTTGATGCGAAATAGGAATCGTTTTTGAGAGTTTTTTTTTTATTATCATTGAGCATGTACCAATCGGCATTGGCGTCGAGAAACAAAAAAAGAAAACGTCAGAAAATTCACAAAGGAAATTAAGTTTGAGTTGACAGGCTAAACACGATTCATAAGCTCGTGAGTGTGAAGCGCGATAGCCTCAGAGAATGCTTCAAAACAACAACGGTTTCCTTTTTTTCCTTTCTAGCAATTAGGTTATGCGGTGCATGAAGTATTTTAATTTTTTATTGACCCAATCTTAATTTGGCCATGAGTCTCCGTGGAGTCATACATTGACATTGGGATGTCATGGGGCATTTAAGTAATTGTTTTGTGGTTTCCGGTGTGGTTTACACAGGATTAATTTGATTCAGATGCAGTTGTTAAGCATATTTTTTTTTTTTTTCTTTTCCGAAGTCTTAAGCTTTTTCCTGTAGATAAATATCCTTTTCGTTAAGATTTTAGTTTCTTTGGTTTCTCAAAAGTGCATATACACCCAATTGCAAAAACGTTGTCAAAGAAAACTGAAAGAAAGGAAAAAGGCAAATAGGAATTAATTAGGGTGATAAACCTAATGAGTTCATTGTCAGTGTCCGCACAGGAACGTAGTATTTGTCTGTTGGAATTCAAAATTGCTACTGTTTTAAAGCTGAAAGACAATAAAACTGAAAGTTCCAGCGGGGAAGTGCAACCGCTGCAAATGAATCCACCATGAGAATGTGACTTAATTAGCCTGTTTCATATATTCTATTTGGCTTTTTCCTTTTGTCATTTTTCTAAGACAACGTTATTGCAATTAGGTGTATCTAAAATTGGTCCGTAAAGGTGGTGATGATTTCCTGCCATGTTCTTGAAGTCGCATTCATCCACAAAAAGTATACATGCGACTCGTTTTCCTATGGCTGCAGTTTTCTTAACCTAACCTACGTCTTCCGCCAACTTAACTTTTTAATTTCGCGAACGACATAAAGCATTGCGTGGGACTTCGCCCACCTCATTCAACTCTCTTGGGAACAACAGACCCCAGAGAAGATCTAAAAATATCTTTAGAGGGATTGCGATGGGTATAGGACCTTTATGGGGGACTCGTTCAATTTCGCTGAGCTTTATCCTCTCTTGACGAAACTGAAATCTTCATGCGGGCTATTACGGGCGGATCTTTTGGAAAGGTTTATGTAAACGATGTCTAAGGAAAGATGTAAGTCCAAAATATTTTAGTGGTCCTCTTTGGTTAACTTAATTTTGTATATCTTTGTATATCCCTTTTGAAAATACATTTTAGACGTTTCCGGTTTTTCGGCTGTCAACACTGGGACCGGGCCATCAAGTGGGTTATCTACACCGGCATCTTCATCTGCCACTCCAGTTGTCGTGGGATCGTTAAGTTCAACAACAGCAGCGCTAGCCACCTCGGCAATGACCATCGATCCTGATTTGTTCACTGCCTCGCTATCTTCTGCACAGACCGGAGCGATAAAGACTGCCAGATCCATAAATGTTCTTCCACCGCCTACTCCGACTACTAACGCGCCAGCTCCAACAACGGTTGTAACATCTCCCACGGTTCTCTCAGCGTCCGTGGAAGGATCAGGTAACCACCCACGCTTAGTTCACGGCACGCAAGCTATTGCAATTTTAAAAAGACCCTGGCCAATCCCAGCGAGAACTGTCCTTCGCTGGCTTAGCTATTGATTTAACTCTTTTATGTTAAAACATTAAGATAAGCTAAAAGAGAAAATATGGGGACACGAATATGTGGATTTTGGAGCATTGTTGTCCCCTAGACCTAACTTTGACAAATAAGCTATATCGCTCAAACCTTCTCAAAACTCATCGGCGCCTGCTACGCTAGCTTTAGAGTCACTTCGCACGCCTAAGAAATTAAGTAACATAAATCAGTGGCTGCCTGCGTTTCATATACTTTTGTAACCGTTTATGTTTAGAAATCTCTGAGCAAAGCTGCCAAGCTAATGAAATATGGGAAAATCGTGCGTAGCATAGTCACCAAACCGGGGGACTGGGCTTATTAAGAACAGTAATTTCGGCTCTTACCATCTCTTATGGCAGTCAGACCTGGGACAGAGTCCATTGGGAACCTTGGCAAAGGGTAGTGCGAAGTTTCGTTCGAAGTCGTCGTTCTCTGACCAAGACCGGCCTACCTTGTGCGCATGACAATCATTCCCCAGGAGGTTGTTGGTTTTTCACTTGGGAGGCACTGTTAGGGATGTAATTTCGAACAAAAATAGTTCCTTTCTGACTCAAACCATCGCGCACGGCACGAAAAACTGGATTTACTGCACATTGAGGCCCTTCAAAGAATACGCCAAATATGGTATTGGCTTTGACTTCACCTTTGACGCGCATCAAAGATGCCGCCAAATATATAACCTCTTTGTTTACTCCTTTGACCTTCGCAAAGGCGAAGACAAATACGTAACAACTTTGACTTCATCTTTTATGTTTTTCTGGCACCAATCAGAAGCCAGACCGGCGGCGACCGTTTGGAGCTGGTCTGGTAAGACATTGTCCCCTGGGGCTCTTCTCGCCGTTCTTTATTTTTCTTCGTTCCATATATATTTTTCCGCCCGTTTAGACTTTCCCTCGTCCCCACTATCTGCCCTTGTGTCTCCGAGGATGGGGTTCAAACCTTTCACAGAGTATTGTATTTCAGTTAAATTAAATGGATGTGGCTGGAATAGAGAAAGAAAGTTTTACGTCACAAAAATCATCCCAGCTGTGAGATTATTGGATTTGTTGGAATAAGTATGTGTAATCACTAAATGGTGCATGACGAGTGAAATTAGGGAGTTGATTTCACGCAGTTTTGTCCAAATCCTTTTAAGAAGTAATTCGTCACCTATGATATTTTCAGACAGAACAAGATGAAAAACATCATGTTTGTGTTAGAGCAAATTACTGCTGAGGTATGTGTAACGTTGGCACTGACAAGTCCATACCAAAATTCTTCTAAAAACGATTTGGAACAAATTTTAGAATCATTTTTATGAAGTAACCAGAGCGTAATAAGGGCAATATCTACCACCAATTTGCACTAACATGATTTTTTTGGCAAGCATGCATTTTCATCTTTTGTCTCCTTCTTTTTATTATTCTAGCCAATCCCATAATTTCTCAACCTTTTGTTACGTCATAACTTCTTTGCTCTATTGAGCAACTATAGTAGTCTGCGTAGCTGCTAGCTTTGTTTGGCGAGCGCGTAAATGAGTGGCGGAAGCCGCGAAAACGCATGCTTGCCCCATTTTCGTGGCGACGTAACCGCTCCCCAGGCTCCCCTCTGTTCCCCTCCCCCGCCTCTCCCCCACCATTTAAACCGCCTGCTAGGCAGGGCAGGAACAATCAAACAGAATGCTATGATGGCTGTATAGGGTTATTTTGGCAAACTTGCCTTATCGTATACCGTAAACTGCCGCTTAAAAGTTCCCTAAGTTATAAGTTGCCCCCTCCCCTCCCCAGTTGTAGACCCATCTTACTGTAAACAAAAAAAATGCACCCGATTATAACCCCCTCAGGCATTTCTACCGAAATGATTAACTACATATTTTAGTTTTTAAGGCGGCAGTTTTCGGTATAGCTCTAGTTTTCTTCTTCTCGGTATATATCAGGAAAAGAAGAAGAAGATGATGATGAAGAAGAAGAGGAAGAGGAACAATAAGCATTGCAGAGAATATAGGACAAAATGTTTCTTTGTCAAGGAAAATTTAAGTTTTCGTTTTGTATGGGATCATTAACCTCCTATTAACTAGATAATACTGAGTGTAGCTAAATGTCGTGGGTCGTGGGTGTGGGTCGTGGGTGTAGGAGTAGGTAAATGTCGTGAGTAAAAAAATGTCTTCCAAAAAAATAGAAATTAAAAAACTAAAAAGCAAAAAGTTGTAAAATTCATGAAAGGAAAATTTCTGAGTACATACCAGTCCTATTCCTAACACCCTCCTTGATCTGCTTAATTCTACATATCCTACGAAAGCCGAATTCATTGATCAATTGCTAAATATTACAGACTTTTTTCTGTAAAAATCTGCTTTTAAAGCGATACATTAACACTGAAGCCTAATTTATAAAATCAGCCAAACAATGTTTCATTAAAATATAGTTTTATTTAACATCACGAAAATTCAGTAACAAAAGAAGAAACTTTTTCATTTTGGGCTAAATTTGTAGTTAGTAGCGTATTGATGAAGAACATAACTTTAAAAACGTCTTTTACTTTAATTTCTAAATGTGGCATTAAGGACACAAACGAGTTTTACGCTTTAATTAAGTTTTATTATCGATATAAATGAGTTACATTTCGAGAACGAATACAGCAGTAGTAGTAGTAGTAGTAGCAGCAGCAGCAGTAGTAAAAGTAGTAGTAGTAGTAGTAGTAGTAGTAGTAGTAGTAGTAGTAGTAGTAGTAGTAGCAGCAGCTATGTAATAATATCATTGCTTTTAACTGAGAATCAATTTCAAAATCTTGGTTTATTCGAGTAAACTTCATTTTTAATCAGTAAACATTTACTTGCTTTTTTTTTCTTTATTGTTAATTGATTTGCCAGCTTTTATTCAGGTCCGTTTCTACTCTCTCGGTGCTTACCAGTCATTACCAGTCATAACTCCAGAGTCTTAACTGGCTGTGATGCTATTTTCATAAATTGATCGAAAAACACCAAGGAAATGATAATGAATGCAAAATTTTCGAATTTGCGATAATAAATAATTTTGGAATAACTCAGTAGAGACTGCAAAGATGCAAATTTTCTTCCTTTCATTGTTGAAAGCCCACCACCTGACCTGCTAATGACTGCCTACAAATAATGGTCTGCTCATTCACAATGCCGTTCAGCAGTGTTCGGCTGCAAATAGTTTTCTGATTTTTCCTCATGCGTAAATGAAACAACACTTTTATCTTTCTTGCGAGCGCTCTTGAGTGAAAATGGCAGATCGCCTTGCAAATAATTAAGAAACAAACTCGGTGATGGAATAATAAAACAGTTATTGAACTCGGTTATCGCAAAAAAATATTGTTATATATTTGTCCAGTGCCTCGTATATCATTCATTTAGTCTGCATAACAGGCGCTTTATGAACCAAGCGATCGGGGAATGTGGAATTTTGCGCGAAGCGAGAGACGAGCGCGAAACGCGAGAAGAGGGGAGGAGAAAAAATAAGGCGCCTCGTAACAAGTCCATTGTTGTGGCTCTTCCGCCCACGCCTACGCCCACAAAATTAATATTGACTGACGGCGGTTATGTCAAAAGGACCAATGAAAAGCTGAAAACACGATCCATTACTCATTTTTTCTGACTACCAGAAACACCGACAGCAGCATAACCACAGGAAATAACAACTACGAGGAAATGAATCACCTTCAATAATGTAAGACTCAGTGCGGCAAAAATATGATTTGCTCAGTGGAAGTTCAGTTCATGTCCAAACACAGCGACGAGAAAGAAAAGAGGGAAAACCTGTTGTTCAAACAAATTCCAAGGTCACGTTTCACATTATCACGAGCTCAAATAAGTAAATGCTACTAATCACCTACCTAAACAAATTAAAAACTAAGAAAAGATATTAAAATTGATATTTGCATATAAAACCAATTTCAAAATTGTTTAAGAATCGAACTAGGCTAATTTACAAAGTTTTTAGCTTCGCCTAAAAAAAAGACAATGATTTGCTGTAAGTTATTAATGTCATTGTCTAGGTTGCTCCTGTCGTTAGAGGCTTGAAAATTGAAAGTTTGCTTTTTTGGTATGCGCGTCCTTAGTTCGACGTCTGAACAACGGACAATCTTAACGTAATTTAGGTCGACCCAAGTTCGATGTTTGGCCTGTGTCTTATCTAACTTTTAGATTTAAAAAAGGGGAGGGGGCGTTGCTAAATAATAAAGTTTATGCGCGTGCGCAGTAGGCAACTTATTAGAAAGTTTGTCTCTTTGTTATCTGAAATTTCAATTTTATTATATTTTTCTCTGGATACTGGTTCTTAAAAACCAAACCTCGAGGAAAATTATTCAGTCTTCTAACCCAATTAATAAATCAAGGTTAATCGACTATTGAATGCAGTCTTCGCTAAATTTACGCTGCTAGCAGAGTCGCTTCGATCTTTCCTAGATAATTCGGGAAAGTCGCTTTCCTCTTTCACGACTCATCTAGGAAAGATCGAAGCGATTCTGCTAGCAGGGTACACTTAATTTTCGTTTATCTTATTTTACCTTTTATACTGCTACATGAGAAATCTCTGCAACTTGATTGGTTAGAGCAGTGGCATTTCAGCTTAATTTGAAATAGCTACATTTGAAAATTACAAAACTTTTGCGGGTCGTAGTATAAACAATTAATAGCATGATTTGTACGTGATATTTGGCGTAAATACCACTCGTCATATTTCAAAATTGTCTCAAATTTCACTCGCCTAATGGCTCGTGAGTACGTATAACAATTTTGAAATATCACCCTCGTGCATGGTATTTATGCCAATTATCACTACAAATCGTGCTATTACCTATACTAACATAACCTGAAATACTGTAATGATCGACGGTGATTATCACGCAATAGCGTGAATAAAGCTGGCCTAACAGCAGCTAAATTACCCTCAACAGGTAAAAAATAGGGCAAAATGGCGTCCTTCAACTTTCTTCATTTCGAAGGCTTCATCCAAAAATTATGTACACCTGTACTCCCGGTAATTTATTGCACAGCAATCGTGCAGAAAACCAATTTCTATGTACGCGTTTAGAGGAACTGTAAAAGTGAATTTGGCGTTAGACTATTTTTTTACAAATAGGTGGTCACCATAACAACGTGCGCAGGGCCACAGCGTCTCAAAAAATTGGCGCAATGTTCTAGAAGTAACTTTTCCGATTGATCAACACAAAACTGAAATCCGAATAACATTGGATTCCCGTTAACTCGAATAGAATTGCGTCTTTCAGGGATTTTTCGATCGCGGATTTTCTTAGCTTTTGTCCACATAATTTGGTTATTTTACTAAACCGGAACATGAAGTTTTAAGGCCCAGACCCAAAACTGAATTATTAAAAGATTCTTGGCGTAAAACGTCGTGAGTATATTGTTTTTTTGTTGTGTCTGTTGTGACAAACGTAACTCTCTTGTATCAGGTGAATTTTCTCGGGAAACGTTTTAAATGCTTGGGGGGGGGGGGCACTAATTGTACCTCTGATTTGTAAATAGCAGGTGTCAAAGCAGCTAAACCGTCGAACTGCATTTTTGGCATAGAACTGTAATAAATATTTCGCAGACTTTGCAGCCAAAAAAAAAGGATTGGGAACTCCTGGGTATGCAATGGGAGAGGCTCTATTTCTTTAATATGGTCCTCCCATTCGGTCTCAGGTCTGTCCCCTTTCTTTTTGATGAATTCTCTTCTGCTCTTGTATGGATCGTTCGAAATAAACTTAATATTTCCAAGGTTATTCATATACTAGATGATTTCTCTATGCCAAATTTTACACCTTTTGACAAATCTAAATATCCCCATAGCTCCTGGGAAAACCTTCCCTGCATGTACCTGCCTTGAATTTATGGGTATCCTCTACTAGATTCCAATAAAGCGGAAGCCCGTCTCCCAGTAGATAAACTCACCCGCATTCAGGGAGCCCTTGGCCTGTGGACTAACAGGAAATCTGCTACCTTATAGGAGCTCCAGTCTTTGCTTGGCACCCTTCAATTTGTTATTGCCTCTGGCCTCTCCTTCTTGCAACGCACCATCCATCTTACAAAGGGTATCAAGTTCCCTCATTAGCACATTCGCCTTAATGCAGGTTTCCGTAAGGACATTAATATGTGGCAACATTTTCTAGATCATGTCATACTTTAAGCGGCCTTCAACCTCCCTTTTCTCCAGCGAATTCACTTGCAATCGCCCATTCGACCCCTCTGTTCACCTCAGTTCCAATGACATGACTGGTACCCAGTGACTGGTACCCAACTCCCACTCACCCAGCCACATGCAAGTGCGCATCAAGCAATCCAAAACTGTCGCCTTCAGACAGGACCAAACAATCACCAGAGCAAAGTCCTCGCCACCTATCTGTTCGATGATGGCAATGAAAGACTATCTCCTTCAAGCCCAGTCACCATCAAGCCACCCTCTGTTCGCCTTCGTCCAACCCAGACAATGGCTTACACAGAACAATCTCACAAGAGAGCTTAGGACAATTCTTCAAAACTGTGGTCTCCCTGCTAAAAATTTCTACTCCCACAGTTTCCGTATTGGAGCCGCCACTAAAGACAGCAGCCAAAGCTGGCCTTCCACCCTGGGTTATTAAAGTTGTAGGCCAATGGAGCTCAGAATGTTATGAACGCTATATAAGGACACCTAAATGTACCATTTTAGAACTACCTAGACTCTTAGCTAATACTAGTCAATAACTAACATTAAGACAGCTTGTGTCTTCTTTAACTTTCGTTGAAACATTTGCGAAGTCTCATAGGAGCAGAAGGCACGGCTCCCTTTGCTTACAAGAGCCTGACTTTATTCACCTTGTACTGTTGGGCGATTGTGCCTCCTGTCTCCACATGCTCCACAATCCGTGGCAGGGAAGTGCAACCCCTGGCTGCACTTTACCCCACAGTAAGCCCTTGGAGACAGGTCTGTAAAAAATCCGCTCCAGGGTGTGGAGCCCCGATCCCACCTGATCTGTACTTCACCCAGCCGATGGCCACCCTTCCTGGTTCCCCTTAGTTCCTAGTGACTGGGGGATATGGGGCTCACCCCCGGAGACTGATCAGGACTCCTTTCCTGGGTGGCTACCCTCAGTACCAATCGATCTTGTCTCCCCTCAGGAGGGCTTCTCTCCTGGTCCCCTTACCCCTAGATTTAAGCGCTTCCCTGACACATGAATTTTGCCCATAACTTTTTTTGTGTTTTCTGGGTGGTGGAACCTTTGTGCGAAACCACTACCAATTGGAGGAGGTTATTCACGCTGCCTAAACACGGATAGTGTAGGAAAGGAGAGAAGGTAGTGGAGAATATTGATAGTGGAGAAATGAAAGATCACTGCATGGAATTTTGTCTTGCTTTCTCACTAAACTGTCTTCTTTCTAAATTTAAAGTCAATCCAATTCCACCAAGGAATTGGTGGATAGAAGGTTGGAATGTTAACAATTTGTTGATAACCAAAAGTTATGTTGTCTATCTTAATCTAGGAATGAAAGACGACTTTTTTCAGTTGAACAACATTATTTGCCAGTACCTTGATATCAAAATTAAGATGACTAATTCGTTAATACAACCGTAGTGTTCTGCAGAACATCAAACTGATGAACAGCGTTACAACAATACATTCGGTCAAACTCTTTTTTCTTTATAACTGTGTACTGTTTTGAAAATTTGTTTTAGGTGATTTCGCTCAAAACAACCGATACATCACACTTCTGACACCAGTCAGAGGTTTTAGGCTTCAAGGACACGTGTTTTCAAACCATTCCGTGGAACTAAAGCTAGACTGCCAAGACCAATGCGCCCTTGCGAGGGAATGTGTTTCATATAATACTGGGCCAATGATCAACAACAAGATGGCCTGTGAACTGAGTACTTCAGATCACTTACAACATCCAGAAGATCTGAATCCAAGAAAACGCTGGTTCTATAGAGGCACAGAGGTAACATCACCATGCATCGTTAAGTGGTCATGTCTTATAAAATGCCCTAAAATGGTGATAATTGATAACTAGGACGATTATATTATAGCATTATTGGTGTTATATAATAAGCATATAATAACCTCAGGCCACTTAAGGCATGACTATCTAATTAAATATGCATATTTTGATAAAATGCTATTTAGAACGATTTGCTTCTATCGATGATCCTAAAAATTGAACTGCAAATGTAGCTTGATGGCCTTAGCAATATGAGTGCGTTTTAAAAGCTCGAATTTTCATCACGTGACTGATAATTGAGAATTAACGGCCAGAATATTAACTCTAAAATAGGGAAAGGATAATGAGAGAGCAACAAGTTCTTTTAGGTAAAGGTTCTTATACATTCGCCTTGTGTGTGTGTTTACGTTATATAGCAATCGGTAAATAAAGGGAAAAGGGTCACTTGACTTATTAATTAGTTAAATAGCTAATAGGATAAATAACATTTCCAATCACACAAGGCGAATTTACGATTTCCGATGTTTATGTAGCATTTTGGTAGTGAAAATTCCTAACATTAAAGTTTGCGACCCTTCCCGTTTAGGAAAACGTGTTTTGTAACGTCATTGACGAAACGATGTCAAGTGTTCTTTGAAATCACGTTTCACGTGTTTTTTTCGGTGAGCCACATTCGTAGTTTACTTTTCAGAAGTAATGTTGGAAGCAAACCGTTCTAAGTAGCATTTACTAAAGTATGCATATTTAATTAGGTAGTCATGTCTCAAGTGGCCAAAGACGGTTACAATTATGACATTATGATTGCTGTAATATAGCAATAACGACGACGATGATGGCTACTTTTAGTTAAAGGTAGGCTTCATTTCCAAAGATTTGTTGTCGTTGCCATCATTTGCTAACATTATTTATTTCAAAAAACGATGATAGTAACGACGACGACGAAGATCATGATGATGATGATAATAATGACGATGATGATGATGAGGATGACAACAATGATGATGGTGATGATGCCGTGATGATGGTGGTGATGATAATAATAATGATGATGATGATGCTGATGGATGGTAGTAATGACGATGATGATAATAGCGACGAAGAAGAAGATGTTGACGACGACGACGATGGAGCAAAATATGCAGATTGTGATGAAAATGATGCCGTTGTTGATGATTATAAGAAAGATAATGCATGATGCTGTTATGTTTCTTGACAGGTCTCTTGATAATGATTTTGACATTTCAGTAAAATGGTAAAGATAAACGCGATATTCATCAAATAAACGTATAATGTGAATCATGACGACGAAAAAAAGTAATATGATGATGAGATAATCTCTGTCGACTCTCTATCACCGATACACGGTGGCTGAAACTGACCCATTTAACCTAGAGCAACCTTCACTTATTTTTATCTTAGAATAATTCTGACAACATTATACATTTGAGTTTTCAAATGAAAAATACGTCTGTTCTTCTCAGAATCTTTGCGCCGCTAAGCCCTGCCTAAACAATAGGACCTGCTACACGGGATACACTGAGAAAAAATTCGTTTGTTTTTGCTCACCAGGCTACAGCGGAGAAAAATGCCAGAGAGGTTAAGTGTTTTTTGACGACAAGTAATGTGCATTGACAATTTGGGCCGTACAAAGTTGATAACATCGCGACACTCTATAATACTGGATAAAACGTTTGGTTATTCTTGTTGCGTCTATGACGTGTTTTAGGAGGCAAAACAAATGATGACGATGACTTTTGTGACCAAAAAAAAAAAAAGAGCACTTGTCTTTATAATAATTTTAAATGAGACAACAGATCAGTCTAGTATATATCTTTCACTTCCGTTCTTTTTTCTCGCTGAAAAGGAAATTGCGATTACGATAATCAGATTCAAATAAAAGAAATTTTCCGACATGATTAAAAGATTATCATCAAACTTAGGAACTGAATCTTTATCCCTTTTCTTTCAAACATCGTTATGCTGGAAGGAAGAGACTACAAATTAGTATTTCATCTTATTCGAACATTCTATGCTCCTTTCAGTTTTTATTTCTATAACAGGTATCGATCGATCGATCGCGTATATCACTCATTTTATATTGTAATAAAGGTAGCATACGTCTACCCTTTTGGCTTATAAATCAACATTACGTCTGTTTGCAACTCTTACGCGGAGAACAGTAAATACCTCGACTAAGAACTTGTTTTGTTGTTGTTGTTGTTGCTGTTGTTGTTTTAGCGTTTCTTTTTTAAGATCCTATTAGGCTAGAATTTGCCAGTTAGGTCCCCTCTATAAAATTTGAAACAGGATCTTATTTGCTAAGACGTTTGAAAAAATTATGTGCCCTTTGGCATATAAGATTAGTTGACTTTTAGGATCCTCTTTAGAGACATAGGTGGCTTATCACTCCAACTGCAATTGTAATGGTATACAGGTTTTCCCTTAGGAATGAGCTGAATACCATTAAATACTCTTAGCTACAATGAAATGGTTTGTTCAGAAAATAAGAACCTTTTTAAGAACCTAAAAAGCTTACATTTGTAAAATAAATTAAAGTTGATGTACTAAGAACCTGTTTAGGCTAACTTAAAAAATAAAACATGACATTTGACATCTTAAAAACACTCGCCCCTTGTAAAAATAGCAAAAAGTCTGCGAAAAAAGGTCATTGATGACCGGAATAACGAATAAAAGCATTTATTTTGAACCTTCTCTCGGCAGTTCCGTTGTCATGCAGCTATTAGGGAGCTTTAGCAACGACGACGGCGACGGCAACCAGAACGTCGAAAAAAAAGCAATAGGTTTTTTACGCGAAACAACAACTTTGCACGTGCATCACGCTTTTTTGTAGATTTCCGTTACCGTCCTTACACGAATACCACGTGAAAATGCCTAATTGCAAGTTTTATGGAGGACGTAAACAAGCGACGACGAATCTCTTTTTCTCTCTTTAAATTTGAGTGCGGTCCTCAAGAAATCAACTCCAGGGAAATTCGCCTACATTTGCCATTTTCAGCAAATTGGAATAAACGCGACAAAGATTGAATAAACGGGAATTCATTTTAAAACTGACGTTTTCGCTGCCGTTGCCGTCGTCGATGCTAAAGCTCCCTATTTAAAGAAGAGTGACCCTACAGCAAAAAGTGGAAATTACATCATTGATCCAGATGGCGAGGGATGTCAAGAAGGATTCTCAGTGTACTGTGATATAACAGACAAAAATGGAGTTGACGTGACAGTCATCAGTCACCATCGTGAGAGTAGAAAACATGTGACAGGATATGAACGCCCAGGGAGCTACTCACGGGCCATTCTCTACAGAGGAGCGAGTTTCTCTCAGTTGACCAATCTCACCAGCGTCTCTTCGCACTGTGAACAGTTTAAATAGTAGGAGTGTTATCACTCGAAGATATTCAGAAACAACGGATTTCCTTGGTGGGTGTCATGTAATTCTACTAACATGACGTACTGGGGTGGATCATCTGTCAATGGTAATTGCCCATGCGGGATGACCAACTCATGTGCAAACCCCAGTTATGGCTGTAACTGTGATAAGAATGACTATGCATGGCGTGAAGATAGCTGACTCTTGACTGACAAGGCAAAGCTTCCAGTAAAACAGCTCAGGTTTGGAGATACTGGTCTTTTTCTGGAAAAGAGCTACCACACGCTGGGGAAACTGAAGTGCCATGGCACAGCATAAGCACATTGGTACAACACAGAAAAACTTGTTGTTGTTATCATGATCGACTTATTGTTAATGTTTTGAGATCAATTACGTATGTTTTTTCACACATGGACTGATGACTTATTCCTTCATAATAGGTTTAATAATACGAAAATCAATAGCGAAATGGCAAGAGATCAAGACTGATTTTGCATAGGGCTGACTCTGAAAAGCTTCAACTTTTTGTACTTCTTTACTTATTTCGTTATAATGTATACTTTAATTTTTGTTAAACTAAAAAGTTGATTTTAAAAATATATGTTTAACTTAGGTTTAAAAGACGCAAAGACAATACATGTATATAGTTACGAGCAGCGATATAAATGAGTTCAGTACATTTTGAGTATGAATAGCATTAGCTAAACTGTACTTATTGCTTTTTAACTCAGCATCAGCTATCTTGAAATATTCGAATAAACTTCATTTTCAAGCGCCAATAGTTCATGCAGCTGCTGCGAGTAGCTTTAATTGTAAGTAATTCGTGACAGCTTTTATTCTATTTCGGTTCTCTTCAAGAAACGCTTTTCTCTTGTTGCGCACCAGTCTTCTCTCCCGAGTCTCACTTTCACTGTAATCGCGTGTTTCCAAATTGGTTTCCCTGTGCAATCGGGCCAGACCTTTCAAGCGGTCTAGCCTGAGCGTTGGAGGAGGGTCTAAATGGGGGAGTACAATGTCATTTGCCAGTTAAAATTTTGGCCATTTGTCAGTCTGGTTTAGCTTAAACCTCCGCATCGGACGTTTCTTTATCAGAATTAACTGACATGCTTCAATTGATATGTAAACAGCTGTGTAAACAATACCTTGTTGGACGTTTCTCGCTTCGGGATGTTACTAGCCGGGCAACAGGGAACGAGGAACATTCAAGCGCGGGGAAGCCAGGTGAAAATGAAAAATGGGAGCAGACCTAACTTGAACTCTAACCCTATCCAGTAACTTCATTGCCCATTCATTTTTGCATATCCTGTTGACTGTTCCCCTTAATAGTAATATCTTGTATGGCCGTCGCATTTACCCGTTGTTTTATA